>LPNX010519530.1:222915-358408 GCA_001517045.1 Pseudotsuga menziesii
TTCAAAACTGCAGTATATTCCAACCAATCTCTCCGGCACAGCAAGGCTATCAGCCCTGCAAATCGGCGGATCCATCGGGCACCTCCTTCCTTGAGGGCGTCACCTTTTTCTCTGATTGGGCGTCTTATTGCTGGAGCATTCACCGGAGATAACAGAGATCAGTTCCTCTCCGATCCAGATCTCAGTACTTGCAGACTTTATCTGCAGCAGTTCAGCTAGTTATCAGTGGTAAGTGTGCATTCTGTCTCACAAACCCTAACCCTAATTTTTCCTATAAAATAGGGATTTTTGCCTGGCAGTTTGTAAGCCCAGTTGTACCCGCATAATTGTGTAGAAATAGAAAATATCGGGATTTGGGATATTTCAGAGATCCTCAATATAACTAAATAAAGTTGGTTACTTCTATATGTTTCCAATACAAATCGTAAATAAGTAATTTAGCAGCTGTAAATACTTATTCTATGTATGATGCATGATCCTCCAAGCTAGATACATAAACATAATGTGAACAAGAGAAATCTTAAACCATGCAATATCACCTCATTTATCTAGCATTCATCCGATGGCACAAGGTAGACCTCCAAAGTCTTCAATTTTATTATCAAAATCTCAACAGCATTACAATAGGCACACACAATGCTAGCCCTAATATTGGATGGATGAAATAATGTCGAGTGAATTCGAAGGTGACTGCGGAGAGTTTGGTTAATCAGTGTGTGAACGAGGTTGGGAGGCCCCTTAGGGAATCTACACACCCTGATCGTGCTAAAGGTATTTATTCTTGCAACCCCATTTTAGCTCGGGGGTCCTTGGGGAATGAGAGTACCCATTGGAATGGTAGGGAATTGATCAACATTCGTGGGAACCCGACGAAGATCGTGGTGCGACATCCTCGGAAAGAACTTGGCATGAGTTTGCACAAAGAAACTCGGGTTTTTATGCTTTGTAAATTTGTTATTATAAATTCGTTGTTGCAGTGCGTTTCTTAAAGATCAATGAATTGGTATCTGCATTTCATTATAGATCTGATGTATAATATGAGATTAATCCGAGCTGAAATGGGGGTGTAGGAATAAATACCTTTAGCACGATCAGGGTGTGTAGATTCCCCAAGGGGCCTCCCAACCCCGTTCACACACGGATTAACCAAACTCTCCACAGTCACCTTCGAATTCACTTCGACATTATTTTATCCATCCAATATTAGGGCTAGCATTGTGTGTGTGCCCAAACCTTGTTCATTTATTTATATCATTTTTGAGATTCTTTTTGTTCTTCTTTATAATATAAAATCATATTTATTTATTTCTATTTTGAATTCATATTTATTCCATTTCAATGGATTTCCTTACATATGCATATATGCAATTTCCCTTTTTCCTTTCTTAACCTTTCTAATGTTTATTTTAGCATTTCTTTCCTTCATTCTTTCTAATTCTCATTTACATGTTTCCTTGATTTTTGATTTTGTCTCCTAGTTTTGTGTGTGCATTTGTGTTTCCAGTTAGAAATTACTGTCTATTTTATTTTGTATATGATTTTTGCCATAATGGTACACTTTCCTTTAATTTATTTCCAATTCATGAATTTATTATTTAGTTAGATCTTTCCAACTTTATGTTTAATAATTACATTTGTTTATCATGGTGATATCAAGGGTGCCATGACCATATTCATGCCCTTCAAATATCCTGTTTTTCGTGGTGGAGAGTTAGTACGATGGTTGAGACCATGTTAACTCAGTCCGATCTATGCTGTGGAGAGACTCATAGTTACTGAGGAATAAGACCAACACCTTATTGCGCGTCCCTCAGTTAGTCCTCGTGAGTGACCGAGTCTGCGGCCTACCCTCACGGCTACATCCCTCTTTCAAGTAAAAGCCTCTCTCACTTTTCAATTGCTGCATGGAAAATAGGTGCTAATCATGTTAGTACTTTCTTCCATACAACCCCATCATCCTTTTTGTGGATCGATTGGAAATCATGATCATGTGCCTGCACACATGAAGTCCATGTGCATTAATTGTACTATACAATTAATTGAAATATCATTTAAATAAATTATATCACCTGATATCATATCTATACTCAATCTGGGATTCATGCGGTATTTTGTAGGCAGGCAGCAGTCAAAGAATTTTTACAGTCTGATTATTTTTGTAACAGTCAAATGACTGAGGTAAATTCGGAGGCAGCAGTCAAAGATTTTTTTTTACAGTTTGATTTTTTTGCAGCAGTCAAGTGACTGAGGTAAATTCGGAGGCAGTTGTCAAAAAAGTTTTACAGTCTGATTTTTTTTTAGTAGTAAAGTCCATTGTAAAAACGCAGGAGCGGCCTGATTTTTTTTCACAGTCAACATTAAATCTCTGATTTTTCGAGCATGCAACAGATTGAGGCAGCAGTGTTTCGATGGTTATTTTTTATATTCTGAGATCTTTTGGATGAGGTAGCAGAGAAAAAAGGGTAGCAGTTAGTCCTTGGAATTAGCAGACTTCTTGAAGACATTCGGACATAAGGGCAATCACCTACAGAAAGGAAGAAGTCAAGGTGTGCTTTGAAGCAATTTCCTTTCTGCAAAGTGTGTTTCCAGGTCGACATAGCAAGTCAAACAAAATGCAAGTGTGAACCATTTGATAAAATACTTCAACCACCTCAGCCCTAACTTATTGAAGAATTGACAGCCCTAGTTCATGAGGTTTGAGAAGGGAGATGACACCCCTAGCTTGGTAAAGATAACAACCCTAACTTGTATTTGCAGCAGTCAAGAAGTCAAGGGTTGAAGAGTTGTGAAGGCCGCAGTACATTAATCTCCACGATGATTTTTGCAGCAGTAGCTTTGAAGAAAGTTATGACCTAACTCATGAAGTGAATGAAGAGGGTGAAGTGTCAACAATTACAGGGAAGACAAACAGTCACTAAACTGTTCTCCAAGTTGGTTTTGAGATCTTCCACAGTTTGAAGGGAAGACCTCTATCAGCCTATCTTTGACTGAGATGAATGATGACAGAAGGTAAGTAAATACGATCTGTTGATGGAGCCTTATATAAGGTATGTGCAGTGATGTTTACTTGATGAAATTAATGATGTATTGTATGATGATGATAATGTGGGATGATAATGAAGAGGAGGATGATGAGTGGAGTGAACAGTCGATTTAGTGACATTTGGTGATGCCCTAGTTTCAATACATACATTAACGTTCACAGTTACATGTTTAGTGATGCACAATATACAGTGGCATTCATACGTGATTATGGTGTTAATGATGTTTAATTGTGCTTACCCTATGTTGATGAGCATTCCAGAGAAGTGACATATGCAGACCTCTACAGTAGTTCGAGGATGATGATGTACAAGGGATATATATACAAATTGCAATAATAAAGAGTTCTTGAAGAAGTATTTGTGTATTACACTATGATGCTTACCTCATATACTTAAATGACAATATATGTTCATGATACTACTTGATAGACACTTGTACATGACAATACATATCCTATGATAGCATATTCAGATATCTGACAGACATTGTTGATAAAGCTTATGCATGACTTCTACCTGAAGATCGTAGCCAAGACATTAACCAGTGGTCCAGTAGCAAAGAATAATGAATAATAGATGAGTAGCAAATATTGACCAGTAGTGATGAGCAAATGCACAGATGATTGATGAGCAGATGACCAACAGTATCTTTGAGCAACAATGTTGATGAACAATATGATGATAATGAGAGTGACGAGCAGAAGAGTGTTGCAACAGTAGATGACTAGCAATAGTGATGTTTAATACGACAGTGATGACATGGACAAAAAGATGATGTGGCAGTGAGTGCACTTGACAGTGATATGTGTGTGTGATGTGTATGATGAGACAATGAACTGTAATTGTAAAAACAAGCTTGTTTTGCTTTCGAGGTTAGGATACCTCAAACCCTTCTTAGGGGTCTAAGAAAACCAAGCAGGGTCCTGGATGAAGAGTAGGTGCTCTTTGTATCAGTGGGTGTTGATTTTACCTTACGGTTGTAGCCATTCCAAAACAAATACAAAAAGATTACAAAATCATATGGTGGTGTATTCTCTTGTGTTATGGTTCTTGTTATGACTTCATGATTTAGACTCTTATGATTTATAAATGATGAAGTGATAGATGTTTATGAAATGATTATGCAAATGTTAGAATAATGCATTGATGAATTAGTTGTTGATTGTTAAAATTGAAAAAGCAATAAAGACTACACACACAGATTCACCCCCCCTCTCTGTGTGCCTGGTGTGTCTAACAGTCTTAATCTCTAAACACTTGCAGCAGATTGATGTTAGCCTGGGTTATATTATTGATTATTTGATCAGTTACAAATTATTATTCTATTTGTTTGGGCGTATTGGATATTGTACTTGATCATGCAGAGATCTGTAGGGTATATGAGTATGCAACTTAGATGGATTTGGGCTCCCCCACTCTGCTGAAATCCTATCTCCCGTAGATAGTTGTCTATCCTCGAGTACCATGCTTGAGGTTCCTGCTTGGGCCCATAAAGAGCTCTATGCAGTATGCATACATGCCTCCTTGTTCTCCACATGAAACCCTTTCGCTGCTCAATATACACCTCCTCCTCTATCACTCCGTTGAGGAAGGCAGTCTTGACGTCCATCTGATGGAATCGCCAGCCCATCTCAGCTGCTAATGAGATAATGGTTCGAATGGAAGAATACCTTGCAACAGGGGTGATGGTCTCCTTATAGTCAATACCATCTTTCTGTGAAAACCCCTATGCCACGAAGTTTGCCTTGTACTTTTCCACGCTTTCGTCTGCCGCATGCTTCACCTTGTAGATCCATTTGGATCCCACCACCTTTTTCCTTTGTGGCCTCGACACAACCTCCCATACCTGGTTTTTCAAAATGAAGTCATACTCCTCAACCATAGCTTCCTGCGACACATCATGTTGTGCAGCCTCCTCAAAGTTGGAAGGTTCAAAATCAATCAACTTTGTCATCAGTGGCATATAACTTAGTCTCACTGGTAGTTTGCTCCGTCTCATGGAGCTCTGTGGAGGATCCTCCTGCCTGGAATCTTGAACTGTGGACTTGAACCACTTAGGCCTTGGCCTAGTGTCAACCTACTGCGGCTGCTTGATATCTGTCTCCTGCTGCAGCTCATCCTCCAAGTCAATGACTGAAGGATCTTGTCCACCTGACTCCCTCTGACTAGCAGAACCTATGCTCTTGTGTCTGTACCTGTACCTGTACATTTGGCTCCTCCAACTTGACCCCCGAATCCTGTGTTGGTTGCTGCTTTGTTGGTAAGTCCATAGATCTCCGCAAGGCCCTGCCCTCATCGAACTAGATATCCCTGCTCACAATGATCTTCTTGCGAGCAGGAATGTTAACTTTGTATGCCTTCGAAGTCTCGTTGTATCCAACGAGTAACCCCTTCTCTCCAGAAGGGTCTAGCTTCTTCCTAGTGTCAGCATGAACATGACAATAACAGACACTATCGAATATGCAAATGTGACTCATATTTGGCCTAGTGCCTGTGAAGACCTCCTCAGGTGTCTTCCTCCCCTATGCTGTGTGGGGACACCTGTTCTGAATGTATACTGCAGTCCTATATGCCTCGGCCCAAAGGAATAGTGGTGATCCTTGATCAAATAACATGGCATTGACTGCGCCTACCATAGTCATGTTCTTTTGCTTTTCAACTCCATTCTATTGTGGGGTATGGGGCATAGTGTGCTCCTTCTTGATCCCCTCTGCTGAACAATACTCCATGCAATCATTGGAGGTGTACTCACCCCCATTGTCTGTCCTCAACACCCGAATCTTCTTTCTTGTTTGGTTCTCCATGAGAGTCTTGAACTCCCAGACTCCCAGAGCCTCTCAAAAACCTATGACTTGGCCTTCAGGAAATAGATCTAGGTTTTCCTGGAATAGTCATCAATGAATGTTACGCAGTAACTGTAACCACTGAAGGAATGAACGCTCATAGGCCTGCATACATTTGAATGCAACAAGTCTAAGGACAACTTAGACTTGTGCTTACTTTGTGGGAAAGGCTTCCTGATGTTCTTCCCCAATGCACAATCCTTGCAGTGGTTATGCTTCTTTTCCTGTACCTGAGGAACTCCAATGATAGCCTGTCTCAAGTGCCTTAGTGCTCCATGATGTAAGTGTGCCATCCTCCTATGCCAGAACTCACCCTGACTGTTGCTGCTGCTGACCAGAGCCTTTGCAGGATCAAAGTCTAGTCTATACACTTTCCCGCTCTTGATGCCAATCACCTGATCCAAGCTCCTATCTGACGTCTGATATACACTTTATGGTCTCAGAACTTCACCTGATATCCCTTGTCCTCCAGAGTGGAGACTGATATGAGGTTCTTAGTCAACCCCAGAACATAGAACACATCAACAAAACTGAGGGTTTGCCAGACTCCCTCTGAAATGAAACAGTGCCAACTCCTTGCGCCTGATACTGCGCATCATCACCCAGCTCAACGTCGATCCCTGTTCCACCCTCCTGCAAGTCTCTGAAGAATCTCTTATGTCTAGTCATGTGACTAGATGCTCCACTGTTGATGTACCATATACTGCTCCTTGTGGTGCTTGCCATGCAAGCTATCAAGCAAAACTCCTCATTGAAGTTCCTGTTGAACTCATCCACCTCTGCAGATCTAGCCATCTGAGTGTTACTCTTCTTCTTCCTGTTTGGGCACTGGGAGGAAAAGTGTCCCTGCTTGTGGCAGATAAACACTTGACCTTTGATACGTCAAGGTTCTTCTAACCATCCTTCTTCCTCTTGGCCTGACCCTTGCTCTTCCTTGTAAGGGCTAGAGCCTCCTCTTCCACAATCTGTGGGGCACTGCTGAATGAGCCTGGTCCTTGACCCATGCGGGTTTCCTCCTACACAAAGTCATCCCACAATCTCTGCCAATCAGGGAGCTTCTCCCTAGCCACCACACCTTTGACAAAGGTGTCCCATGGCTTAGAGAAGCCATTGAGGGCTATCCAAACTAGCTCCTCATCCACAGTCTTAGAGCCAACATTTCCAAGCTCATCCCTAATTTGTGTGAGCCTCGTGAGATAAGGCACCACTCCTTCTCCCTTGGCCATCTTGGTACTGTGCATCTTTTCTTGCAGCACCATCTTCTTGTTCTCGTTCTTGCTTTGGTACAGATTCTCCAAAACCGTCCACATCTCTGCTGCGGTCTTCTTCCCGGAAAGGTGAGGGACTATATGGTCCTTCACTCCATCCATGATAATCAAAATGGCTCTGGAATCAATCTTCTTCCAAGCTATTAGACTTGCCGGATCTGTGGGTGCAACTTTTGTGGAGTCAATGTGCTCTTCTACATCATTGACATCCAAGATCCTTGTGATCCTTTCTTTCCATGTAGGAAAGTTCTGTGCCCCCTGGAGTCTATCCTCAACTCTCAACTGTACGACATACTGAAGTGTACCTGTCAAGCCCTAGATCTAGAAATATAGGTTTGTGTCTTCCAATAGATCTACCCCTGATCTATCACTACTGCTGCAAATCTCTCAGCTTTAGCTCACCAGAGCTCTGATACCATGTAAATTTACCTTTAATATTCAAACTAGGGCTAAATAGTGTATTCAAAATTTCTACCGATAACCGCACATGAATATCTTTTACAAGTATGCAGCGGAATATCAAGTACTGAGAAATAAATCACAACATCATATCACAATATTGACACTATTATTTTGGGTATGGAAACCTTTGGAAAAACCCAAGATGGGAAAACCGGTGCAACAGTTAGATATGGATTTTATTATAGAGAAAATATGGAACTTTTACAATCACTGCAAATCACCCAAATTTGGCAAAGCAGGACCCGATAGAATCACTGGAAAAACCCCAGCAGAATCACTGAAACTGTCTCATCAACATCACGCCAACATCAATATGAAAATACTGAACCTACCACATCAGTATAGGAATACTGATACTACCTGTTGCCCACTGACCATCTTGGAGCAGTACCTCAGTGGGTTCTCTGGTAGATCCATCTGGGCATTTTGTCTGACTTACTAACCCTTTCGAGCCAACAAGCCTAGTCAGACAGATGGATCTCTCTAAGGACCAACAAGCCTTGTTTGGATTACTAACCCTTTCAGGCTAAACAGGCCTAGCCAAACATACTAATCCCCCTAGGATCAACAGGCCTTGTCTGACTTACTAATGCTTTGGGGCCAACAAGCCTAGCCAGGCGTACCCTACCCTAGGTTGAGCTACCACACCATTGCAACCTTCTACCATCTTCTTCACTCCCTCTTTCGAGGGAGGTCCTCTCGGACTACGCCAAGCTTGTCTCGAAAGTATTCAAACTTCACACGAGATAGAGGCGTAGTCAACACATTTGCCACTTCTTCCTTTGTAGGAACATACTTGAGCTTTATAGCTCCCTTATGTGCCATATACCGAATGTAATGATATCTAACTTCGATATGTTTCGACTTATCATGAAATACCGGGTTTTCTGTCATCTTAATACAACTCTGATTATCACAATGGATATGAATCACATCTATTTTTGCATCAAATAATCCTATCAAGATCTTGCGAAGCCATACTGCTTTGCTACAAGATGAACATGTTGCAATGTATTCATCTTCTGCCGTGCTAAGTGTAATACTGGACTGCTTTCTACTGAACCATGAGATCATGCCTAATCCCAAACTAAAACAACATCTTGAAGTGCTCTTTCTATCTTCGACACTTCCGACCCAATCTGAATCTGTAAATCCATGTAATCTGATCTCGCCATTTGATGCATGCCTGAGACCATAGTCTAAAGTCTCCTTTAGGTACCTCACCACGTGTTTTGGTCCTATTGGGTGAATATGTTTGGGATTTACCATATATTGACTTAGAGTGTTTACAACAGAACATTTATTTGGTCTTGGATTGGTTAAGTACATTAGAGAACCAATAATTTGTCTTTATAAGTTGGCATCTACTGTTTCTGAAGAGTCATCATTCAATAACTTCAAGTTTGTTGTCATCGGAGTAGTCATAGCCTTGCAATCCATCATCCCAAATCTCTTTAGGATCTCTACCGCATATTTTCTTTGGTTTAGGAAAATATCATCTAAATACTGCCATACTTCAAGACCTAGAAAGTAGTGCATCATTCCAAGGTCTACCATCTCAAATTCTGTAGCGAGCTTTTTCTTACATTCGTTGATGGGCTTATCTTCACTTGTCAAGAATAGGTCATCTGCATATAGTAGTAATATTATAAGTCCATCACCCTCAACTTTGTAGTAGAGGTTGGGATCTGCGTTACTCTTGGTAAAGCCCAAACTTATCAGGAATCCATAAATTCTTCCATACCATGCTCTAGGTGCTTGCTTTAACCCATAAAATGCCTTCTTGAGTCTGCATACATGAGTTTTCTGATTATGTGTCTCAAAACCTCGCGGTTGTTAGATATATACTTCTTCTTCTATCAAACCATTTAGGAAGGCTGTCTTTACATCCATTTGGTGTATCTTTACATCCATTTGGTGTAACTTCCACTTCATTTTGGATACCAAGGCAAGGATGGTTTTAATTGAGGTGTACCTAGCTACTGGTGCAATGGTCTCCTCATAGTCGATTCCTTCCTTTTGGGAGAATTCACGAGCTACGAATCTTGCCTTGTACCTCGCTATACTACCGTTTGTTGAATACTTTGTCTTGTAGATCCATTTCGAGGATACCACTGACTTGTTCTTTGGTGTTGGTACTATTTCCCATACATCGTTCTTTATAATGGATTGGTATTCCTCGACCATGGCATCTACCCATTCCGTCTGCTTTATTGCTTCTTCAAAGCATGTAGGTTCTTTGTCAACGAGATCGCACATTAAAGCCACATAACTAGGGTATGCCTTTGGCTTTTTTCTTTCTTTGATGGTTCCTTTTAGGACACCATGTCTTTTTGCTTCTTTAATTACTTCTCGTGCCCAGGCATGCCTTGTTTTGCGTGAGATCATTTCACTGGGCAATTCTTCATGTCTCTGAGGTTCTGTGATGTCATGATCCTTAGGCATCTGTTCTTCCTCTTCATTTCTGACTGGTTTAGAACCTTCTACAACTCTGGGAGTTTCATGCTCCTCTTCGTCTTCCTTGTCTTCCTTGATTTTTTGAAAACTGTATCTGCTGATTAAGTTGTCATTGATGCCAACGATGTCTGGTCATTGATGCCAATTGTTGAGTCCTTGGTGCCCCTTGTGGAGCCACTCAGGGTAAGTGTTTAGTTTGTGGTTGTCTGTGTCAGAGGAGCCTTTCTGACCTTGTCCAAGCCCAAGCTTGAAGCCCTTGGAGGCCTTGGAACAATCGAAAAAGCCCTGGTTACCCATTGACTTGGTCAAGTGCCCCTAATTTGTATCATGGTCCCATTTGAGTCCATTGTTGAGTTCCTTGCTCCTGGTTGATCTTTGGTTAATAGTCTTTGTGTTGCTTATTATGCTTGTACTTGTTCTGGTCTCTTGATTGGTTGTTGGATGGATGATGTGGCTCATGTGTGTAAGTCCCTTGATGTGTTGATGGTGGAGCCCATTGCTTGCATTGGGTGGTCTTGAGGTTGTTGAGTTCTTGTGGGGTCCTTGAGTCCACAAGCTTAGATCTTGATCCTCTTGCGTGTGGAGACTTGGGTCTTGAAACCCAGACTTATGGTGGTAGGTTGGAACCCATTCTTATGGGGTCCTTGGTGTCCTTGGAAGTTTGGGTCTTAAACCCACACATATGGTGGTTTGATTGCCCTTGGACGTTATATGGTCATTGGCATGTTGTAACCTTGTGATCATGCATAAGAAGCCCATAAGGTGTTGAAAACAAGTGGTGAGGTCTTTGTACCCCTCTTTTAGGGTGTTGGTACTCTTATTGTGATGAAGATATATAGTGGAACCATTGGATATGTTTTTAATGATGTGAAGGCCATCGAATCCCTCATGCCTTTGATGATGTCCATTGAAGCCTTTGACCTTGGAAGTTATGCATAAGGTAAAATGGGCTTTGGCACCTTTATGTGTGGAATCTTTGAAGTCCTGAACAAATTGAATAATTTAAGGGTATTAGACCAAGAATTTGCAAATAAACCCATCATAGGGAGATAGTCCTCGTCAAGCCATTTTCGTTGATATGTGGAGCATCTTCTAACTCCTTACGGTTGAAGAGATGAATTTTTGAAGTTGGTGCACCCCACCTTTTTGGGTCAGCCAACCAAACAAAAGAGAATTATTTATTTGTAATTTTGAATTGCATGTCAGCCCAGTTTGAGGTACTAACTTTCCTCCATGACCTATATAAATAGAATATCAAACATTTCATTTGTTCATCAATCAAGTCTCTCTTTGGTATTTCGCAACTCTTGGTGAAAAGTGCGAAACTTTTTGGAGGAGAAATTTTTGGGCATCTTGGCATAACTTTCTCTATTGAATTAGAATTACAAAATTCTTGGCTCGTTGGAAAACTTGTTACGAGGGATATATGATGACATGATCTAGAGTTTCTTTTGGTTTGTCTATTACCTCTTCATCTTGTGATATTCAAAAAGGTATGGTTCATGCTTCTGGGTTTTCTTGTGGTGGCACATGTCTCTCATGGATAAAGTTCATCTTTGATCTTAGTACGTGAGCCTATATATTGGTATATATATTTGAAGTCATTTAATATGTTATGGAGGATATGATGATGGTTATCTTGGAATATATCTTGATGTGATCTTGATATAAATCTTGATGATCATCTTGGATATTGTTGGCATAGACTTTGGTGTTTATCTTGACTATTGTATAGTGTAGTATTGAATGAGAAGTTGACATTTAAGTAATAGATCTTGTGAGTGATTTCTTTGAAGACTAGTTTGACAAGTGTTGATCATTGTGTCTTTGACCTAAGTGGAGCTGGACTGTTATTAACTGTTAATGACAACCTTTGACAGTATTTTACGTGATTATTTGCTTGATATTTGTTTGATTTGTTGACTTGATTTGAGTGGAGTGAAAAATCCTTTTGTGTCTAAGAGTTTATGAGATTGACTGAGTTTGGCATAGTTGGTTAAGTCTTTTATCTTCTTGGCTGAGGTTATTTGGTTGAGGTATATCATGTTTAATTGTCAAGTATTCCTTGACTATGATTGAGGTTGGTTATGGTGTCATTGAGTTGAGTGTGATTCGACAAAGTTTGGTTGACCATATGTGAAGTCTCTTGGTTGCTCAAATGAGTCTCTTGATGAACTAGGCCAAGTAAAAAGGGTTGGTTGACTGTCAAAGCACTTGATTCGATTAATATAAGTATATGATTGATTTGGCACAGGTACACAAGCAGCTTGGTATAGGTTGGTTCAGTTGAGAAAGATTGACACAAGTTGCCTTATGTTTAGTTGGTTTGACTTAGATTAGTTGAGTTGTATGAGCAGTTGGTTTGACCTAGGTGGACTGAGTTTGGTGTGCAGACTCAGATTGATTGAGTTAATTGATGTGAGCAACATATTGATTGGTATAGCTTGATTGGACATGTTGATTGTACAAGTTGATGAGCAGTATGGTACAGTTGTGGTGCAGTCAATAGTGGTCAGTTGATGAGTAGTGATCAGATGATTAGCAATGGACTTAGTAGTGGCAGTGGTTGTGCAGTGTGGTACAGATTATGCAGTGTAGTAGAGGTGTTGATTAGCAGGTTCGTAGGATCAGTGCGGTCTTGGTTCAACAGTTTCTATCTTCATATCAGGGAGGCAAGACGGGGCAAGGAAAGTGGGTTGTAGCCTCCTTCTGGTTGTTGCTGGAGAACTAGGGAGTTGGAGCTTCCTTCAGGTTGTAGCTTGTAAATCAGGGGGTTGTAGCCTCCTTTCAGTTGTAGCTAGAGAATTGAAGTCATTGTAATAAGGGGGTTGTTGCCTCTTTCCAGTTGTTGTTGGAAAACTACTATTATAAGGCTTATGTGGTTTTTCGTTCAGGACTTGGGTTTCCATGAAAAATCTGGTGTACTGTGTATCATGCTATGCTTTGTATGTGATGATGATAATAATGCTGTTGATGATATAATGATAATGTGATAATGCATAATATTGAATCAATTGTTGATTGTTAGAATTGAAAAGGTAATAAAAGTTGTGCACACTGATTCACCCCCCCTCTTAGTGTACTTGGTATGTCCAACAATATCTTAGTCAAAATTAACATCTCTGCTTAGTCCAATTTGAGGATATCCTGTGATATAGATTGAATAAGCTTTTGATTGCTCACTATATCCTACAAACAATCCCTTCTTCCCTGAAGGGTCTAGCTTTGATCTTTTCTCCTTGGGAATGTGTACAAACAATCAAATATTTTTAGGTGACTGACTTCAAGCTTTTCTCCGGTAAACATCTCTTTTGGAGTCTTATTGCCAAGGGTACCGTGGGAGATTCTATTATGTACATATACTGCTGTTTTGGCTGCTTTTGCTGTTAGGTACCTAGGTAGATCTTGATCATGGATCATAGCTTTTATAGCTTCCATGATAGATCTATTCTTTCTTTTTGCCACACCGTTTTGTTATGGATTATAGGGAATGGTGAGCTCCCTCTTAATCCTAGCTTCTTTGCAGTACTTATTGAATTCACTTGATGTGAATTATTCTCCATTCTCTGATCTTAAGATCTTGATCCTCTTTTCAGAGAGGTTTTCTAAAAGAGCCTTAAACTCTTTGAACTTTTCAAACACATCATCCTTCTTTTTCAAGAAATAGATCCAAGTTTTGCGGGACTAGTCATCAATAAAGGAAGCATAGTAAACATACCCGCTTAATGGAGTAGTTTGCATTGGCCTGCATACATTTGAATGAATAATGTCTAAGATCTCTTTTTCTTTGCTGCCACTGTGTGGATAAGGGTTCTTAGTATTCTTTCCTTAGGTTCTTAGGTACATCGGTAGATCTTGATCATGGATCATAACTTTTATAGCTTCCATGATAGATCTATTCTTTCTTTCTGCCACACCGTTTTGTTGTGGATTATAGGGAATGGTTGTTGATTAGATTATCACTGATGTCAACAGGTGTGTGTTAGTGTGTCTTGGTGCTTCTTGAGGAGCCTTTGAGGGTTGAGTAAGTGTCAGTGTCTAAGGAGACCTTTTGACTTTGTCCAAGCCCAAGTCTGAAGCCCTTGGAGCCCTTGGTACATTGCCAAAAGCCCTGTACAGTGCTTAAGCACCTCTAAGTTGGTTCGATGGTTCCCCGATTGTTTCATTGGTCTCCCAGTACCACAACCATGCCCTTTTGCCCTGGATTGTGTCCTTGGTGGGTTGAAAAAGTTGCCAGAGTCCAAATGACCCTTTCAGTGGTCATTTGCGCTTAATGGAGGTCATGGTACCCTAAGAGAAATCTAGGCACCCCCACACCTTGAGGGTTGTGTTTATAAAGCATGTGGCAACCTTGTTGACCTAACTAAAGTCCCTAAAACCCTTTACCTTTGATCCCTAAACCTACAATTTACCCCATACCTTGCCCTTAAAACATTAGTAATACCCCAACATTATACAAAGATGCCCTAACATATAAAACTCTAATAAAACTTGTAACAAGTAATAAAGTATTAAATTTTTTATATATGGCCACACACACATTGGTAAGATCTCTAAAGAACTAAAATATAATTAAAAATATCAATTAAGTTGTAATATTTAAAACATGTTAAAATTAATAAAACATAAAACCCTAAACTTATGACTAAGGAAAGACCCTTTATAAATAAAATGTTTAACTGTTAAAATGTTTTTTTTATATAATTATTTAATAGATCCAATGTTGAAAACCTTTTTAAAGAATTAAAACCCAACTACCTTTGACCACTTTACAACCCCTCCTAGTAGTCAGCCCCAATATGTTATAAACTTTTTAATATCAAAACATTACTTATCCTCCGTCAGAGGTCGGCCCTATCCTTTTGCTTAACATCCAATAAGTTTATAAATACACCAAAACTTGTCACATTTCCTTCATCAACGCATAAAATAGTGAACTCTACCTTCGCTGGTCGACTGAGGAGTAAATTGCATCAACATAAGAAAACAGGCCCGAATTCTCCACAGTAGCAGCATACCCAATTTTGTTCAGAGATACACCCTTTTGCAGCTTATCTAAGGTTTATTTCGCTGGGAGCAGAAAGCATCCGAATTCTTCCACAGAATTTGGTTAGAGTTTAACACAGTCAACCCTTTTTGAAATCCGAATTTGTATCCGAATTTGTATTGCTGCCATGATCCACTACAGATACGAAATTGTTTTTGGTGAAGTAAACTGTTCAAGCCTTATCACTGCTACCTTCGTTTGTTACGGTCCTGAGTTGTATAGACCAGAGTTTGAGGTCTTTACAGTCTGAGTCTAAAAGGCATCCACACGGTTAGAGGTTGGGGTCTGAGTTTTTGGGGTTATCTCTACAAAAAGTTCAAATGACAAGGTATGTACAAACATAGTATATTATAGTGTGTGCATGTGTCTGTGTATACAGTGTTGAATAATGTGAACAATGATGTAGTAAATTGGTATGTACAGTAAGTGTGCATAGTGTACAAATGTTTGTATAGTAGAGTGTACAGGGTTATGTAAACAATACTAGACAATGTGAACAGTGTATATATGTACAATACATGTATGAAATTGTGATCGTTCATATGATGATGAATGCCTTGATATGGTACATGAAGATGATGATATGATGCTACATGGTATGATATGATGATGATAATGTATGAGTGATATGTATATAGTGGTATGTACAAACAGTAATGTACAAGTATATGTATACAAGTGTATGTACTAGTATATTTCTTTGCACAGTGAAGTTGTGATCTATACTCTATGATGATGCTCTCCCATGCTGTGATGAACACTCTATGATGCACACTCTCCTATACATACTCTGATGTACAATGTCATGAAGCAATGATGCATACAGTGGTGAATAATGCAGTGGTAAAGAATACATTTATGATGACGATGATATAATGTTGTATGATTGATGATGGCATGTACATTCCTTGTGCACCTTGATGCAAACCCTACATGATGGTGATGTATACTTGCAAAGGATGATGATATGATGTTTGGCATGCACTTGTCAAATCCTTGATGTTTGATGACTTGACAGTAACCAACAGTGTTGATGAGCAGCTTGACCAGCAATATTGATGTTTAATATGACAGTGATGATATGGGCAGAAAGATGATGTGACAGTAATAACTACAGGGATGATTTGACAGTGACTAGAGTGCAGAGGTTATCAGCAGCAGAGTTTGGTATGTGACAGGTCCACAAGTTCAACAATCTTCTTCTTATCAGGGTGGCAGGACGGGGCAAGGAAAGGAGTTCGTAGCCTCCTTCCGGCTGAAACTGGAAAACTAGGGAGTGGTAGCTTCCTTCAGGTCGTAGCCTTGTAAATCAGGGGGCCGTAGCCTCCTTCCAGTTGAAGCTGGAAATTGAAGTCTATATAATAAGGGGGTTGTTCTCTCCTTCCAGTTATTTCTGGAAAACTATTTTTAAAAAAGGCTTCCGTGGTTTTAGTCCCAGAACTTGGGTTTCCACGTCAAAAACTATTGTGTACTGTGCATCTTGTAATTTTTATACACATTGGTGATGTGCTGTGATTGGTTATCAGCAACTTGCTTTTGATTGAAATTTTAAATAGTACAAATACTGATTCACCTCCCTCTCAGTATTTCAACAATGGTGAGCTTCCTCTTAATCCTAGCTTCTTTGTAGTACTTATTGAATTCACTTGATGTGAATTCTTCTCCATTCTTAGATCTTAAGATCTTAAATCCTCTTTTCAGAGAGGTTTTCTAAAAGAACCTTAAACTCTTTGAACTTTTCAAACACTTCATCTTTCTTTTCAAGAAATAGATCCAAGTTTTGTGGGGGTAGTCATCAATAAAGGAAGCATAGTAAACATACCCGCTTAATGAAGTAGTTTGCATTGGGCCGCATACATCTGAATGAATAATGTTTAAGATCCCTTTTTCTTTGCTGTCACTGTTTGGATAAGGTTTCTTAGTATTCTTTCCTTGTGCACACCCTTTGCACACACCTTCATTATTTGTTCGAATCTCTAGTAAACTCGTCACAACCTTGCTCACAATTGGCAATGCTTTGAAATGTACATGAGCAAGTCTTTTGTGCCATAACTCACATGGGATTAGGGTACTAGTCATCAATGCTAAATCTTCATGCCGCTTTAATCTGTAGAGTCCTCCTTCTTCAACTCGAATCACTACTACATCATCTATAGTTTTTCTTTTTGTTCACATGAGGACTTCACCATCAACAAAAGCAACTTTGAAACCTTTCTTATCTAAGGATGAGATAGAAAGGAGATTCGTCTTTAATCCTGGGACATAGAAGACATCCTTTATCTTCATGGATCATCTCCAAGCATTACCTTGTGTGGGGACTCCTTTTGTACAAGACATGAGAGTGAGTCCTTGTAACCTGTCATGTGCTTGGAGGCACCACTATCTACTAGCTAGGTGTCATTCCCCAGTGAGACTGAATTTGTGAGTGCAAAGATCAAGACATATTCTTCATAGGAATCTTATCTTCTTTAGTTCTTTCTTCTTCTTGGTCATTGTCTTCAGCAGCATGGGCTTGGAATCTTTTGTTCTTCTTTTTGACTTGTTTTGCCTTCATGGGACAATTTATACCGATGTCTCCCATCTTGTGACAAGTGAAGCATTCATAATTTGAGAAGTCTTTTTTGGACTTCTTAAACCCTTGAGCTTTTCTGGGAGGATGGTCATAACTCTTCCTCTTCTTCTTGCCTTTGGTATGGACTGCCAAAGCTTGATCCTCATTTTCATTTAGCTTCTCTTCTCTGGATCCTGTTCTTTCTTCTTCTTGAAGACATTCTTCCCATAATTGTCGGAACTTAATCAGCTTTCTTCTTGAACAGATTCCTCCAATAAAGGATTCCCAATCTCTTGGAAGACCATTTAAAGTGGTCATGACAATTCCTGCTTCTTCAACCATATCACTAATAGCTTCCAACTGCTCCTTGATTTGAGATACTCTTGTAAAGTATGATTGCATGGTTTCTGACTTCTGAGCCTTTACACTTTTGAGGTGATTCCTCAAGGCCATCTTTCTATTAATATTTCTTCCTTCAAATAAGCTGGATAGAGCTAAGTTGCGGGGAATCGCTCCTCCCCTTGACGAATTGCTCTTGATTTGCGCTCCGGGAGGAGTCGACGAGGAATCGCGATTCCTCCCAGGAGCGATTTTCGGAATCGCGATTCGTACAAAAAAAAAACGCTCATTGACATTTAGGAATAGCTGAGGGAATTGATTTGAAATCGACGCTCCCAAAGCGATTCCTCAACAAAAAAAACGCTCCCGAAATCCCTCCCTGACCGATTCCACGTGATGGAAACAAAATTTCTCAAATTTTTTATTTTGGAAAAAAAAATGTTTTTTGATGGTTGCCTAGGGTTTAATTAGTGTTTATAAACACTATTGGCCTTTATTTGGACTCATTCTATTCCTCATTTGCTTGTTTTCATTTTTCTTGCTAGGGCTTTGAGTGGCTTTGCTAGTTGTTTGAGAGCAAATTTGTAGGAGCTTGGAAGGGAGATTGGAGAGGAGATTGCAAGCTTCTATTTGTGAGAGCTTGGAAGGAAGATTGAAGGCTTCCATAGAGACATTCAGCCATCCTTGAAGAGCTAAAAAGGTAGGCTCTAAAAACCCAATATTTGTTTGTTTTTGAAAAAAATATTTCAGTGTTAAAATTTTAAATCTTGTATGTGTTTTCATCCTACCCTTTCCAATTTCTTCTTCTTGATCATTCTATTGTAGGCAAGAAGTGATTCTCATATTGAATTAACAAGCATGATGGGTATGTGGTTGGTTTCGATTCTTCTCATGATGGTGGTGGTGGGAAGTAGATTTGGTGGTGGCAATGATGAGGATGAAGAGATAGGGAGCCGCACATACCATGGAGAGGAGGAGGAAGAGGGAGAGGAGGAGGAGGAGGAGGAGATTGAGAGTGATGAGGGGCCAAAAAAAGACACAACACCTTTGTGGAAGTATGTGACAAGGCTTAGGGGAGGGAGAGGGGGTGGAACCACAAAGTTTACATGCCTCCATTGTAATAAAACTTACATAGGTTCATATACTCGTGTGAGAAAGCATTTGTGTGGGATTATGCCATGTGATCAAGGTAAGGCTACTGGAGTCAAAACATGTGACAAAGTGCTAGGTAAAGAAAGAAACAAATACAGGATGGAAGAAGAGGCCACTCAAAACAATTCCAATAGATCAAGGATCGAATCTGAATCTCCACAGAGAATGTTTAGTGGTGGATCTGGATCATCATCCACCCATGCTAGTGGATTCTCCCCTCTGCGAAAAACATTATTAGATTTTCTTGACCTTGGTTGCAGAGACGATGTGGATTCAAAAGTTTACAGGTTTCTCTATGCATGTGGTGTGCCATTCAATGTTCTTCGCTTACCCTATTGGCATGAATTGGTACAAGCCATCAATGGTGCCCCTAAAGGATATAGGATCCCTAGGTATGACAAAGCTAGAACCATAGGACTTGACAAGGAAAGAGCCAAAATCAATAGTGCTCTTGGAAAGTTTACAAATGATTGGTCGTTATATGGGGTATCCATTGTATCGGATGGGTGGACAAATGTTAAAGGCAAGCCATTGATAAATGTTCTTGGTGTGTCTGCTAGTGGTGCGGTCTTCCTTTCAGCTCATGACTACTCAGATCGCTACAAGATTGGTATCAATCAAGGTTACAAAAACCGAACCGGTGGTCGAACCGGTCGACTTTGAAAATTGGACTCGGACCGGAACCGGGGAAAAAACCGGATCACAAAACCGGTCCACCAAAATACAAAAACTTCTTAAATTTTGAAAAATTATATATATATTCATGTGCAACCATGTGAATCCAAACCATTCTACACAAATTTGCAAATAGTGCTCTTGGTATGTGCCATATTGAGCATATTTCACTAGAACCTTCCCCACTCAACCAACTTTTAAATTTTTATTTTAAATTTAAAAAATACCATGTGTAGTGTTGTTGTACAGTTATGTAAGGAACCGATCAAAACCGGTTTGACCTGGTGAGGCCCCAAAACCTGTCGGACCGGCCGGTTTTTGTAACACTGGTATCAATATTGCACAACCTTTACTTGACACCATTCAAACGATTGGGCCATACAATGTCATTCAGGCCATCACAGATAATGCTGCTAATTGCAAGACAACAAGAGTAATCATTGAGGATAAGTATCCCAACATATTTTGGTCAGGGTGTTTGGTTCACACACTGAACCTTTTGATGCATGATATTGTTAAGATGAAGGACCCTAGTTACCGATGGATTGGTGCCTTGTATAAGAGAGGTAAGAAAATGATAAAATTTATCACCAATCATAGCATGGCACATGACATTTTTTGCAATCACTCTAGGTTGGAGCTATTGAAGATTGCGAAGACTAGATTTGGTAGCTACTACCTCACCTTCGAGAGGCTTTTGAAGGTAAGAGAGGCATTGACTAGTATGGTCTCAAGTGATTCATGGCAGGGATTGAAAGACAAAGTTGCAAGAGCATCTGATAGACATGACTTTCAGGATGTAGAGGACACCATTCTTGATGGTCATTTCTGGACACAGGTTAAATATGTTCTACAGTTCACCAAGCCCGTTTATAATATGGTTCGTTTTGCAGATATAGATCCGCCGGTGATTGGGGAGGTGTATGAGCAAATGGATAGCATGCTTGGTCATATCAAAGACATTGTTGAGCAAAGAGATGCAATCTTGTATGACCATATTCATAAACATGTGGTCAAAAGGTGGGATAATTTTAATGTTCCACTCCATGCCCTTGCATATGTCCTTACCCCAAAATATTATTCTCCATCTTGGTTGGCCCAACCTGCACCTTGTGGTGGAGTTAGTAAAATACCACACACAGATCCAGAGGTGCAAAATGGGTATATGCTTGCATTAGACAAGTTGGTCCCTGATGAGGAGCAGTGTGCTCAAGTAGGGAGTGAATTGAGCCAATACATCAGTGAACACAGAGTCTTTGGTACCTTGCATGCAACCAAAGATCGAGAGAGGTTGGATCCTATCAGTTTGTGGAACATGTATGGCAGTGGTGCCACATATTTGCATAAATTGGCGGTGAGGGTGCTTTCACAGGTTGCCAATAGTTCTTCTGCAGAGAGGTGTTGGAGCACCTATAGCTTCATCCACAACGTCAAGAGAAATAGTTTGAATACAAAACGGGCCGAAAGTTTGGTTTATGTGCACTACAACTTCAGGTTGTTGTCCCATTATTGTGAAGCGGCCAAGAATGAAAGAACTTTTTTGACTTGGGACAACAATGCAGAGGAGGCTAATGTGGAGGATGGAGCCATTGCATTAGAGCGCTTGGAGGATGAACTATTGGGTGATCATGAGGGTGATCCTCATCCTATTCATACATTAGAGATGCCACCCCCAACCACCAACAGGTTTACAGATTTAGGAGTTTTGCCTTTAGCTTCACAACGTCCAACAATCCGTGGGGGCCATTCATCTTCTTCTCGTGTTCCACGATCACTTCCACCAACTCCTATTCCACCTAGAACACGAGAAAAAAAATTGGAAGTTTCTCGTGGCAAGAGGAAAACTTGGTTGATAGTATCATAATACTTTGTATTTCATGTTTATTATGGCCTACTTTGAAGTTTGAACTTTAAATTGTTGATTGCATCTTGATTCTTATCATCTTATGATCTTACAACTCTTTGGTATTGAATACAATATTGTGATGCTTTGTTTCATGTCATGGTTGATGTTATCTGTTAGAGTCTAGATTGTTAGAGTTTGTTGATGGCAAATATTATATGTTGAAATTTGAAGATTGATGTTGTTGATGATTGATCATTTGATGACAATGCTACAAGTCATAGCTCCTAGATGATTGATGTTATATGTGACATGTGTATTAATGGTTATATATATGTTTTCTATAGCTAATTTGCTATAATACATGTTTTTTTAATATATATGCATCAAAATATATATAAATATATATTATATAAAAATGTTAAAAATGCTCCCAAATCGAAATCTTTTGAAAATTTTGCTTTTCGCTCTCGCTCCCGCTCCCCGCTCTCACTTCCTGCTCCCCGCTCCCGCTTCCTGCTCCCAACAACCTTGGGATTGAGCATCAAACATTTCCTTTGGTGTCGTCCTCGAAGATACTTGAGGAATCAAGTTATCTTTGATGCCATGATCATATCCTTATTGTATTTGGCCTTAGCTTCATTTCCTTCTGGTTTTGCGACTTCCTCCTTTATAAAGCTTTCTAGATCATTTTCTTCTAAGATGAACATGATCCGATACTTCCATGGTGTGAAGTTTATAGCACCCTCAAGCTTCTCATCTAACTTGGTACTTTTTGTCATCTTTTAACAGAATGAGAACTTCAAAGGGAATTAGAAAAAGTAATACTTATTTGATGAATACTGCTTCTGGCTGACCTTCTTCGAGATGACCTAGTGTTTGATGGAAAATCCCTAATTTTCTAGTTGAGATCACTAGTAGGGCTGAGTGATGGAAACTATGCGCCTTCCCAAGGCGAGCTGGATTGTATCTTTCTTTTTCTGAGATTGATGATGGAGTCTCAAGAAAATTGAAGCCCTAGTTCTTCCCGGCAACAGTGTTTGGTTCAAAATTGAAATTTGTTGGAATTCTGTGCTGTTTTCACAGAAAGATGTGCCCTCCTAGGGTGAGTTGAGTGAGCCGTCTTTTTTGGTTGATCGGTTGAGAGATTTGTTCGGAATAAAAAACCCTACCTGTGCAGTGTCTCCTTTTAGGGTGGCTTTGATACAATGTTAAGTTTTCTTAATTGCTTAGATGATATTCTAAAACAATTGACAATAGTAGGATCACTGAAAGAACAACAAGCACAGTAACACAAAGAACACAAAGATTTTCTTTGGGGAAACCACAAGGGAGAAAACACCGCAAAATATCATCAGTATAGAACTCGGCCATAACAGTGTAAAAGCCCAAGACAACTTCTCCTCTTTCTTTTTGGCGCACTTGTCTTTCTCTCTCTTGCAAACTTGCTTGAGTGAAGTGTGTACAAATGAAGGGGGCGCCTTCGTATTTATATTTGACTCTTGACTTGACCTAAAACCTAGTAGCGATGACTTGTCTAACTGACAAGGCTAACTTGTCTAGTAAGACACCAAAATAATACTTATTATAATGACACATGGGTACTATTGACCTGAATAACGTTCGGAGGTTTACATTGATTCTTTCAATGACTCTTACATGACCAATCACATCAGATACATTTCCTGAAGGAGGAATACAATTAGTACAACTGGAATATCTTTCGAAGTTACAATACTTTAACAATAGGTATAGTGGTTGTAGGTACAACAACCACGGGTACAACATTCACAGGTACAACAACCATGGGTACAACAGGCACCAGTACAACCTCAGAGAGGGAACATCGCTACTTTATCAGCCACCCCCAGGTTCAACACTTTCTGTGTTAGAGTAGTCATCAGAGGGCAGAGAGTCACAATTTTGATTGACAGCGGGGCTACCCAAAACTTCATTGACTCTACCTTAGTAGCCAGGCGAGGCATCCAGTCCCAGGATTTTGAGGGATTTGGCGCAGTAACAAAGTGACATGATGGAAATGGGTGAAATGGCTAGTTATATGACATGATATGAAAAATGGCTTTTATAAAATGTTGTAAATGACATGAAATGAGGTCACACTCACTTAAATCCCTAGGGACACACCTAACCCACAAGGTCATACACTTAATTTCATGAAGAATTATATCCACACCATGATGCTTCCTAATTTGTTGAAACAACAACCTAGGATACATGAGCCATTATAGAGTAAAACCATAGATCCCCCATGGTCATGTCCACAGATACGAGAGCATTTACCATAAATCTAGTAGAGAGGATATGCCATAACATTGGTGTCAACTAAATGTCCCCATCTGTCTTTGGCACATGGCGTGGTGGACTAAGCAAGCTGGAAGTGTCTCTGTAAAGTATCCATGGTCATAACATAGATCTCATTTGTGGAACTATTGGATGTGATAGAAATCACATAGGAAATAATGATCAAGTCACCCTACTAATCACAATCATCATGAAGGGTGTCCAGCAAACTACCAAGAGATCTCCAATGCTAAGGGAAGAACACAAAGCCAACACATCTCGAGTTTAGGCATCCATTGAGCAAGCAATCTCAACTATACATATCCATCACACACCATCTCTCATGCCGCAATCCATCTCATACCATCTAGGGGTTGTTCATACACTATGTACTTGAAATCTCATAATGCACCCCCAAGCATGGTGTAAACACTTATAAAATCACCCGAAAATCCAACAATAATGACTTTGCCATTAATGACCCAATTTTGGATGGTAAAATGGTTGTTATTTTGGATGTAAATTGGGCAATATAAGGTCCAAAGTGACATCCAAAGGTTGCAATAGTGAACTTATTTGATCATTGTAATGCGGTGGGGATGTTATTTGGACGTTTTTAGTCCCATTGTGCCAAATGTTGTAGTCTAGTGCACCTCATCTAGAAGGATTTAGACCGAGCACTTGTAGACAGGAAACTAATAAAATGCATAACAATTGGCAATGATCAATTGATCTAGCCTCTTGCGCATGTAGAGTGCATTTTGTAGCTTGTGACAGTGATAAACAATAAAAAACATTATTTAATATTTTGACTCTATTCATATGTCATTGTTTTTTATGTGAAGTGTGTTAACCCATTTGTATTTTGAATAAATGTGTATATATTGTCATAAACTTGAGATCGATCTTTTATAGTGATTTCTCTTTGATAAATTTAAAAAATATTCTATGAAGCTAAATATATGGTTGACAAATATTCAGATATCTATGATTTAATGGCATTTTTTTCACAGGTATTTTCTCAGGTAACCTATTTACAGAGATGTCACAAGATTCCATACGTGCAATGAATCGTAGTGGGTTTTGTGGGATGCGATGTACACAGGTGAATATTTTGTAAAATGTAAAAGTATTTTTGATGTTTTGGTTGATTGTATATCTTAATCCATGTTTTAATGGTTAAAATGAATAAAAATGATGTAACCATTTGCCTTTTAAAACTTTAAAGATATAGAATTCTATTACCATCTACTTAATTAGCATGTATGTAAATCAAACAACAAAAGCAAGCCTCAATCAAGGAATCCAAGCTACCCCATTCTGTTTAGTGCATAATGTTCTCCTCCTAGTTGTACAATGCTCCTCCTATGTAGGGTGTTCTCCAAGCAAGTGAATCTCTCCATGACGCCACAATGAAGGATGTTGACCAAGCTATCAAGAGAACTCCAATGCCCTAGGGAAGAATGCCAAACGATCACCCAACTAAGGTCAAGCAACCATTGGGTAAGCTGTTCCAATTTACAAATCCATCATGGACCATCTCCTATGCACCTATCCATAATGGACCATCTCCTATGTGCCAGTCCATCTTGGACATGTGTTAGGTCCCCCTAGTTTTTTTTAAATTTCGAGAAAAATATTTTTTCTTGTAAAATTAGGCCATCTTTTAATGTTTTAAATAGGAAATTTCAAATTGTAATAATAGTATGGTTTGGAGGCGGATTTTGGTGTGGGGATGCTCGTTTTCACACTTAGAGCGTCCTCTTTGTTGTCGCCTCTTACGCACATGGGGGAAAACGCATTAGAAATCTTCAAGTTGCTTGGTGCATTCTTGCGGGCAAGTGTAGAGTCATGTACTGTCACTTGATCTTTACTCCTCTGCTTAGGCTCTATTGATTTTTCTGAGCAGCATAAAGAGCCCTTCTCTTAGGAGAATGGGATCACCTGGTCCAGGACCACGGTGAAGACTCAACCCAGTGTTGAGTGACCATTTTGTTGAATGGTAGATATCTGGTTTGGGACCATGATATAGACCCAACTCTGCATTGGGTAGACTCAACCTTGTGTTGAGTAGACATCTGGTCCGGGACCACGATGTAGACCAGTCTTGGACTGATAGACTCAACTTAATTCTGAGTAGCCATTCTCTTGGAGAATGAAGACACTGTAAGCTTTAGACTGGGTCTGGGCATGTGTGGCACTCTGACCCTTGATCTATGGGCTTGGTGTGCCTCTCCAAGGATTAGCTACCCTTGGTTAAGTTACCCTAGTACCAGATCTAGGTGTCACACAGTGTGTGAGATAAAAGCATTAATAACTCTCTTGGTTTATGGTGATGTACTTTTGAAATAAAAAATGACCACAGGGGCACTTGGAAAAAGGCTAAAGTCAAAATAAGTAAAGACCTCTTGACCATAGGAAAAGGACCAAAGGTGGAAGTCAAAAATAAATAAGGACTCCTTATAAAAGTCAAAGATAAATAAAAGACCTTTCTTGGTAAGAAAGTAAAAGTGAAATTAGGAAAAGATTAAAATATTATTATTTTTATCTTTCCTAATTTTGTCCACTTACAAGTGAATAGACTATAAAAGAAGACCAAGTCTTCTCATTTCAAACACACAAAGTTTTTCTCTCACAGGTGGAGAAGACTGTTTTATGTTAAAACCCTCAGCTAGGTCTTTTTCCATCTTCAACATTTTTAGACAGCCACCTTCAGCATTCCGTTTTTTGTTTTCTTTGGCAACCTTCTTCATTCTTTTGGGCAGTTTGGGCAGTTGATATATTTTTTTGGGCAGTCAATTTAAAATTTGGGCAGGCCCTAATTTGTTTATGGGTAGATCTGAGAAGTTCTATATCAGACTGATTTTATTGGACAGTCTTTTCTAGGTAGATCTAGAAATTTCCATTGCTAGGGTTTGAAACCCTTCTCAAAATTTTTACTGAGAAAATTTGTATTGTAACCGTGGGTAAAATCCAGATCTAGATTTGAGGAACTTTTTAGAAGAAATTTCCGAGTCATCTCATTTACGAGATGAGCTATTAATGCTTTTGGGGTTTTTGTCCTTTGAAGGTTTCCCCAGTGAAAAATCTTGTGTCCATGTGTGCTGATGTGACGAATGTGTTTTTACTGTATTGCTGATTT
This sequence comes from Pseudotsuga menziesii, assembly GCA_001517045.1. Lineage (NCBI taxonomy): Eukaryota > Viridiplantae > Streptophyta > Pinopsida > Pinales > Pinaceae > Pseudotsuga > Pseudotsuga menziesii. Next base: position 250,040 of record LPNX010519530.1, read on the forward strand.
GTATAAGTAGATCTGCAAATTTTTAAAGTTTATGCTAGTGCTAAAAATTCAACAGGCTCAACTCCTAGTGAAGCCAAGGGGGGTAGTCCCTACATTAGAGTGTCTAAGACTCCTAAGTGTTTTAATTGTTTTAAGGATATAGTTGTTTTAGGAGTTAGAAATGAATAAAATATTGACAAGACACTTTGCAAAATTATAGAACTTAATTCAATAACATAACAAGATATATCAATAATCACAACATGACTGTAAAAAATAGAAAATGCTGGAATTAAACATGTGCCAATATGGAGTCACAAAACAATGAACGCTGTTGAAAAAGGTAAAATATTTTGTTGTGTACTTGGTCAATTTTAATTATTTAAATGATGAGTAATTAAAGGGAAAGGGATTCCTGATATACTGAATGGTACTAAGAATATGTCCGGATTTTGGGAATAGTGGCTTTGCACAAAAAAATGTGGGATAGATGGAGCCAAGGCGGTGTGTTCAACACTAGACCAACAGTGGTGTAGCCTAACGGGGCCCCACAGTCACTTTCTAGTTGTTCCCGCTTTCCCTGAAGAATTTGCCCACTATTTACCAAACTCGTTTTTTCGCCGGATTTTCGTAATGTTGTGGGTTGTTGATTTTATTAAAATGAGTTGTTTAATTAAATGTCGAAGAATTAACTAGAGCATACAAGAATTCTGCTTTCGATATCCCCAAGTCTCAGACAAGGCTGCGAGGGGTAGAGCATACATGAAATAGGAAAAAGGTTATTCCAATTTATGAAAGCAAAGTACAAAAAGATACAACCCTTTTAGCACAGATTGTGTGCTTGTGTAAATAGAAAATTGTGAGACTAATTGCTACGGTAATAAAATGCTAGGTTAGTGTTTGATTACTTTGAATGAAATTGTAAACTTGAAATAAACTTGATTGGTCTAGAATTATTATAGTAGTCAAACCTAATCTGAAAAAATCAAACCACTTCAAGGAGAAATATAGTCTTCCCCCAAAATAGGGGAAGGAGGGTGTGGAAGCCGTAATCCCACTTGCTCTTTTATTAATTATTAAAATGCTGATAATTTAATAAGGGGCTGCCTTTTGACCTTATAAATTCATAAAAAAGTCTTACAATAGTTTGCTGGAAGAAGGGGATTGAAGAGGGGGGATTTGAAGGTGCTTAGGGAGGCTAAAAATTTTGAAATTTTGCCAGCACTTCCTATTGTCCTGTCAACAATATGCAAAAAACAACAAGCTAATTGTTTGTAAATTAGTAGATTAGTGTAAAATACAATAAAAAAATACAACTTAGTACTTGCGAAAAATATAAATTTTTATGCCACTTTACGTACTAAGAACATAAACTAGATCTTAAGCTTAAGATTGCAAATTTAAACACTTTTAGATCTAGTAAGATAAACAAGCTAAGAGATTTATGATAAGTTCTTTTAAAGAAATCTAAGCTTGCTTGCTAAAGGTAACCAAAGAGAGTAATTTTTGAAGGGAAGAAGAGAGGTTCTCAATATCCGACTTGAATTTCTGTGAGAATGTAGAGATGCCTGAAATTGCAATAAGTGTTAGATCCAAATAAAAGTATGAAGAGAAAGGGATGCAACCAAGCTCCCACTTATCCTTCACCTAAGATGATCTGCAAGCTACAAATCCTTAACACAAGTGAGATCAAAATCTAATATGTTTTACTAAAAGAAATTAAGAGAGCATAGGTATTACCGACAACAGTCTGCTACTCCTAGATCTCTAATAATAAATGTTGATGTATTTGTAACTTCAGAGTGTATTCACTTGTATATTTCATATTGTATTTCATTGTACCTTGACAAAGATGTTTGTTCCTCCAATCAGGAGAGTCATTAATGTCATTAAGTCATGTAAAGTCATTGAGGTTAACCCTCCATTGTATGTCGGGGAATTAGACCCCTCAGTTGAGTTATATTAGGGTTATTAGACTCTCCTAGAGAAGTCGACCCTGTAGGGAAAATGTCAAGTGGAAATTAGGTATAAATAGAGAGTGAGACTCTCTATTTGAAACACATACTTACTCATCAATAACGCATGAGAGAGAGAGGACTAGCTCGCACAAGTGAGAGTGAGGCAGCGGTTTAAGATCATCTTTATTCTTGTATTTTACTTTTGCTAGTGGTGCTCATTCTATCTTTGAGGAAGTTGCGGGGTTTTCTCCTTTAAGATTTCCCCGAGGAAAATCTGTGTCTCAAATAAGATCCTTGATCATTTTGATTAAACTGTAAAAATCTAACATGGTATCAGAGCTAACCAAAGAAGAAGACACTGTGTAGTTGCGGAAGCTAGGGATTCTTAATTTTTGGGTTTCTCTCCATAGATCATCAACAAAAGGAGGCTAGGCTAACTCTCCTTTGAAGGGCGCATCGTCTTGTCGAAGCATAATCTGATTCCAGGCATTTTCAGTTTTTGGCTTGTCACTCTTGCGGGAAATTAAGGCTTTTCATAGAAGTGGAATTTTTGAGTGAGCCCAGCATAGGATTGTTCTCCTCCTCAAAATCAAAATTTAGAGACCAAGATCGAAATTTTTGGTTGGGTAAAACTCTGGGAAAGTCAAACCTTGATTTGACCCTGGACCAGAAAACCAATATTGCAACAATCAGCTCCATATCCAGTCTGAGCATCTCAAAGTGGTAAGATCTAAATCTTATGTATTTCTATTTGAGGTTCTCATTGAAGATGTGTTATCACACCAAGTTTGATGAGAAGCATGAAGGAGTTGATAACTTCCGAGCATGGAAGTATAGGATTTCACTTGCTCTTGAATAAAAATGAATTAGACACCTACATAAATGGAGAGGTTCCAGTTCCAGAGGGAGATGATGCTAAAGCCTTACACAAGAAGAACTTGATCAAGGCCAAGAGGATTATTGCTGATTCTATCAAGGATCACCTTACACCACATGTGTCTTCCTTAAAGACACCTAAGAGATGTTTGATTCCTTGACCAAGCTATTTGAAGTGAAGAATATAAATCAGAAGATGACTTTGCAAAATTAGTTGAAGAATGTAAAGATCCAGAATGCAGAGACCATACAGTCATACTTTACAAGGGTCTCTCAAATCAAAGAACAACTTGAAGCTGTGGAAGAAGACGTAGAGAATGGAGAAATTGTGATGACCACCTTGAATGGTCTCCCTAGGTCACGGGACTCCTTTATTCAAGGAATTTGTGATAGAAGAAAGTTAATCACCTTCAGTAGGTTGTGGGAGGAATGCTCACAAGAAGAAACTCGAATCGTAGCTCGAGAAGAAAAGATGGGAAATGAAGATCAAGGTCTCACAACACACACCAACAATCACAAAATGGAGCACTATCATCACAAGAAAGGAAAGCATCATCACCAGAATGAGAAAGATAACCCTAGAAGATCTAGCAGAGATCGATCTAATGTCAGATTCTATACATGTGATGAGAAGGGACACTTCTCCAGAGATTGTCCTAGAAATAAAGGTGGCTCTCACAAGAAGAAGAAAAACAAAAGAAGACATCATGCTCACACTGCAGAGGATGATGAACCTCCCAGGAAGAGAGCCAAAGAAGAGTGTGAAGATTCTTCGAGCGATGAAGAGTATGTTTTGATTTCCTCCCTGACAGGAACTATTACACATGGAAGCAATGATTGGCTCATAGATAGTGGGGCTTCCAAGCATATGACGGGATTTAAAGAATCCTTTGTGAATCTATCCAAACAGGAATCACCCCACAAAGTGAAACTTGGGGATGACTACCAATATCCTATAAAAGGAAGTGATGAAGCTTCCTATAAGCTAGACTCTAGAAAGTCTATGAAGATGAAAGATGTCTTGTTTGTACCAGGACTAAAGAAGAATTTTCTCTCCATATCTGCATTGGATGCAAAAGGTATGAGGGTTGCATTTGTAGATGGACAAGTTCTTATGTGGCCAAAGGGAAAGACCATAGATGATGCAGTAGTGATTGGAGAGAAAGAGGGAGGCTTATACAAATTAAAGAGCCAACCAGAACAAGCTTTGGTCCATGACTCAGTAGAGCCAAGTGAACTTTCGCATAGAAGGCTTGCACATGTGCACTATAGGGCACTACCATTTGCAAGCAAAGTTGTTGAAGGTCTTCCAGGAATCCATGCAAAGCATGAAGGCGTTTGCAAAGGATGTGCGAAGGGAAAGAACACAAAGAAGACATTGCCAAGTAGCGAGAGCAAGACAAAAGGAATCTTGGAAATTATCCACTCTGATGTATGCGGTTCGATGTCATCTAGCTCATTGAGTGGGTATGTATATTATGTTTCTTTCATTGATGATTTTTCTAGGAAGACATGGATATATTTCTTGAAAAGCAAGGATGAAGTATTCAGTAAGTTCAAGGAATTCAAGGCCTTGATTGAGAACCACACAGAAAAGAAAATCAAGACCTTTCGATCAGACAATGGCGGAGAATTCACATCAGAAGAATTCAAGGAATTATGCAGAGAGTCAGGGATTAAGAGGGAGTTGACCACTCCATATAATCCACAACATAATGGAGTTGCAGAAAGGAAGAATAGAATAATTATGGAAGCAACAAGGGCAATGCTTCATGATCAAGATATTCCTATGCATCTATGGGCAGAAGCTGCTAGGGTAGCTGTGTATGTACAGAATCATACTCCACATAGAGTACTTGAGAACAAGACACTAGAAGAAGCCTTCTCCAGCAAGAAACCAGAAGTCAACCATCTCAGAATATTTGGTTTCCTAGTGTACATACACATTCCGAAAGAGAAAAGGATGAAGTTAGATCCTTCAGGAAAGAAGGGTATATTTGTGGGATATAGTGAAAGCTCGAAGGCTTACAGATTATATTTCCTAGGATTCAAGAAGATCGACATCAGCAGGGACGTGACATTTGACGAAGACTCAGCTTACAACAAATCCAAAAAACTACCTATTGAAGACATTGAAGAAACAAAAGTATCCAGGATCCGAGATACAACAATAAATGAAGCAACTCCAGAAGAAGATCGAGAAATAGAAGAACCTCAGGAACCTGTAGATACACCCCATGAGAAGAATTCTAACAAGAGGAAACCAACATGGGTACGAGAGGCTATTCTAGATGTAAAGAGATATGGCGCTCCAGAAGGAATACATAGAGAAAGGAAGAGACCTAGGCCATACACCAGTTATGTAGCCCTACTGTGTGACATCATTGACAAAGAACCTTCCAACTACGAGGAAGCAACTGAGAAGAAAAAATGGAAGGATGCCATGATCCAAGAATACCAGTCGATCATGAAAATGATGTCTAGGATGTGGTCCCAATACCGTAGGGAAGTCTGTTGTGACTTCCAAGTGGATATACAAGATCAAGCATGCTGCAGATGGCAGCATAGAGAAATATAAAGCGAGATTTGTGGCATGTGACTTCTCCCAGAAGGAAGGGATAGATTACAAAGAAACTTTTGCACCTGTAGCCAGATACACTTCCATCAGATCAGTACTTGCTCTGGCTGCAGTGATGAAATGGAAGATACACTCGATGGATCTCAAGACCGTGTTCTTGAATGGTCTAGTATAAGAGGAAGTGTATGTGGAGCAGCCACTCGAATTTGAGACACATGCCAGGGAAACTCATGTGTGCAAATCGAAGAAGGCCTTGTACGGTTTGAAACAGGTACCCAGGACATGGTACGACAGGATTGACAGCTTTCTGACTAGTTTGGGCTTTACCAAGAGTAAAGTGGATTTCAACCTTTATTACGAGTTTGAGGAAGGGAACTCAGTGATACTCCTACTGTATGTAGATGACCTATTTGTGACAAGTGAGGATGGGTTGATTGCTGCGACAAAGAGGAAGCTTGCTGCCGAGTTTGAGCTGAAGGACTTGGGTATGATGCACTACTTTCTAGGCATGTAGGTGTGGCAGAGTGCGGATGGAATCTTCCTTGGACAAGGGAAGTATGTAGTGGAGATCCTAAAGAGGTTTAGGATGATGTACTGCAAGGCCACAACCACACCTATGGCATCGAACCTGAAGCTATTGAGTGATGCTTCATCAGAGTCGGTTGATGCCACGATGTATCGTCAGATGATTGGATCCTTGATGTACCTGACGAATACGAGACCAGACATTTGCTTTGCTGTAAACACATTGAGCTAGTTCTTGACGGATCCGAGACATGTTCACCTAATTGCTGCAAAGCATATGCCGAGGTACCTGAAGGGTACAGTTGATTATGGGCTCTAGTATGATGCAAATCAAAAGATTAACATGGAGGGTTATGTGGATTCAGATTGGGTAGGCAGTGCCATTGATAGGAAGAGCACTTCGGGGTGCTGCTTCAGTATGGGATCAGATGTGATCTCTTAGTTTAGGAGGAAGCAGTCCTGCGTGGCACTAAGTACAGTTGAAGCAGAGTATGTCGTAGCTTGTTCGGCTAGTTGTGAGGTAGTATGGCTGAGGAAGCTACTGTCTGATTTGTTTCATCTCCAGTTGGATGCTACTTGTATATATTGTGACAACCAGAGTTGTGAAGTTGTTTGCGAACTCGGTGTTCCATGACAAGTCGAAGCATATCGAGATCAAGTATCACTATATTAAGGATATGGTGCAGAGAGGAGCAGTGAATCTCCAGTATGTTGGGACAAACGATTATATAGCCGATGTATTGACCAAGCCGCTAGTGAGAGTGAAGTTTGAGTACTTCAAAGAGAAGCTTGGTGTACTTCAGATCGAGGTACCTCCCAAGGGGAAGTGATGAGTCTGGAAGACACAGATACACATAAGCCTTTCCGACATGGTAGGTTGGTCCTCCCATGGTCATTGATGTAAGTGCTGGAGCCTTTCCGACATGGTGGTAGGTTGGTCCTCCCATGGTCGTTAATGTAAGTGCTGGAGCTTTTCCGACATGGTGGTAGGTTGGTCCTCCCATGGTCGTTGATGTAAATGCTGAGCCTTTCCCGGATGGTGGTAGGTTTGTCCTCCCATGCTGATGGATGTAAGTGTTGTGTTATGTGTATTTGGGCTGTGCTCCGTGTGACGATGAGATGATCTGAATATGATGAGGTAACAATAGGATCTTGTAGGTTTTGCAAGAGGCATATAATAAGTCCTAGGATGTACCTACTTGATGGATTGCTCACAGAGATGATGAAGACCTACATGGAGGCTAGGCCTACATCCAACATGAAAAAGGGCTGGCTCTGTAGAACTTCTTATGATGAGTAGAATTGAGAGATAGCACCATTTGCTTGAGATAGCAGTAGCAGTGACAATGTTGATCCAGCTTTGATGATGATCCAGTGACGAAGACTTGTGTTAATGAACTGTGTCAAGAGAATACCTTCCTAGTTAAGAGGGAATGCTGATGCATTTGTAACTTCGAAATGTATTCACTTGTATATTTCATATTGTATTTCATTGTACCTTGAGGGAGATGTTTGTTCCTTCGATCGGGAGAGTCACTAATGTAATTAAGTCATGTAAAGTCATTGAGGTTAACCCTCCATTGTATGTCGGGGCATTAGGCCCCTCAATTGAGTTATATTAGGGTTATTAGAGTCTCCTAGAGAAGTCGACCCTATAGGGAAAATGTCAAGTGGAAATTAGGTATAAATAGAGAGTGAGACTCTCTATTTGAAGTACACACTCACTCATCAATAGCGCATGAGAGAGAGAGAGCAACAGTTGAAGATCATCTTTATTCTTTTGGGTTTTACTTTTGTTAATGGTGCTCATTCTATCTCTGAGAAAATTGTTGGGTTTTCTCCTTTATGGTTTCCCTAAGGAAAATCTGTCTCGTCTCTTGTGATTATTGTTGTGCATGTTATTCTCTCAGATGAGATCCTAGATCATTTTGATTAAACTGTAAAAATCTAACAATAAAAGCATAAACAGACAACTTGAAACTACAAATGTTTGCTCTATGGCCAACAATGACCTTCTAAGATAGATATATTAAAAACTTGAAAGAAAGGAAAGCAATAACTAACTAAATATCACTTCGATTTAGCACAACATTCACATTCATGAAACTCTTGCACAGTTCGGACCTCCAAAGTTTCAACTTTATTCAAAATATAAAGCAACAATACATTACAGGAGCATTCCTTGCTTGATCATCAAAATAATGGAGCAATGGCTTGCTTATATAGAAAAATATGACCAAGTGGGGTGGGGGGCGGGGTGGTGGGCGCACTTGCCCAAGAGGGAGTGCTTTGCTTGAGTTGGCATGAGATAGATAGGGGTTGGCTAAAGGATGGCACAGACAAAAAATATGCCAACTTCTAATTCATAACTCAACACTTGCTATTATCCTCACAAATTTCCATCTTTTTCTTGAGAGATGTGCCCCACTTGATTTAGCAAAATAGACTTTCCTTTATTTGCTGTGAAAAACACTTCAAAGTGTTATAGAAACCTTAGGAATGCTTCCACTTTACTTTGCCAACTTAGAAAATTCACTTTTGGCATATTTCCTTTACTTTATAAATTGCCAAATTTTTCACTTTATCCATTTTTTTGTCTTTTTTTACCATTTTTGAGCAATAATTAATTTTGAAGATAAACGATTACTCGAAAACTTAGGAAAGTGGGTTTAGGGGTTAAGTGGGTACTCTGAGTTAGAAAACGAGCACCCCCATGCCTAATTCCTCCTCCTAATCACACTTTTATGCCTTAGTGAAAGATTTTAATTAAAACAGGCATACTTTTTATGAGAAAATTAAAATTTTCCGAAATAATAAAAACACCTAGGGGGGTCCTAGTACATGTTCATATGACTCAAAAACAATGATTGGTATGGTAATATACATCGACACCTAAATTTTAATAACCTCTTAAGGCCTACCCACTGTTACCACCTAAGTTGTACTTGGTGGATATTTCAAGTGAGCCGACGCAGTGGAACAAGTATACTTGCTCATTCTTGAGAGTTCAGAAGTCTGCCAGGCTTTTTCTGGGAGTTTGTTCGGATTTTTTTTGTAACACATGTTCATACCCCCTTAGAGAAAATTGTAAAAAATGTCCTAGCATTTAATTTTTTATCAAAGGCTCGACTTCCCAGAATTAAACATCGAGCCGACTAGCCCAGAGTGTTTTTTCCTTTGGTTATTATTGGTTGTTGGACAATCAACTAATAATTTATGAGTTTTTCACTCACACCTCCAAAGCTGGGGTAGTTGTCTTGGTGTTTCGACCTTAGGAGGTTATTAGAACCTTCGTGTCAGTATTTTTCAACATGCTAGGCATTCGAATTGAGTCGTATGGACATGTACTAGGCCCTCCTAGAGTTTCGTCAATTTCTAAGAAATATATATATATATATATATATATATATATATATATATATTAAAAACCTTCAAAATGTAATAAAAGCAGTGTTACACAGGGACTCGGCCCCCAGGGTTGGGGGCACGTCCTCCTCGCTCCCTGCGCCCTGGGGGTCGTGTCCCCCTGTTCTGCAACCCGCTCCAGTGAAGGGGGGCTCCCACACACTCCCTCCAGAAATTGGGGGGCTCCTATACGCCTCCCATGATTTTCCCAATTTTAGTTTAAAAAAACAAAATTTTAATTTTAATTGTTGTTTAGTCTCTATTTCAGGCTTAGTCTTTAGTGATTTACTATTTCATTATTTTAGCATGCAATATCATTGATTCACATTTTCAATTACAATGACTGAAATTAGAAATATGAATATCAAGATTCAAATGACAAATTTGAAATTATCATGATGAATTGTATAACGTGTTTGTATTATTAATTTGCCATATTCTGATTTACATTGCACAATGATAAACTTAGTATTTACTATTTATATACTTTTAATAGTTTACATGGGATGAATCATTGAATTGTTATTGCTGGGATTTAATAATTTATAATATTAATTTTTATTAAGACCTGGACGTCCCCCCGCCCCCCCGAATTTTGCTAAAGTTTGGGGGTGGTCTTCACACATCCCCAATGTGTGTTTCCCTGCTCCCGCGCTCCCATGTCCCGGAAACTTGGGGAACATTGAATAAAAGTCAGATACATAGTCCGATTTTGACATGGGGACACTCGTTTTCACACTCGGAGCGTCCACTTTACCCTTGTGACCACTTTCCACATCAGTTGGGCAGTCGGAACACCCCGTGAGGCATTATTTGGCTAAAAATGCATCAAAATGGCATTTTAATGCTAAATTATGATAAATTGGCATAAAGGTCAAAGTTGGAAAAAGTAAAAAATACATATTAAAACATATTGGGGTGACATGGCATGGTTTGTCCCCATGTTGGTGACATCATACTAAGAGGAAAGCGTCACTTAAGGGATGATATCTTACCATATAACTTACCCAAAGTATTTCTTCACTTCACCTCTCACGTGATCTCTTCATGGATGGGGGTATGGCCCACGATTAAAAACTAGTGAGTGGGTGATGTGAGTGTTACCACCTAAGTTGTACTTGGTGGATATTTCAAGGGAGCTGGTGAAGTGGAACAAGTATACTTGTTCATTCTTCAGAGTTCAAAAGTCTGCCAGGCTTTTTCTGGAAGTCTATTCATTTTATTTTTTATATCACATGTTCATACCCCCTTGGGGAAATTGTAAAAAATGTTCTAGCATTTAATTTTTTATTAAAGGCTCGACTTTCCAGACTTAAGCATCAAGCCGACTGTGTTTTTTCTCTTGGCTATTATTGGTTCTTGAACAAACAACTAATAATTTCTGAGTTTTTCACTCACACCTCCAAAGTTGGGGTAGTCATCTTGGTGTTTCGGCCTTAGAAAGTTATTAGAGCCTTCGGGTTAGTGTTTTTCAACATACTAGGCATTCAAATTGAGTCGTATGGACATGTGCTAGGTCTCCCTAGAATTTCGTCAAGTTTCCGAAATATATCTCTCTATCTATCTATCTATATATATATATATTTTTTTTCATTTTTTAAGCCAGTTTTTAATGGTTTAATTAAAAAAATTCAAAATGTAATAAAAGTTAGATATAGAGTCCATTTCTGATGTGGGGACATTCGTTTTCACACTCGGAGCGTCCAATTTACTCTAGGGACCACTTTCCACATTAGTCGGGTAGACGGAACACCCCGTGAGGCACTATTCGGCTAAAGGTATGTCAAGATGGCATTTTAATGCTAAATTTGGACATATTGACACTAAAATCAAAAATTTAAGGGAGGTAAAAAATCAATTAAAAAATGATTGGATTGGCTTGGCATGGGTCCCCCACCTCACGTGCTCCTCTTCCACATGATAAGTCAAAATTTTATTGGCGTTTTATTGTAACGAGAGTTTAATTGATGCTGACATCAAGCTTCATGGAATCGTGAATATGGTGAAGAGATTTGCGCTTACCAAAGTGGACCCGCCCCCCCTTTTTATTATCGACATTAGCTTTGAAACTTTGGTTTGTGTTCTCACCACACGTTGGTTTGGGTAAAATAGCGTGACCATGTAAGGAGGGTGACGTCAACCATGAGATGGGTGATCGCATTGGTTGGTGGTTATGCTAGCAATTAGTGGTCCCCATCTTTTCTTTAGTTGTTAAACTTTGGGGTAAGTAATTATGAGTCCATCATATACTAAGTCCAAGCGAATATCATTTTGGAGCTCGCGTCATTGGAGCCGTACAATCACGTGAGGGGTTGGCGAGTGCATGCAGTGGCTTGCGTTTGGAGTTTGGTGAGTTGGTTTTCTTGTTGGTGGAGTGAGGTTGAGGTGGCACCTCCTCCATACCAACAGTCCAGTTAAACTAAAGAAGTCACCCCACCGATTTTTCTAATTGGTTCATCTTAGCTCAGTTCAACTCAGTTACTCTCCGGGTTGATCTTCAGTATTGGTGGGACCCCTTGGGTCTCTCTTTTCCTAATTAAGCAGGTCACTTCTCCATTGTTTGGATAGAAAGGTTGAACCTCTGCTTGCATACATTGTAATATTTTTTCTGAGTATTGTTAATAAAAGGCTTTGGAGGCAATTTCCGTGTGGGATCCATAGATGTTTGGTTGATGTTGTCTTTATGCTAAATCATTAAGGTAATCTGTATCAACTCCTTTCATATTTTGCAATTATTGGGATTACTTGTCTTCGTAAGGAAATTTACATTTCGGTAAGAATAGGAAGTGATTCTTGTTAGGTTGCTTCTAATTGTGGAATATATTAGATTACCAAGTTTTATATGATTTCTTGTAGGGATCTATAATACTACTAATCTTCTTATCATTTCACACAGGTGCTTTTAATATCCTTTGCATTTTGTTGAAGGTATTTTATAGGAAACCCGAGCTAGAGCATTTGATGAGTGAGTGGGCTCTCCCTCTTCTCCAGTAATTTTGAAGGAAGATGCATCATCCCCCGGATCTCACGAAAGGAGGCGTCACCATCCCTTTTCTACTTATTGCTCCATCTGGTTCTATCACTTGATCTAAAAAATCTCAAGTTTACTTTGGTTATTGTTTTTGGCTTAGAACTACATTTTAAAGACATATTTAAAGTAGATATAAACTCCTAAGTCTAGATCTTGTTGAGTGAATAAAAGTTTTTGTTCTTCAATTCTTTAGATCTAGCTCTCTTTTTGCAAGTTCAAAGTTGAAATCGAAAAGTACTTGGTTAAGAGGTTTAAAGAGCTTTCGATTTATTTATTTGGCATTTGTTGCTTGAGACTTGCTTGCTATTCTCTTCAAGAGGCAAGCAAAGATCCTAAGAAGGTAAGCTTTCTAGCTTGCCTTACTTAGTTTTTTCTTCTTTTTTTTATTCGGTTGTTACTTAGAATTTTTTGGGCAGACTTTGGAAGTTTTCCAAAAGCACTCTTAAAGTGCTTTTGGGCACATTCCACTAATATTTGTTGGCTGTTTTTTGCAGGTTTGCGATAAAAGAGAGGGAAACTCTGGCAAATTTTCACAAAATCGACAAAAAAGAAGACAAACGAATCTTCCCCTCACATAAAAATTATTCTTTTTCACAAGTTGTAAGCCTTTGGATCTCAATTTGAGGACCGCAATGCACTTTCTTTCTCATCATTGTAAAATAAAAAAGAAAGTTTGAGTAGTCTTGTTAGAACCCAGTCCCCATCACCCCTCGGGGGATTTGTGTCGGTGTCATTTTTTCTGTTTTCTTTATAAGCTGTTATTGTAGTTGTTTTTCTTTATCATTTCATGCTTTATTTAAGTTTTGCAAAAGTAATTTGAATACTTACCCACTGCGCTATACCGAAGTACCATAAGGGAAAAGATTTGAAAAGTGCAGTAATTAAAAAATTGTTGTTATGCACTGTCGAGTCTAAAATAAACCCCTCGCTTTTCCGAGTATAGGTCCGTGGATAACGACTTGCCTGAGTACTAAATCTGGAAAGAGACTCCTGGGTTTACCGTTTTCTAAATAAAAAACCTTGTTCTAAAACGTTTAAAAATTTACAAGCCCTTAATCCCCATATGCTCTACTTCCACTGCAGCTTCGTCTGATCAGTTGGTAGTATTAGAAAGGGATTTAGATGACTAGCTTAATTAGTTTTTCACTTCAAAATAATTCTCGCAGGTGAAATTCCAACGCTACGAATTAAGCCGTTGCATTGGCAAAATCCACAAAGGAAGCGGGAACAACTGGGCAGTGACCTCGAGAACTTGTTAGGCTACACCCTTGTTGGTGTAGTGTTCCTTTTTTCTGTTTTCTTTATATGCTGTTACTGTAGTTGTTTTTCTTTATCATTTCATGCTTTATTTAAGTTTTGCAAAAGTAATCGGAATACTTACCCACTGCGCTATACCGAAGTACCATAAGGGAAAATATTTGAAAAGTGTAGTAATTAAAAAATTGTTGTTATGCACTGCTGAGTCTAAAATAAACCCCTCACTTTCCTGAGTACAGGTTTGTGGATAACGGCTTGCCTGAGTACTGAATCTGGAAAGAGACTCCTGGGTTTTACCGTTTTCTAAATAAAAAACCTTGTTGTAAAACGTTTAAAAATTTACAAGCCCTTCATCCCCATATGCTCTATTTCCACTGCAGCTTTGTCTGATCAGTTTGTAGTATCAGAAAGGGATTTCGATGACTAGCTTAATTAGTTTTTCACTTGAAAATAATTCTAGTAGGTGAAATTCCAACGCTACGAATTAAGCCGTTGCATTGGCAAAATCCACAAAAGAACCGGGAACAATTGGGCAGTGACCTCGAGAACTTGTTAGGCTACACCCTTGTTGGTGTAGTGTTGAACAAGTCTCAGAGACTCCAACTGTTGGACACAATGTTTACAATGAGAGGGGGGTGAATCATTGTAAAACCAATTTTAAAACTTTTCTTAACTCATCACAATTAACTACCAAATCATCACTCCACTATTCTACCAATTTCATCATCATTTCTTAAACATCTTTCACTTCATCATTCACATATCATAAGCATTTGAATCATCAAGAACCGTAACACAAAAGAACACAACACCATATAATTTTGTAATCTTTTTGTATTAGTTTTGGACCGGCTACAACCGTGAGGTAAAATCAGCACCTACTGATATGAAGAGCACCTACTCTGAGTATAGGACCTTGCCTGGTTTTCTTAGACCCTGCTAAGAAGGGTTTGAGGTATCCTAACTTCAAAAGCAAGACACTCTTGCTTTTACAATTACAGCTCACTATCTCAACACACTCACCACACACACATATCATTGTCAAGTGCGCTCACTGCCACATCATCTCTGCTCATCAACGCTGCTTATCATCTCTGCTCATTGTTCTGTCCATCAACCTCTGCTGCTTATCAATGCTGCTGCTCATCACTACTGTTCATCACTGCTGCTCCTGACTGCTGCTAATCATCCTTTGGTTAATACTTCTTCTGTTGGTTAACATTGCTCATTCATCTCTGCTGGTCAATCTCATCATTCTTTGTCAATCTCATTATCTTCATACAGTTCATCATCAAGGTGAATGTATCAGGTGTATAGCATCATCATTATCATGATATGCAACATTGTCATCTTTGCATCAAGATCTTCAAAGTCTTGCCTCTTGTCACTGTAGAAGATCATCATACTGTATATACATATATATCACTTGACTGTGTATGTAGGACTGTAGATAACATCATCAATCTCAGTGTTTAAAACTAGTCTCAACCTAGGACTGTTTCATCATAGCATACGCGTTCATCATAGACTGCACAAATCATCATAAGGTACACAACATCTAGTTCTGTATAATAGCATCCACTGTATACATACTTCAATCTACATCATCCTCAAAAGGTGTATGCATCATGGTGTACAAGACATCATCCTCATGCATCAAATCATCATATTAATGAACTTCATTTTTCTTGACAAAGATCAGAACTTATCTTATGCTATGCCCGAAATGATCTTCTTCTAGAGGAATGCCTGGGGCTGACTATCTTTACAATGATGCTTGATCAACCTCAAATATTGATCTTTGCTCATACCTTCTTGAAGCTTACAAAGATGAGAACCTTGGATGCCTGAGGACTGTGATGTAGCTCCTGTGGCTGTGATGCCTTTTGTTCTCTGCTATGCCTGTGCTTATATGCACTTGTACAGACTTGGCCTAGCAGATTTAAAAAAATTTACTACTCTGATTTTCTTGTGTTTAACAAACCTCTACATGTACTGCTGCCATAAGAAATAAGCCTAAACTTTGATCACTGTAGCCTGAGTTTAATCTTCTTTAAATGTTGCGGCTTCCTTAGTAAGTTGTCTTCATCACCAAATTCAGATTTATATAACTTAATTCAAGAACATGCTCATGTATGCTGCTATATTGGTCACCTCTTCCGAATTCAGAGCTTCAATGTAATTCAAATCAGATTAGCTTAAAGAGAATCTTCACAACCACAAAATTCAGACTTCGGTCCTGCCGGAGACTGTCTTTAGGAGAGATGAAAGTTTCAATCTTTAATTTCAGCCAAAAAAAAATACAGAGTCCGAAATTTGCAGAGGTTAGTTGCTGCTCTAAAGGCTGCTCTTACTGTACCTGCTCTTTAGACCTTCAGAGTTCGCTGCCTCAGGGAGATATCCGAAATCAGAGATAAAAGGACTTCTACACAACTTCAATTTACTGCTGCTACCTCAGTGAAGGAGATACGAATTTCAGAGCAAGACATCATCAAAGCTTTAACAAAATTTGTGTGTTGTTGCTGCTACTTCATTTAACTGTGGATGCCATGATAAGATATAAAAAATAAAAAGAAACAACAGCTGCCTTTTCATCATCTGGTGCTCCTGTGAGTTCACCTTCTCTGCTGCTGCTCCTTTTACCCACGAATTCACCTTAGCTCAGCGAAAAATCAGAGCTGCTATCACACCATATTCACACACTTTACTGTGCCTGCGGCTACCTCAGTCTGCTATGCTCATACCCGAATTTAAGAGCTATATTTTCTTTGATCCGAAAATTACACTTGCAAAATGAACTTTCGATTGGGTATTTATACTAGTTTCCAAAAAAGAAATTCATTTTGAGCCGACTTGTCATTTATGTAATTTTTATTTATTTATTTTTGTTTCCTTTCTGAGCCGACTTCAAGGGATGGTGTGGGGTAAGTTGTTTTATTTAGTATTTTGATTTGAATTGAATTATGTCACACATTCTTCAAAGGTCAACCCTTAGCGTTTGTTGCATGTACTTTATTATTATTATTATTATTATTTTTTAATTTTAAACCATCCTTCAAGGTGATCCACATCATTAAAAATTCATGGGTGTGTGTCCTCCACTTTGTCATAGGGTTACATCAAGCCACTAGGGCTTTCAACGACATACCATGTGCAAGGTGCCATCATGGGCTTCAAGCATGTCATCTAACCATGTTAAGTGTAAGTGGGTTCCATGACCTTTGCAAGGGCACCAAGGTCTTCATTAGGGGTTCCGAGTCTTCCAAAGCTTCTTCATAAAGCTAGGGGCTTCATAGGCTTCTTTAACCACCTCAACCACACTAGGAGACCCCCAAGGGTTAAGATCCAACATGATATTACCTGTGAGATAGCTAGGTCTTCTCTTGGGGTACCATGACACCATCATAGCATAAATGACCATAGAATGGGTCATTAATGTTTCTCCAAGCCATCTAGGGCTTCTCCATCGTCTATCAAGGATTTAGGACCATCTTCAGGGTCTTCAATGTCTTTAGTAAGGTGGCGACTTCAAGATCCAAGCTTTTGGGTACTGTTGTCCTTGCTTGCCATCATCAAGTTGGCCTTTGTCATTGCCATATCATCACTTTAACCTTTATCATTAATGAGGTTATGGGCCCACTACGCTTCCGCTGCGTGACAACTTTATCCAACACCAACTAGCCCACATATTCCTTGCGAGGAGCCGCATCGGTTAATGGTTTTGGAGATACTCCCCATACCTCCGGTATATTGGGAGTTCCCATTCCCTAAGCTAATCAAGATCATTACCACAAAAATAAAAGAAACCAACAATTTACCCACTCCTTAATCCACTCATCTAACTAATCTTAAAACTTACCAACGAGACACTGCAATACTTATCTGAGACTACAGCAGCAAACCTCATACACAAGCACTCCATTTCACAGTCCTTGGTCTTCTTCATTTTATATTGGTCAAATCAATTTCCGCATATTGTTATAAATGGTGTGTGAATGATAAATGTTGTTGTTGTTATACTTCAATTCATTTGCAGTAACTCATTGTTAAGGTTTTAATTCATTTCATGTAAACTCCTAGAATCAATTATTTCTTTCATAGAGTAAAAACCTTATATTTTACTTTTCATTAGGGTCCACTCCCCTTGGCTTCGCTAGGAGTTGTCCTAGATGGAGGAGCTGAGTATCAGGTGACAACACTTGGCTTGAGCTTGCCCCCAAGGTTGCACCCAGGGGATTGAAGATTTCTGCTACGTTACTCGAGGTGCAAATTAGGCGGCAACATTTTGGTGCCGTTGTTGGGGATAAATCTTTCTATTCCCGGAGTACGACTTTTGAGTTTTCATTCTTGTTTTTTGCTTTGTTTGATGAATGTTTAGAGTAGATCTTTACTTTTCATTTGGCGACTCCAGTAACATTTTTTCTCTTATAAATTTACAAAGAAAAGCAAAAAATTATTTGTTGTGAGTGTTTAAATGCATATTTTTCTTCTTGCTTGGTGAATCCATTGAAGGGATAAAATCTTGTTATCTTAAAAAACTTGTGAAGATTTGTTGTACGTAGATGAGCACATGCGACACATTGAGATTTTTTCCGAAGCTCATTAGATGATAGCTACACCTGTTCAATACAAAGTTCCATGGTTATATCAAATGCACATTGTTTATTTATGATATGGATGAACTGAGGGAGCAATGTGGTGCTCATATAATTGAATTTTTTCATCCCATCGATTTCTCAAACATCCCAGGTTTTCCTAACTTTGGTCATGGTGTGGGGAATATATATAAATGGCTTCCAATCTTTCATGGAAATTATGGTGATTCAACCATTTGGCATGTCAAATCTTTCGTTCAGTTGATGGCTGACTCCAATGTGCTTTATGAGGACAATATGATGGAAATGTTTGCTAGTACTTTTCAGGATGTGGCCTGTTGTTGGTTCTATCAAGCCCTTCCTAATAAATGTATAACCTCCTTTCCAAGCTTCCTTTGGATGTTTTTAGAGCAGTGGCATGATGGTAAGTGTAGTATGAATGGTTTGGAAATATTTCTTGAAACGATCTTTTCCTTCTACCTATTTGGGACAAAGTATCATAGAGAAACACATGACAGACCTTTTGCCATGATACAAAGTGTTGAAGATTTGGAATTACTTCCAGAACATTTAAGTGAAGAAGAGGTCCGTGATATTCCCATTGAAGAACTTCCTCATGTTGTCATAGACAACGTCGAATGTGTGGAAATCCCTCTAAGTTATTTTAGAAAGGAGGAGATTAAGTGGCTTATTAAAGAATATGATGCCTCTCTTTATACGTAGAAGGATTCTGAAGATGGGATAAATCTAATTGAAGAAGGTTATGAACAAACCTCATATGAAGATGTTGAAAACCATCCTCATGTCATATCAATGGAAAATAATGAAGATGTTGAAAACCATCCATATGTCATTTCAATAGAAAATATGGAGGATGTGGATAAGCTAGAGGAACCCATTGAGCAGCATATCCCAAGCGACCCCATTGAAGATATTGATGAAGGTCCCTTGATTGAAGATGTTATTGAAAGTCCTCTTCACCGTGCCATGATAGAAACTACTGAAGACTTAAAGTATCCTAAGGATTGTTCCAGCGAGGATGATCACATGTGTATTCCAGATTTACCTCAAGAAGAAACCATCATAGAAACTTATAAAGATAATTTTGATGAGGTCTATATGGTGTATGATGACACTCCTCCATGTTCTCCTCATGGTGATGAGAGTTTGGAAAGTTCATTCCCTTGTAACATTTTTGAAACCAGATATTCTGAAGAAGAATATAGTGAACATGAGGATGAGTGTATCCAGGAATGTGATGCCATGGATAAGGATTCCCCCATATTTGACAAAGGTATGGATGATGGTTATTGGACATACGTTAAGAAGCCCATTTTTGATGTATCGAGAGAAGGGAGTGTGGATTTGGAGACCTTGGGAGATCTTGGTATGGAAGATGATCATGTAGAGTTTTCATATGATCATTCATAATCACACACAAATGTTAGCAGTCAAGACCTGGAAAAGCAGTGGATTGAAGAGTCAGATGCAATTCAGCCGATGGAATGTCAGTCTCAGCCTACATCTTCACATTCAGAGGTTCCTCATGATTTGGAGCAGCCTGGGGCTTACACAGAGAGTTATCAGTCGATAAGCCCTTTTGATATGTATGATGGAGTTGTTGATCTTCCTCATCATATAGATATTTACATTAGCCCTATCCAGGTTTGGATAGAGGAAGCCTACAGAAGCACATACCTGTTTGGGAGACAGTTTGATGAAGTTCTACATGCCTATGATTTCCTGTCCAGCCCGCCCCTCCTGAATATCCACGCATGTTTGCATTTTCTATTAAAAATATCCTTGTTTTGGCTCGTAACCAAACACAAGAGAAGAATTTTAAATTTTGATCAAATGCTAAGGTGGTTACATTGGATTTTTCATTTTACTTAACATTGTGATTATGATATGTTTAGAGTAGGAAAATAAGCTCCTTAAAGTGAGCATTTACTTTCTGTACATAGAAATAAATAACCTTTTATTTGGTTAAGTTTTTGTTTTCCACATTCTTGAATAAATGCAACTTATGATTCATTTGTTTTTTATATAAAACTTGTGCCACTAAGGTTTTCTTGTCAAGCTGATATGTTTTAACAGGTTATATAAACCAAAGATTATGGGGTTCTCGTATCCTCTCTTTTGCCTATGACCAGATCGAGCACACGTCCCGCAGTTGCAGCCAGATGTTACCACCTAAGTTGTACTTGGTGGATATTTCAAGCGAGTCGACGAAGTGGAACAAGTATACTTGTTCATTCTTCAGAGTTCAGAAGTCTGCTAGGCTTTTTCTAGGAGTCTCTTTGGATTTTTTTTTGTAACACATGTTCATACAAACTTGGGAAAAATTGTAAAAAGTGTCCTAGCATTTAATTTTTTATAAAATGCTACTGGCTTCAAGGCGACTAGCCCAAAGTGTTTTTTTCCTTGGTTATTATTGGTGGTTGAACAAACGACTAATAATTTTTGAGTTTTCACTCACACCTCCAAAGCTGGGGTAGTCGTCTTGGTGTTTCGGCCTTAGGAGGTTATTAGAGCCTTCGTGTCAGTATTTTTCAACATGCTAGGAATTCGAATTGAGTCGTATGGACATGTACTAGGTCCCCATAGATTTTCGCAATTTTCGAGAAAAATAAAATTTTCCGTTTTTTAATGGTTTAATTAAACAACTTCAAAATGTAATAAAAGTTAGATACAGAGTCCATTTCTGACGCGGGGAGACTCTTTTTCACACTCAAAGCGTCCACTTTACTTTAGGGATCACTTTCCACATCAGTTAGGCAACCGGAACACCCCATGAGGCATTATTTGGTTAAAAATGCATCAAAATGTTATTTTAATGCTAAATTATGATAAATTGGCATAAAGGACAAAGTTGGAAAAAGTAAAAAATACATATTTAAACATATTGGGGTGACATGGCATGGTTTGTCCCCATGCTGGTGACATCATACTAAGAGGAAAGCGTCACTTAAGGGAGTGATATCTTACCATATAATTTACCCAAAGTATTTCTTCACTTCACCTCTCACGTGATCTCTTCATGGATGGGGGTATGGCCCATGCTTTAAAACTAGCGAGTGGGTGATGTGAGCATGACTCATCTTTGAAGAAGGATGTAATTTATCATTTCTTTATTACCTTTTATTCTAGCTTTCGTTTTTTGCTCAGTCACAATTCCGTACGGTTGTCGGTAGCGTGAGGGGGAAACTACTCTTTCGAATGGGTGGGGATGTAACTCTCTTTTGAAATGACATCATGTACCTTGGCTTATATCCACCATGTGTTATATCTCTTAGTTGGAGCTCAAGTCAGGTTAAATCCGTACAAGTTGCAATTTGGATGAAGATGTGAGGCTTGCGAATTAGAGTGTGGTGGGTTGGCTTAGTTGGTAGGGAGAGATTGCCTACGTCATGTGCGGTGGCACCTCCTCCATACCAACACTTCAGTTAAACTAATAATAAGTGTAGTCAGACTCTTTGAATACTCGCGAGTCTTGCCGAGCGACCACCAAGACGAGTACTCGTGACATACTTGTAGGGTAAACTCACCACTTGCTGAACTCGTCATTTACTTGTAACATTCGTCATTTACTCGCTGAACTCGTCACTTACTCGCGAGTCCATTGACTGTTTGACCGTCGCTTTTGTGTTTTGGAGGGAACGCGGGGAGGGAATAAGCCCCCGAAACAACACCACTCTCCACTGTCATTCCATTGAATAGTTTGGCTTCCCCCGAGTTGTTCTCATTTGCCCCCTAGCTATTATCAATTTATCAGTTGTCTGTGTGTTTGGAATTTTGGAGTGTGCGTGCACTGAGGAAGGTCGCTAACACTGGTCTGAGCATTGAGGATGTGACTGGTCTGAGCATTTTCAATTTTTAATTTTTTTCATTGAACTTCTATACTTTGGATTTTATAAATGTAAGGCGATGATGCTGCCATCGGTAGTTTGGTTGAAGAATGTGATTGCTCATGGTTAGGATAGGATGATGATAGTGTATTTTTTACAATTTGCTTTTCCATTTTTTAAATATTTTTAATAATTGTTAATTAATGAAATTTTCTTATTATTATTTTTTTAATAATTTTATGGTTTTTATAATTTGTAATTAATAGTTATAATTTGTGATTTCAAGTGAGAAAAGACTTCTCGTTAAAATGCATTGCTATGTGACATGTCTTTTTATCAATTTTTTGAATTGTTATATGCTTATATATTAAATTTTATTTTTTAATATATATGTTTATATATTATATTTTAAGTTACTATATTTTTAGTTTTTATCATATTGGTCGAGTCTTATCCGAGTCTTGTCCGAGTCACTGAGCCTGCTGAGTCCCAAGCCAGTCGAGTATTTGCCGAGTTCGAGTCTGAGTACACTGCTAATAATCACCCCACCGATTTTTCTGATTGGTTCATCTTAGCTTAGTTCAATTCAGTTACACTCCGGGTTGATCTTCAGTATTGGTGGCCCCCCCTTGGGTCTCTCTTTTCGTATTTAAGCAGGTCACTTATCCATTGCTTAGATCGAAAGGTTGAACCTTTGCTTGCATACATTGTAATATTTTTTTTGAGTATTGTTAATAAAAGGCTTTGGAGGTGATTTCCGTGTGGGATCTATAGATGTTTGGTTGGTCTTGTCTTTATGCTAAATCATTAAGGTAATCTGTATCAACTCCTTTCATATTTTGCAATTGTTGGGATTACTTGTCTTCGTAAGGAAATTTACATTTCGGTAAGAATAGGAAGTGATTCTTGTTAGGTTGCTTCTAATTGTGGAATATATTAGATTACCAAGTTCTATATGATTTCTTGTAGGGATCTATAATACTGCTTATCTTCTTATCATTTCACACAGGTGCTTTTTATCCCCTTTGCATTTTGTTGAAGGTATTTTACAGAAAACCCGAGCTAGAGCATTTGATGAGCGAGTGGGATCTCCCTCTTCTCTAGTAATTTCAAAAGAAGCATCATCCTTCGGATCTCACCAAAGGAGGCCTCACCATCCCTTTTCTACTTCTTGCTCCATCTGGTTCTATCACTTCTTGATCCATAAAATCTCAAGTTTACTTTGGTTCCTGTTTCTTAGCTTAGATTTACATTTTAAAGACATATCTAAAGTAGATTTAAACTCGTAAGTCTAGATCATGTCAAGTGATTAAATGTTTTTGTTCTTTAATTCTTTAGATCTTTCTCTCTTTTTGCAAGTTCAAAGTTGAAATCCAAAAGTACTTCGTAAAGAGGTTTCAAGAGGTTTCAATTTATTTATTTGGCATTTGTTGCTTGGGTAAACTTTGGAAGTTTTCTAAAAGCACTCTTAAAGTGCTTTTGGGCACATTCCACTAATATTTGTTGGCTGTTTTTTGTAGGTTTGTGATAAAAGAGAGGGAAACTTTGGCAAATTTTCACAAAATCGACAAAAAAGAAGACAAACGAATCTTCCCCACATAAAAATTATTCTTTTTACAAGTTGTAAGCCTTTGGATCCCAATTTGAGGACGAAAGTGCACTTTCTTTCGCATCATTGTAAAAGCTAAAATATAGTTTGAGTAGGCTCGTTAGAGCCCGGTCCCCATTCGCCCTAGGGGGATTTGTGTCGATATCCTTTTTTCTGTTTTCTTTATATGCTGTTAGCGTAGTTGTTTTTCTTTATCATTTCATGCTTTATTTAAGTTTTGCAAAAGTAATTTGAATACTTACCCATTGCGCTAAATCGAAGTACAATAAGGGAAAAGATTTGAGAAGTGTAGTAATTAAAAAATTGTAGTTATGCACTGCTGAGTCTAAAATAAATCCCCTCGCTTTCCCGAGTACAGGTTCATGGATAAGGGCTTGCCTGAGTACTGAATCTGAAAAGAGACTCTTGGGTTTTACCTTTTTCTAAATCAGAAAACTTGTTCTAAAACATTTAAAATTTTACAAGGCCTTTGAATCATGGAAATCTGAATCTAGGGGTAAATGGTGCAATTAAGTGAAATTGGACTCTTGGATTAATTGCTAGGTGCAAGATATGGTGATTAGAGGTGAAACTAGCAATAACCAGTTCACGGATATGAAAATACCCACTCCTCCCAAGGAGGGCATCTTGCCCTAAGAAGCAGACCAGTGTGTCAAGTGGGAAAATGGAGTCCGATGATCGTAAAAATCTAGACTTAGGGGTTTTATGATTATTCCAAAGTGGGTTTTAAGTTTTATACCCCGCCACAAACTAGAATCTACAGATCTAAGAAATGAGGGTTTGATGAAAGGAAAATGAAACCCCAATTAGATACTGAGAAAAAAGGATAGATCTTACCTAGAAGAAACATACCTGATGTTTCCAAGGATGAATGCCGAAGTGATGATGATTATTTCTGTATAGATCAAGTGAAGCAATGATGAAAATCTAGCTTTGTTGAAATTGCCCAAGAAAGCCAAATGCACCCTCTCTTCTGCCAAGCCAAGTAAATAACAATGAGAATGACAAGAAAAAAGGACAAATGCTAACTAGAAGTGAAAAAATGAGAGGAAGAAATCATAAGATAGAAATAGTCTCTGTAACCACCAATCCAGAAAGAAGAGCAATATGGATGTCTCCCACAGGTATGCCCCTCTCCAAATCAACTTCTCTATTAGACAAATAAAATGAATCCAGAAAAAATATGCCACAAATTCACCAATAATCTCCAATGCAAACGAGAAATAATGTTAGTCAATCACAAAGAACATTCTTCAATCATCCACAAAAGACAAGAGATCCCAGAAAATTTCTCCATTATTCCTAAAGAGCCAATGGTGCCAAATTTCCCGATGGGATACAATGAGGGGGGTCTCTCCTTTATATAGATTTTGAGAGACACAAACCCCAACTTACTTTTTCATTCAACAATTGAGATTATAACATCATCAACGGTGGAGATTACTTTTACATGGATTAATACCTGGATCAAGTTGACTAGATCAAGGGGGGCACATGTTTTGCCCAATGATGCCTTGTCTAAGTCAAAACTTAAGATATAACATGATAGTACATCAAGGGGGTCACCTTAGTGGCTCGATTCTCCCTAGGCCCCATTACAAATTTACAACATCAAATCATAAGATATAGCAATGTGATAGATCATATAGCCAAGGTGAGGGGCGCCCCTTGGGGGACGTCCTCATTGGATCAGCCAAATATATAATCCTTGACCAATTGATGACTGGAACTGGAGTATAAATGTCTGGAGAGCCACAATACATCATCTGGATAAGTTTCCTTTCCATTTCCTTGACCACACAAGCCAAATCGATTTTTCGAGTGATTTCCTAGTTCATTTTTTGATGGTACAACCTCTGAAAATCATAAAATCATCATATCTTCATTCAAGTTGAGAACTAGGGCAAACTGATTGCACAGGAGTATCTGGAGACATAGAGGAGTGGTATAAGTGACTACTCATACCCCTTGGAACATTGTGGTGCTCTAGGAGAATCAAAGTCATTGCAATAATAATATAATCTGACCAATAATAAAGCGATAATAATCATTGATCATGCAATCTGAGGCCAAACTCTTAAAACTGGAACTGCAGTATTAGTCCTAGGCATGTCTAGAGTAAATATAAGCATTGTCAATTTTTTAGCCACTGTTTTGGGAACTGTGTTTGACTTGGTCAACTGGGTTGACTAGGTCAAAATACCCAAACTGAAGGTGAGATGCTGAACTAAGCTCAACTTGTAGGCATCCAAGGTAAGAACTGCTCCAAGATGTATATTAAAACCCAACTTAAATCATGTCATTCAGAATCATGGTGACAATAATAATAATAATAAGACATACTCGTGTTTTTAAGCAATCATTGAATCTTTTGGAAGTCTCTTGTATATGCCATACTTACAAAGTTTAAACAATTTGCTAGTGTTGGGTGAGGGTGGAAAACAAGGCTAAGGTAAAAAGGAAATGACTTATTGTTGATTTTGACCATATGATCTCTCCAAATGATGACAAGTACACACAACCACAATGACATATGCAGGACAGATAGATAATAGGGAATGGTGGTGTCTCACAAGTGGATGAGTTGATCTGAAAAGAGTCCTTTCAACTTTAACATGTCTATAGCTCACATCCAAGCTAACAATCAAGCTCTGTGAGGATCTTTTCTAGGACCCTGGCGTTGAGTACACAAGAAACTGTAGCGAAGAGATCTTAAGGGACACTTAGAATTAGTTGTCTCTTACTCCATCTCACATCAAAACCCACAGGCTCCATGAGGAATTAATCATTACATTTCAAAAAGATGGCCAACAGTATTTATATTTAACATTTATTTATCCACTACTTTATTTGGGCCTTTCACAATTTCATTTCATAGCTCTTTTTGAGTTGTGTCTAAAGACACAATTTGCATTTTTATTTGAGGGCTTGCATTTCTCAGTCTATAGCATATAACACATAATGCATGTAATGATGGTAGACATATTGCTTCAAGTTTTAGTTGACTCTTTGGGCAACTAGGGGGGGATATACACAATCAGGACCAAACATCGGGGGCAATCGACCGGGAAGGTCAAGGCTTCAAAACCCAGCTCACCTAAGCTCAGGAAACCACACCAATGGGTTCTCTTGGCCCCGAAGGATCAAGGTTTCGACAAGTTTTGTTGCACAACTCAGAGTCGAGACACAAAACAACATGGGATCCATCATGCATAGGGGTCAAAGTAGGGAAGATGATCTTCAATATCATAGGTCTTAGGTAATTGTGGAGCTCTCACCAGTTACAGAAAGAAGAAGTTCACCACACAGGTGGAACTTGGAGATGACTCCACTAACAAGATTGAAGGAGTTGGCTCAACTTCACTTCAACTTGACTTAGGTACGATTCTTCATATTGACGATGTCTTATATGTTCCTGGTTTGAAGACGAATCTTGTATCTGTTGTTGGCTTAGAGGACAAGGGCTATAGAGTCCTCTTCATGGACAAGAAAGTCCTTCTATGGGCTAAGGATCAAGATCTAAGCTCAACAGTATAGATTGGGATTCGAGAGGGAGGCCTATACAAGGATTTCAAAGATTCCACTCATGCTTTGGTACATCATACAGTTGATCCATGTGAACTGTGGCATAGAAGGTTTGAACACCTTCACTACACAACTCTCCTAGGCTTGCAAAAGATGGTCACATGTATGCCAGAGGTATCTCCAAAACACGATGGAATTTGCAAAGGATGTGCTCTAGGTAAGAACACCAAGAAATCATTTTCTAGAAGCAAGAATAGATCTAAAGGTATTTTGGATTTGATTCATTCTGACATTTGTGGGCCTATGTCTTCACCCTCTTTGAGTGGGTGTTTATAATATGTTTTGGTCATTGATGATCACTATCAGAAGTCATGGATTTACTTCCTTAAGGCCAAGAGTGAAACTTTTGACAGGTTCAAAGAGTTCAAGACATTGATTGAAAATCAGATTGGCAGACACATCCATATCTTGAGATCGAAAATGGAGGTGAGTATGAATTTAATGAGTTTGATGATTTTTGTCGGGAAGCAGGAATCAAGAAAGAGCTGACAATATTGTACAACTCTCAGCAGAATGGGGTTTGCAGAAAGGAAGAATAGAATGATCTGTGAAGTTGCTAAGCCATGCTTACAGACTTGGATCTTCCTTTATCATTGTGGGCTGAACTGTAGTACTGTTGTGTACATCCAGAACATAAGCCCTCATGCTATCTTGGGGGAGAAGACTCCAGAAGAATTTTTCACCAGGAAGAAACCTGCAGTTGATCACATGAGGATATTTGGCACTTCGGTGTACGTTCATGTGCCAAAGGAAAAGAGGGCCGTGCTAGAGCCCCCCACAATAAGAAAGGTAATTTTGTCGGGTACAATGATTGCTCGAAGGCTTATCATATCTATGTACCTGGACAGAGTTACATTGAAGTCAATAGAGATGTGATCTTCCATGAGGAAGCTGTGTTTCGTAAAACACTAGAGCTTTCAACAGAAGATGAAGTACCTCCCCTTGAGTTTCTAGATCCAGAAATTCAGAGGGAGGAAGAGAAATTTGAGGATCAAATTCTAGATGCACCCGAGGACACTGAAAGTCCACCGGAAGAACTACTTGAAGTTCCTCCTTCCAATAAGAGACTTGCTTGGTACCGAGAGACAGTGTAAGAAGGTGAGAAGCATAAAGCTCCTCCTGAGGCTTTCAGAGAAAGCATAAGATTACAGAAGTACTCAGGTCTTATGAGCCAACTTATCAGTTCAGAACCTTCCTCATACGAACTAGCAACAAGTCAACAGGTATGGGTTGATGCCATGATTGAAGAGTACAATTAAATCATGAAGAATGATGTGTGGGATGTTGTTCCCAGATCAACAGGAAAGTTAGTGGTGACATCCAGATGGCTTTATAAAATTAAGCATGTTGTTGATCGCGGTGTGAAGAAGTATAAAGCCAGATTCGTAGCTCGTGGCTTCACTCAGAAAGAAGGTATTGACTATGATGAGACATTTGCTCCCGTTGCCAGGTATACTACTATTAGAACCATCATCTCTCTTGCTGAAGTATTCGGATGGAAGTTACATCAGATGGATGTAAAGACAACTTTCCTCGATGGCAAGATTGAGGAGGAAGTCTATATTGAACAACCTGAAGGCTTTGTGACTCATGGGAAGAAGTCCCATGTATGTAAACTAAAGAAAGCCTTGTATGGACCGAAACAGGCTCCGAGAGTCTGGTATGCGAGGATGGATGGATTTCTCCATAGCTTGGGGTTTTCCAAAAGTACAGTTAATTCTAACTTGTACTTTAAGGTTGTTCATAATCATGTATTGATACTTGTTCTATATGTTAGATTTTTAATGGTTAAACAAAATCTAAAACATTTAGCATCATAACATCATAACCATAAGCAAAGGATCACTGAAAGAAAGACAAATGCAACAACACAAGAGAACACAAAGATTTTCCTCGGGGAAACCACAAGGGCGAAAACCCCGCAAAACTTCTTCAGTATAGAGTTTGACCAAGACAGTGTAAAACCATAGCAAGAAGAATAGTTGCTCATCTTCCACAATAGACTCTTTCTCTCTCTCCCTTTCTCTCTCTAGCGCACTACTTGAGTGTAAGATGTGTATCAATGAGAGAGGCACCTCACCTATTTATATTCATTAGGTGAGTGCCTCAACTAACTAACTAGGTTGGCCAGGTTCCCTAATTAGGGCCGACCTACCTTGGGAGACTCAAAATACATTTTACATAATACTTCTGTGGGTTCTATTGCCCCGACTTACAATGGAGGGTTTACCTCATGACTTTTACATGACCAATTACATCAAGGACATCTCCGAATGGAAGAAGAACATCTCCAAAAGAGAATACAACAAAAGTACAATAGAATATCTTCCAAAGTTGCAACATTTTAACACTCCCTCTTAGGAAGGTATTCTACATCAACAACAACCATCATTACAACTGTACAACTGATTGGTGAATCTCTATATGTCATAGGAAGTTTTGGAACATCATCATACATCTTCATCATCGATCTCAGCTGGATCATCTTCTGTAATCTTAGTATGTAAATACTAAATTATCTTCTGTATGTGCTGATTCATCTACTATCAGTATCATCTTCTAGATCATCTTTTGTAGTATCAGTATGTGGATACTGAATCATCTGAATCATCTTCCATAGCATCAGTATGTAAATACTGAATCATCTTTTGTCACGTCAGTATATGAATACTTAATCATCTTTTGAATATTGAACCTTCTTTTGTAACATCAGTATGTGAATACTAAATCATCTTCTGCCATATCAGTATGTGAATGCTGAATCATCTTCTGAACCTTCTTTTGTAACATCAGAATGTGAATACTGAATCTTCTTTCGTCATATCAGTATGTGAATACGGAATCTTCTTCTGCCACATCAGTATGTGAATACTGAATCTTCTTCTGAATCATCTACTTCCCAACATCAGTGTGTAAACATTGAACCATCGTCTTTAACATCAACATCTTCCGAATCATCTACTTGCCAATTTCAGTGTTGAATCCTCATCTTGTGACATCATCATCTGAACCATCATCGTTTGCATCTTCAGTATGTGAATACTGAACTATCATCATCTGTATCTCTAGTATGTGAATACTGAAGGCATCATCATCTGTATCATAATTATCATCATCTACATCTTTAGTATGGGAATGCTGTAACATCATTATCATTTGTATCTTCAATATAGAAACACTGAATCACCATCATCTGGATCTTCAGTATGGGAATACTGAAACATCATCATCTGTATCTCCAGTATAGAAATACTGAATCACCATCATCTGCATCTTCAGTATGTAAATACTGAAACATCATCTATATCTTCAGTATGGGAATACTGAAACATCATCATCTGTATCTTCAGTATAGAAATACTAAAACATCATCATCTACGTCAACAATATATAAATATCGAAACAATCAACAACTTCATTAGCATGTTAGTACTAAAAAAAACCAAATCATCTGTAATGCTAGATCATCATCTGCATTACCAGCATAGAGATGCTGGAACATCATCATCATTAACACAATGTGTTGTGACTTCAACTACATCAACATTAACAGCACAGGGTGCTGATACCACAATCATATCAGCAACAACACAAGGTGTTGGGACCACAACCACATCAACATCAATAACACAGGGTACTGAGACCACAATCATATCAGCAATAACACAAGGTGTTGGGACCACAACCACATCAACATCATCAACACAGGTTGTTGGGACCACAACCATATCAACATTATCAGCACAGGGTGCTGACACCACAACATCAACACAAGGTGTTGGGACCATAACCACATCATCAACATTAACATGCTGAAGCAACATCATCATCAACATCGGTATATAGAAATACTGAAATCGCCTTAGCAATTATTTCAACAATCAACAATCATCAGTGTAGTAACACTGAAACTTCAACAATCATCAATCATTGGTGTAACAACACTGCAACTAACTCAACAATCATTAGTAAGGTAATACTGAGGCACACATCTCAACAATCAGTATAACAATACTGAAACAATCATTCCATCAAGCATCTCAACAAGCATCAGTATAACAATACTGAAACAATCGACTCAACCATCATCAAAACATGTTAGCAACCATCATCAACAATCATTGACAATCAACGGTATAACAATATTACAGCAATCATCAAACATCAACAACAATTGTCAACAATCAACAGTATAACAATACTGTGACAACCATTAAGCATCTCAACAGTCATCAACAATTAATCAGTATAGCAATGCTGTGATAACCATCAAGCATCTCAATAGTCATCAACAATCAACAGTATAGCAATACTGAGGATACATCTTACCCTTCATCTTCTTCGGAGCAGCATCACGGTGAGTTATCTGGTAGATCCATCCGGGCATTTTGTCTAACTTACTCTTTCGAACCAAACAAGCCTAGTTAGACAAATGGATCTCCCTGGGGACCAAACAAGCCTTGTCTGGCTTACTAACCCTTTCGGGCCAAACAAGCCTAGCTAGACATACTAATCCCCCTAGGATTGACAGGTCTTTAGTCTGGCTTACTAACCCTTTCGGGCCAAACAAGCCTAGCCAGACGTACCCTCCCCTAGACTGACCTACTCACCACTGCATCCAACATCTATTGTCACTCCCTTCTTCGAGAGAGGTCCTTTCGGACTACACCAAGCTTGTCTCGAAAGTATTCAAACTTTACATGAGCCAGAGGCTTAGTCAATACATCTGCTACTCGTTCCTCGGTGGAAACATACTTGAGCTTTACAGCTCTCTTGAGCCACATTCTCTTCTTGTACATCTGCAATTGCATCGTGCATTTACAATTTACATCATTCTTCTTTTGTGTATCTATAATTGCATCATTCTTCTCTTGTACATACACAATTGTATCGTACATTTGTAACTTCATCATTTCTTCTTTTGTAGGTGATTGCATACAATCCTTCCTACAAGTCAAATACAATTGTTATGATTAGAAACATTTCATAACATATTCAAAATGACAACTTCCAATGCATAAAGATATATATAATCATGCAACTATTTCTGCTAATGCAACAATCAACTTAGCCACTTACCCATCACCTGCATATTAGTAGTAAACTACAAATATTCTAGTATACATTTCCTAAATCTAGAAACATATCATGTACACATCTTTGAACATTTGAATATATAGGAAATGACTATTGAAATACTTATCTTTGTTTGTTTGCTAGAATCCATCTTTATTTCTGTCTTCTTGAATTACTGGAGTCTCTGCCAAATGTGTTCAACTTCATCGTCTGATTCTAAGGACTCGTTCCTATCTTGCTCATGATCGGAAATACTGAGCAAGTCTTCTTACACCATAGGTCACATAGAACGATGTTTGTGTGTCTTACTAGTGCATCTCCTCTTATCCAATGATGAAATGGATAAGAGTATAATCTTCATCTTCATCGGTATAATTCTTCTGGATGATATTCCTCATGACTTGAGGAATCTTTACTTGCTTACTTCTTAACTGCAATATATTCAACCTCGGTTGCATTTAGAGAAACACTTTTCTTTCTGCAATATGTTGGAGTACATAGTACTACCAACTCAATCAAAGTCATCATACCTTTGCAGTACCCTTTAGGTATCACACCATTTACTCTGCATATTTTACTTGGATAAGTAAAATGTCTTATGGATGTCATCATGCTTCTAATCTCAAGAATGATGTCAAGATTTTCGAACTTTGAGATCTACTGTAGTCACTCCCTCTTAGGTGGAGAACCATCCTCCCTCTGCATCTGTATTAGGACATTGGGTGACAGGTAGTCTTTTCTGCTGTTAGTCTTCTTTGTATCCATCTATGTCACTAGATATCAGGATCCTTCATCTCGAACTTTGTTGCAAGTTTTCTCTTGTCTTTTATAGGATTTTATCTTCAACCTTGTAGTAAATGTTGGGATCCCCATCACTCTAGTTGATCCTCAAGTTTCTCATGTGACTGTATGAGCTATCCCATGGGTGCCTACTGAGTTTGTACAAATTTTTTTGTACATAGGTGGTTCTCTGTAGAGAGTCTCAAACTATATAGTTTGCTTGATCTGTTCTTTTACTTTGATTACACCAATTGTCTAATGTAATATCCATTACTGAAGAGGTGTGCCTAGCACCTAGAGTAATGTCTTTCCAAAATCGAATCTCTCTTTTGATAGAACCCACGAATGTTGCTTCGTATCTTTTGATACTTCGATAGGCGGTATACTTAGTTTTGTAGATTTACTTGGAAGACTTTACAAAACTTCCCTTCATGTTTCGAACTCATATCCATACATCATTATGTATGATCGGCTGGTACTTCTTAGATCATATCATCCTGCTATTCTTCCTTCTTGGGTCATTCTTTCGCAAGGTGTCCTTTGTCATCACAACCGAACTATTGAGTTGTGAGATGTCCTAATCTTGGCGGGAATGTTCTTCCTTCTTCTTCTTGGCCTGGGTTGTTAGGGATTGATTGTCATCTCTTCTTCAGTCAATCGAGCATTTCTTCATATGTGATCTTCCCACTAGGACAACTCTCTCGACTAGATTTGGAAGACCATTCAAAGTTAGTAATTTATGCTTCTGCTTCTTTTTCATTGTCTTCAACAACTTCTAATTGCTCCTTGAGATGAGGTCTTTTTGTGAAGTAATCATTGAATGTTTTCTTCACATTCTTTGAGTTGAGTTTCCAAGGTCATCTTCGTTCATACTGTTCATTGCATCGAACATATCCTTGGGAGTCTTCAAGGATGATACCTGTCAAATCCAATTGAGGTAGAAATACTCATCTTTGTTTTGACTAGGTCCTTCTTGGCTTTGACTTCATCTTCATCTAGATCTGTAGATTCTTCTTTGACATAGTTCTTCATGGCATGCTTCTTCAAGTATGGTAAGCATTCTATAATTCCATGCTTAGAAGTTCTCGACTCTTTCAAGCTTGTCCTGAAGCTTGGTATTATTTGTTGTTATGATAAAAATGAGAACCTCAAATGGAAATAGAGGATGAAACTTACTAGTGAGAATGCTTCAACTTGATGTTTGCTTGAAGGATCTTTTGAAAGACTACTTTTGGTGGACCTAGGGTTTGATAGAGAAACCCTAATTTTTCAACTTAAGTATCTTTCATATTTGATTGGATAGAAAGATGCGCCTCCTCAAGAAAAGCTAAGCAGTATACTTATTTTCCCAAAACTGTGGACAGAATTGCAAAATATTTGATGCCCTAGTTTTCTTCGGCAAGAGTGTCAGGTAAAAAAATGAAAGTTCACAGAGTGAGAAACTTTTTACATTGAGAGATGCACCTTCCTACCTTCCTAGGGCGAATTTGATGGTCCTCCTTCAACTTATTGGTGGATGGAAGTGCCTGGAACAGGAAGCCCTAGTTTTTTTTTCTTTTTAAATTTTTTTTTTTTTTTACTGGTTTCTTCTCCAGAAATGACTGATCTTGTGTTTGCGATAGCTTTGAAAGTACTGTCTGAAACTTGGCATTGAGGTAGCCTCGCCTGTCCTCTTTCCAACACCGCAGATTAGAGCAGAATTGATTTCGCCAATTGGGACTTATGCTAATTTTGCCAAGGTGACTTATTTCAAGACTGTTCATCATCGCGAACTTGTATGGACTGCCACGTGTCACTTGTTCACCTTCGGGGTATGAAATTTTTACACAGAAACTACAGTTCGTGCCCTTTTTGGAACAGCTTACGAAATCTCATTTGGACCTTCCTAGTCCGAGATATAGCGACGCTCCCTAGGTCACCTGTTTAAGGTTGAAATCTGGGAGAGGCTGGAACCCTGAGTTTGAGGAATCATATCTCTTAAATTATAGCGAATTTGAGGCTGAAACGTTTACACAAGGTATATCAGGAATTTATCTTCGGCCTGTAAAAGTTTCGTCTCCTGAGGATTCTCCAATCTCGAGATATGGCGAAAGTCCCAAAATGACTAGTTTTAGTCTTTTAGGGTTTTCAAGCTTGAAACCCTAATCTTCAATAGCTGTAGTTGTAGCACTGTTTTGGCTGCACAAAGACTTCTTTCAGGGTAGCTCTGATACCATGTTAGATTTTTATGGTTATATGAGATCTAAAACATTTAGCATCATCACATCATAACCATAAGCAAAGGATCACTGAAAGAAAGAAAAATGCAGCAACACGAGAGAACACAAAGATTTTCCTCGGGGAAACCACAAGGGAGAAAACCTTGCAAAACTTCCTCAGTATAGAATTCGACCAAGACAATCTAAAACCACAGCAACAAGAATAGTTGCTCATCTTCCACAGTAGAATCTTTCTCCCTCTCTCTCTCCAGCGCAATACTTGAGTGTGAGTTGTGTATCAATGAGAGAGGCGCCTCACCTATTTATATTCATTAGGTGAGTGCCTCAACTAACTAACTAGGTTGGAGAGGTTCCTTAATTAGGGCCTACCTACCTTGGGAGACTCAAAAAATACATTTTATATAATACTTCTGTGGGTACTATTGCCCTGACTTACAACAGAGGATTTACCTCATGACTTTTACATGACCAATTACATCAAGGACATCTTCGAATGGAGGAAGAACATCTCCAAAGGAGAATACAACAAAAGTACAATAGAATATCTTCCGAAGTTACAATATTTTAACACTATACGTGGATGAATTGTTTCTCACAGTTGATAGAACAATGTAAGAGGGAGCTTACCTCTGAATTCGAGATGAAAGATCTCAGATTGATGCATTACTTCCTTGGCTTAGAGGTCTGGCAAAGCCAGATGAGATATTCCTGACACAAGGAAAGTATGCAGTAGACATCTTGCAGAGATTTGGAATGCAGGATTGCAAGTCCATGAGCGTACCCTGACTACCAACTTGACAAAGTTGTGGGATTCGGCCACCAGTTCACAAAGTGTGGACTCTACTTTGTACAAACAACTTATTGGATCCCTGATGTATCTCGTGCATACAAGATCGGACATCTGTTACACGGTGAATGCACCGAGTCAGTTCATGTCCAATTTGAAGCACATACACTTGGTAGCTGCCAAACACATACTCAGATATGTATGAGATACTATCAATTATGTGCTCAGGTATACTTCCAGCAGTGGAGTGTTATTATCTAGATATGCAGATTCAGATTGGGCTGGCAGTGCAGTAGACCGGAAAAGTACCTCTGGTAACTGCTTCAATATGGGATCAACAATGATCTCTTGGTCCAGCAGGAAGCAGGGTTCCATGGCTCAGAGTACAGCTGAGGCAGAGTATATTGCTGTAAGTGATGCCTGCAAGGAAATAGTTTGGCTCAAAAAACTTATATCGGATCTGTTTGGGGGAAAGCTTGACTCAACGATCATCCATTGCGATAATCAGAGTTGTATAAAGCTTTCAGAGAACCCAGTGTTTCATGATAGATCGAAACACATTGAAATGAGTTATCATTTCATCAGAGACCTAGTGCAGAGAGGTGCTCTGAAGTTGCAGTACATTCGTACGGATGAACAGATCGTAGATATCTTGACCAAGCCTCTGACAGCATCAAAGTTTGTGTACTTTCATGACAAGTTTGGCATGGTAGAGAATGCCTCTCTCGCTAAGAGGGAGTGTTGATTTTTCTGACTAGCATCGAGAGCCATTCTCTTAGGAGAATGGGGACACCTGGTTCGGGACCACGGTATGGACTCAACCTAGAGTTGAGTGATCATTCTGTTGAATGATGATAATTGGTCAGAGACCACAATATGGATCTAGTTTTGTACTGGGGGGACTCAACCTTGAGTTGAGTGACCATTCTATTGAATGGTGACATCTGGTCCAGGACCACGATGTGGAACTAGTCTAATATTGGTAGACTCAACCTAGATCTAAGTAGCCATTCTTTTGAATGGAGGCACCTGGTTAGTTACCAGGAATTCACCTAGTCCAATACTAGGGACTCAGCCCAGGGCTGAGGGCCATACTCCAGGAGAATGGAGGCGCTTGGTCTGTTACCAAGTATTTGACCTAGTGTCAAATTATGCAGCCTATGGATGAGGCACTTGGTCTGTTACCAGGAAGGCACTATAAGCCCTAGACCGAGTCTAGGCATGTGTGACACTCTGACCCTTGATCAGTGGGATTTGTGATCTTCTCCAAGGATTAGCTACCCTTGGTTAAGACACCTTAGTACTCGATCTTGGTGTCACATAGAGTGTGAGATAAAAGCATTAATAATTTTCTCTATTTATGATGATGTACTTTGAGTGGTGATGAAAGACGACCTTGACCACATGCGTTGACTATAGGGGGAAGGCTAAAGCAAAAGTCAAAAATACATAAGGACCACTAAGGGGTCAAAGTGAAAGTGCAAAAAGACCTTTATTACCACTAAAGGCAAAAGTCAAAATTAGAAAAGAATAAAATAGCATTATTTTGATCTTTCTAATTTTGGTCCACTTACAGGTGACTCCAAAGATATAAAAGAAGATCAATCCATTTCATTATTACACACACTTGCTCTCACAGGTACAGCTGCTCAAACTGAAGATATTACAGGTGATGAGGAAAAGGAAGTTTGATGTGATTCCCTAGCATGGATGAGTCTAGCTAGGGCATTCACAATTGTTCTCTACAAACTCTAAGCTAGGGTTCAATAGCTACAAGTTCTTTTCAGTTTTGTGAGCTAGGGTTTTTACCCTAACCTTCTTCTTCATCTTATGGGGAGCCATTTACCTTCACGGGAAGGTTCGACAGTTCTTCTGGGCAACTGCTAAATCTCACGGGAAACCCTATTCTCTTTGGGCTGCCCCGCTTTTCTTCCGGGCAGGGTTCGACCCTACTCCTGCACCCTCGTGCAGCCTATTATAGGCATACCCGTGAGGGTTTTGGCCCATGACCAACCCTCAGGTAGCCTACAGGCAGACCCAAGAGGGCTGCCGTGGCCCTACAGACCTCCAGGAAGCCTGTTGGCATACTCGTGAGGGTCTTGCAGCAGCCCGCAGCCCTCTTAAGGCTGTCGGGTCTATGCAGACCTCCGGGCAGCCCACGGGCCAGCCCTAAAAGGCCTTGGGCAGGTCTGTCTGCCCTCTGGGTAACAGTATAGCTACACACCAGAACAACCGGGCAGAGTAGAGCAGCTGGGCAGGGCAAAGCAGTCGGGTAGGGTAGTTAACAGGAAGGAGAGAGAAACAGTACGGACTTGGATGTACGGACATGGCATCAATACAGGCAGGAAAAACTATTTTTTGGGCAACCTACAAACTATGGGTAGGAGAGAGAATTAGGGCAGCAAGCCCTAATTGGGCAATTTTATTGTGAAGTTGAATTATCTTCTGTAATTGTGGAATTTTGGAAAATCTCAGTCATTTCATTTACGAGATGAATTACTAATGCTTTTGGGGTTTTTGTCTTTTAAAGGTTTCCTCAGTGAAAAACTCTTGTGTTCACTGTGTTGATGGTTTAATGTTGTTTACTGCACTTGTCAAATTGTTTATGTTAATCTGCAAATTTTAAAAGTGTTCATGCTAATGCTAAAATTCAACAATCTGCTTGATTAAATGCCAATTCCATACCCTCATATATGATAGAGCCTTTGTGGAAACTTTGCAATCCTGAAATCCTGAAAACTATTAAGTCTGCTGAATTTTGAATGGGATATAAAATTCTACTTTTTGCATATGAAGTTTGATGAGGTTGGAACCACTCTCAAACATCCTGAAACAATTAATGGTAATGTTAAGAATTTAAGTAAAAGGATGGAAAATAAAAGATAAGGAAAATGTAATATCACCAAAAACTACTGCTTCATGGCAAATTTTTTTTTGGATACATGACCTAATTGACTGCAGCCGTATCAGAAATGCGTTTCCGTGCGGACAAAACACGTTTCCATCTCGAAAACTGTACATGTCTTGTCCGTAAGGAAACATGTTTCCAGGCTGTACGGTATGCATTTCAGAGTTTCGAAACGGTATTGTGTGATGTATCGCTTGACATCTTATACAGTTTTATTTTTCATATTTATGTAGCAATGTGTTTGTTTGATGTTGTTACTTTAGATGTTTAAAAATTTGGAGAAATGGTCTTTTTGCATTTTTTAAGTTTTCCAATATTTTCCGATATTTTCCATGACATAATTGCGAATATATTATATTCTAGCTCCTCGGCAATTTTCCATGACATAATTGCCAATACATTATATTCTAGCTCCTTGGTGATACATTTGCAAAAGTGATAATTTAACTTTGCTTCTAGCCTGTTTAGAAGGTAACAGTCCCCAACGGACTCTCCAAAAACGACCCCTCATGCATACTAAAATTCTCAAAGGACTAGGGCACATGAATCAAAGAGAGGAATTTTCCAAAATCAAGTAAAAAAGGTGAAATTTTAGAACCACATGCTAAGTTTCAAAATAGTATGGTGGGCAAGGATAATTTTAGGATTGAAAAAGCATTAAAATCAGTAAATAGCCCTCTCTAGCAAAGTGCACTCCTACGTAGGCGAAAATAGCAAGTGTGGGTTCCTTTAAATGAAAGGAAGCTTCCTCTAAGCCATGTGCTCCCCTTAAGTCATCAAACACAGAAATATTGTCCACCCTTCTTCCGAAACAAAGAAAATTTCATATTAGTAAGTGGCTGTAATGAGGGCAAGTAAGGTTTTAGGCCTAAAATAGCTACAAAAAGTTTCAAGAAAAAGGATGGAAGCTCAACAAAGAGGGCGCAATAAACAAACCACATGGAGACCCCCCAAGGAAAGTACTTTCCAAAAGTAGCAGTAAATCATGTGGGCCCCCCAAGCACCCTCTCGGCTATGCCATAACACAACCAGTGCCTGAAAAATAAAAGTGCTCAGAATGGCCTGAAATTTTGCACTGACAGCCAATGCCATATTGTGTACTCAAGAAGATAATCACCCTGCCTGAACTTCACTCCACTTGCTAAAATAGAGTACCTAAAAATAGTCCCAAAATTCATGGTCTTGGATTTGGTTGAAGTCAGAACCATGGGCTAATCTCCCAATTGAGTCCTCAGGGATATAATCTTTATGCTACTTTGACTACCTTCTAAAAATAGTAACTTACAAAAAATTGGAATCTCGCCAATCATATCCAGTGCTCCAATTGACTCAAATTCGGCATAAGCCTATCTCCCCAGTGGATATCCAAATATAGTGTCATCTGATGCTCTAAATGAACGCTGGAAGCCTGAACCGAAAATTCTGCTTATAATAACACAGATTGTGCTATTCCCTTGAAACACTGATCATAATATTCCACAAAACTAATAGTCTACAACTTTGGAATAAGGTAAGGCTGGAACAAAGCTAAGGTACTTGTGAGCTGTTGATGCCAAACGGTGAACTCTGTAACATTGAGCCCACCCTGAATGATATCCATAAATATATGCAGGAAACTAATTCTCAGATTTATGAAAGAAAATCTGACGTTTACAGGACCCAAGAGTTCAAAGGGGCTTGTGCCATGCATATGTAGGTTTTCTTAAAATTGTTTCCATATCATCTTGAACATCCCTTCCAAAGTTGGAAACTACACAAAAATGAATCGTTCTCAATTGTAAGTTTCCAAATTTTTTCCCTCAGAAAGAAAAAAGTATAATTTTGTTTTCCTGGTTTTATTTTATTTGCAGTTTGAAGGCTACCTTGATTTGGACCCATATGATACCTTAGCTTTACGGGTTAGAGGAGATGGACGCTGCTACATATCAACTGTAAGTGGAGCCTACTTACCAAAGAATTTGTAATGAGGAAACCAAAAACAAAGATAAAATGATCAAGCTTATGTTGTGTCCTATTTTGCATAATGTAATGTAAAATGATAGTGTGGTGAGAGGGAATGAAAATAACTGCAATCTATAATGTCTGAAAACTTGTTCACAGTAACTCCAGTTATGCATTTCACTTTTGCTTGTTATTTTTTTTTCCTCCACATTTTTAATCGAATATAACATATTTATCTATGATGTTAGGTGAGTACTTGTCAAATTTAAAATTATACTGGGTTCACTATCTAAATACTAGTTGATTTAGTACTTGTATCAGCTTCTAATTCAGCATCAATTGTATTACAATATGGATTCTGGATTCAAAGCGATAATGAATAATATAGACACTAATTTAAAAACTTAAAAGTCTATATTATGCTTTATGCATATATGTTATAGATTAATAAAAATCAGAGTTCACATAATCAAATTATATATATATTTGTTTTTAAAGTATCTAGTCTATCTAGAATTTTATATATATTTGTGTGTGTTTGAATTATATATATATATATATGTTTGTGGGTGCTCTTGTATAACAAGTTACTATTATAAATTATAAAATAACATCTTTAAAAAAAAACCTTTTACACTTCCAATAACATAAAATAATCTCTTTAAAAACTCCGGCAACTTAACCTTCAGTCTTGGGAGTTGGGATCATGGCTCCCGCTTCGGAGTGGGCTATTCTCTTGACGATTTGCACCATCGAGAATCGGGCTACCTCACGGCGTTTTCCTCCGGCCGTTTGACTCTATTCTTTTCACCAATGAGACCCATGTCCATCATGCATGCCATCGCTTCGCCTGGGTGCCATCCGCCAGTTTTCTCAAATTTCAAATTTGAAACCCAGTGCCCAGTTTTGAAACCCCTGCGCTCTTAGGTAAGTGAACCCAGGTCAGGCATTCATCGTTTGCGTTTGGGTCACAGAGTTTATTATTGTTTAGCTGTTATGGCCGCCCTTGAGAGTAGTTACAGGTAAATTTCTTACCTATGATCGTAATGAAACACATTGCATTGCTCCGTCTTGGTATTTCACTATTACTACGTTTGAAGTTTCTGAAGTTTATCGATGGTTTCTAATCCATTTTTAGTTCTCTACAGAGAACTACATTCACTTGGCGCATGATTATCTTCCACTGTGCATAGATAAATTTTATCAGTTTCCCATATTTCGAATTATGTACCTTCCAACACCGTGAAAGTAGTAAGCTAGAATGACAGGGTTCAGGAGCTTCAGAGATTAATAAGGCAGAAGAGCTCATGCTGGACAATCCCCATCGCTTCGTTTGTCTATCACGCCAATGGCCTCCTTCGTATTGAAAGCCAATTCCGCCATAAAATCTGCAAGCAGACTCAGCTCCGGCGTGAGAATACTCCCTTTTGGAGACCTCTTCATGTGTCCCCTGCTGCAGAAATGAAAAGGGACGACCATCTGGAAGATGTTTTGGCGCAGGGGTAGTTTGTAGTTCTGAAGTTAAATTTGGATGACGCTCCAGAGCTGTTGGCCACGGCTATTCCACAGTTGAGATTGAGAGCATTCAAATTATGGAAGCCAAAGTTGAAGACCATTAACGAGTTTCGGCCAAAACTTAGATATCTGAGAAATCTGATCCACTCAAATATTGAACAGTTTTGCTAACATCAATATTGAAATACAGATTAGCTGTAACGGATTCATGAGCTTCATGTATTACATTATTTTGTGTTGTCTATTAAAAGTGTGCACAGAGTCTAAAATGTAATCTAACATGTCGTTAAAGAATCTTCCTTTTATCAATGAAATTCTGTCACAGCTAAAATACAAAATCTTGAATCCATTTTCCATCTGCCACAATCCAAATGCATTTTTTGGTATGTGTTTTCCTTTTAGTTTTCAAATTCATTATTATAAAACAACTTCCAAGTAAGTTGTCTGGATTTTTTTTGGTCTCCGCCTTAAGTGTAAATGAGGTTTTAGGATTTTTTTGAATAAAATTGATTTGTAACATTAATTTAAATGCTTAGTACAGACTTCAAATTTTAAAGGAAAATAATTATTTAGAGGTGGGCATGGGTCTTGTCCGTGAAAGGAATAGAGTCAAACAGCAGGAGGCAAACACCTTGAGGTGGCTCGACTCTCGACGGTGCAAATCGTTGAGAGAATAGCCCACTCCTCCTGCTTCAAGTTTACCTTCATATTTCCTGCGAATGACAGGTTCTTTCATAGACTAATGTGCAAAAGCCAGTTGGGTATGTTTCGTACCCGTTCTCAAGCTCCCGGAAACGTGGGAACATCGGGAACGAGTTTTGGAGATGTCAGGAGCGGTTCCTGTACAACTAGGTGAAAAACTAGATTTTCTGGAATTAAGCCAGATAAGGCAATCACATTCACAACTTCATTCTCATAAACATTGACGAAGTTCTTTGCTTACGTTTTGAGCAGAAGCCCCCTCAACTTCTTGTTCCGACTGAAGAAATTTTACGACAGGCTACTGAATTACCAAGTTTTAATTTGATAAAATTCAAGTTGCAAGTACTAGTGAATTTCAAGAACAGACTTTTCAATAATAAAGGTCAAATGTCTGAAACTGCAGAAAAATAGATACACACATCAAATGCAGTCTTTGTTTATGCCCAGTTGCTTGAATTCAGCCGAAATAAAGGAGGCAAGATGCGTATCCTATGTTATGCTGAGATCTGGCTATGGCTGATACCCTATCTTATGCTGATATCTGGCTATGGCTGATAGGTGGGAGCAATTGTAACTTTTAAGTGAATTGAGAAAATGGAAACATTTTATACTTAATCATGATGTTGCTATAAGTCGAAGGATATAACAGCTATCTAATAAAAGTGTCAAATGATGCTAGTAGTTTTCTACTGCATTCACAATAGAGATCAACTTAAGGTATAACAGTTCCATAAGTCTCCATGGGAAGATGAGGAGGTAGAGATTGCTTGCACCATAGTTATATAATTTT
The DNA here is from genome assembly GCA_001517045.1 of Pseudotsuga menziesii. Taxonomy (NCBI): domain Eukaryota; kingdom Viridiplantae; phylum Streptophyta; class Pinopsida; order Pinales; family Pinaceae; genus Pseudotsuga; species Pseudotsuga menziesii. The sequence continues at coordinate 294,004 of LPNX010519530.1, forward strand.
GTTTTGTACTTAAAAAGAACATGCTTTTACATATTTTTGCTGAAGCATATTATTATATAATATATCCATTTATCAATTCTTTATACTTTGTTACGTTTTTGTGAGCTTCCTTGTGTTGTCTTTCTAGGATAGATCTTGCTTTTTTATTTATTTTTGCAAGTCGTATCAATAATGTTTTCTTATTGCATGGACGATATCTTTCCAAAGAGTTGGTTTGGTGTCGGACCTAAACTAATCCTAGAACTAGGGTTTTTTTCAGAAGAGAAAAGGTGTAGAGACCAAGGGAAACCCTACCCTAGCAAAATCCCTACCCAACCTAGGGCTTCTAGAGAGGATGGCTAACCTAGTGAGGAAGGGTTCCTAGGTCAAGCAACTAGCCTAGAAAAACTAAGGAGAAACCCTAGGGCATCCTCACAAGGAGACGTGCCTCAACTTGCTAAGGTGACAAGAAGGAAGGTAATGACCTATCCTAGGGCAAAGTGCAGCTCTAGGGATACCACTAAGACTTGAACATGCACATCCACCAACATCCAAACAAAAAGGTAAGAAGCCTGACCTATTCGTGCTCGTGTTCGTCCAACAAATCAAAGCATCACCAAAAGCAGAGATTCACCAAAGAATTACTAGAAAATAGATTTCATTAACCAAAAACCTTCCTTAAGAGGAGCGCATCCATCCAAAGAAACCCTAGCAGGGGTAAAACAAGTGCATAGTGTATAATCCCATAAGTTCTATCTTTAAAATGAAAGTGAGGAGATCTATTTATATGATCTCATGCTCACTTTTTAAAATATCCAGGTCTACATGCCTGAAAAGAAGTCAATTTGAAATTATAAAATGTCAACTGAAAATTAAAAGAAAATAATAATAAAATATAGCCTAAGGAGGCTTAAGGTAGGCTAGCTAGGGTATTTGTATCCCCAGGTGCCAAAACACGCTCAAATAAGCGAATCACTTCGAACAAAAGGCTAGAGTGAGTTGGAGGGAGAGTGTTATACCCCATTTAACCCCTAGAATGGTGTAAAATCCATCAACGCTCTCCTCAGAGCATGAAAAGGCTTGGTACGAAGGATGACCTCCTTCTTTAAGGATATAAGGCCAGGGAGAGCAGGAGCCCACTAATTGAAGGGCTAGGAGGGTGTCCTAAGTGGCTACGAAGGGTGACGAATGTCTCACAATTGAAGCAAAGGCCACTAGAGCACATAAGCAGGATATGGAGCCATGTGACCTAGTGGTCAACACTTAGGGGCCCCAGACACCAACCCTGAGGTTAAAAAACCCCAACAAAGGTTAGTCAGCAGTGCCATTGAGCCATAGTACCCCTAAGGAGGGACCAAAGGACCCAACCATGATCACCATTGCTCTATAACACCTCTCCTGGTCGAAAAATTTGGCTCTCTCTCCCTGGGGTACACTCGAAGGTGCGTTGGGTACAGGTGCAGCGTAACAGTCTGCATGCAAATCGAGGATGAAAAGTACTATGACGTACAACTAAAAAGTATAGGGCCGTACAACAAAATTTGAGCATTGAAATCGAGGTGCAATGTTGGCATAGATTTTGAGTTAAGTACTATTCTAAATAATAATGGTTGTATTGCTGCTGTAAACTCAGATTTTCTAGTGAGCTCATTAATTTAAAATCTCTCTTAACTGGTTTTCTTCTTATGGGTTTTTCCAAGGTCATTTGACCAAAATATATTGTGTCAAATGTGTTGAATGCAATTGTTGTTCACTGTTAGTTTCCACCGCTATAACTTTCAGATTTGCTCAACATTTAGTATTTCTTCTTATTAAGTACAACTAGATGTGTTTGAGGTTATTGCATGACTGCTGAAGTTTATTGAGGTTGAAATTAGAGTTTGCTAAGTTTTTTACGAAAGGCCTAGTTGAGTTTGCTAGGTGAAATCTTAACAAGTCAAAGGGCTAGTCAAGTGAAGTATTGATCATTGAAAGACTTGAGTTATTCTTGGAGACAAGGGAAAAAGGAATCCTCAATGACATTTGATAGTTTGACGAACACTAGGGAGCAAGGTGTCTCACAAATGGATGATGTGCTAGAAGGTACCCCTTTGACTCTAGCAAGCCTCCCTTTTATTTCACTTTTCACATTTTGCATTTCACTTTCACATTTGATATTTTTTCATTTGAAGCATTTCTTTCTTTGGATATTTCTTGGAAGCACTTTATTCATTTGTAATCCTTTAGTTGATTGATGACTGAAAGGTACTGGCCCTGGATTTCCTTGTAGGCACCAGTTATGACACGGCCTTAGCTTTGTTGCCAACCATAGTTTTAAAAATCGGAATCAGAGTCAGAATCGATTAAGAGTCAACTCGGAATCGGAATCGGAATTGGTAATAAATCAGTCATGAATCGGCCGATTTGAATTTAATGACTCGACTTACTCAAAATACATATAATATTTAAATTTTAAAGAAAAACAACATTTTTAAGATTATAATCCATGATTCCAAAGCGTTGGAGACAAAATATCCAAAGTTTGCTCGTGTATATACCATATAAGAGTCAATATGTATTCTTTTAATTATTTGAGTCAATCATTCTTATCTATGGCATACCAAGAGAGGCTAAATAGGCTAGAGTGACAATCATCCACATGAGAAGAAAATAATGGGACAAAACCTTAATCAAACCCTCAAAAAAATGATGAAACATTTAGAATAAATTGCTGACAAAATTCAATTGTTATTAGTTTGAAGAAATGCCTTTCATTTAGCGTATGAGGGTTTCATTGTAAGCTGATTTGGTCCATTCACCTCTGATTTTCCAGTGCAACGACAATACAGTTATGTCATCACCAATCAGTGTAATAGAAGAGTCGATTAGGGTAAAATCATAACCCAATTTTCTCCTTGAAGGATTACTTAGATAGCCACTTAAAGAGCTAAAGCCTAAGTTAGAAGAAAACACAACAAAAAATCAAAATTACTATGTTTTTATACGTCTGCGTGCCTCCAGAAAAATCGGCTGATTTTTTACATAGATCGGTCGATCCGACTGGTTTGGTACTGAATTGACCGTTTCGGTGTCCAAATCGATTGGTTCGGTCGACCGAACCGATCTACAGACCGATTTGACTTGGTTGGCCATCAAATCAGTAAATCGATCGAAACCGAAACTGGTTTTACCGATTTTTAAAACTATGCTGCCAACCATTGTCTATAGGTGCGACAAAGTTTCCATAGTAATGCTTGTTTAGAGAAAATATGATTAACTTATTAATTCAAGGAGTACCTATCCTTCCAACCACCAATTAAATTCAAGGATGGGGATAACTTGTTTCAAGCCTCGAGAGTGGTGAGTAGGCCAACCTTAGCTCGCACTCAGTCCATAGGGGTCTACAATTAGAAAGAGATCAACGAGGTCAGAAATCTTTGTCACACACATCAGAGCCGAAACACCTGGGGGAAGACATGGCTTCCATCCTAATAAAGAGGTCACAGAGGGGAAGGTCCTTGAGTCGCTTAGTCTTATCCAAATGAATGGGTTTTTTTTATTAGCCAAGGTGAATGAATGCAAAATGGATAAGGCCTATGTATGGAACCAAGAGATAGGTTGTGATCAATGCAATACTTTGGAGACCCTGCCAAAAAGAGATATGCATATAAAACAATAACTAACACTAGATGTAATGCTATGCAACTTTCCTACTCATCATACTCATTAGATGATAACAAGTGTAAAATAGAGCTTATTGCTAGTTGGTTAGTAAATATATAAAGTCCATATATAGTATCCTTTAGTCATGCATCTGATACACAAATGGAACTAAAGAATGACATCATAGGAATACATGAAGTAGTGAAAACCAAGATCTAAGCTCCAACACCTCAAGGAACAACACTACATATACGTAGGTATACAAATGTATAGCAGAGGACCCACATAAGGGGCTCAACAAAGACATGGGCAATCGCTTTGAGGCTTTTCCCAACATACAAAATACTCCAGCTTTGCTCATACAATGATCTCAACCATGAAATATACATGACAAATCTCCGTTCCCACTATAAAGGACTGATCAAAACTTTGGCTTGCTTTGGAAAAAATGACGAGTAACACCCCACACAAGTGGTGGTACAATAGGACTATTGCTTGAAGGTTGTGCTTACGTTGGAGCTTGACATGCTCACCTTAGAGTTGGAATGCTTCATGTGCGTCTATCTTGTGATTAGTTAGGTTGCTTGAGTGTTTGTGTACCTTGTTTACTTTACCATTATTGATCTCCCTCACTTATTCTATATAAAGGGAGGAGAGAGTTTTTATTTTTCATTCCTCACATTCACATCATTCTTGTCAGTTGTCTTAGAGATGTGAGAGAACTTGTATTTGTCATGGGTAGGTCTTTTTATTGTACTTTTCACTCTTGACTAGTGCAGTAGGGTTCTTTTGTTGATGTAATAGAGGTATTAGGGTTAGGGTTTCCCCTAAGAAGACACAGAGTGTGATGGTTTGGGAGAAACCTTGTGGGAGAAAAGGAAACACTTGTTCTTATGGTTCTTGTGATAGAAGAAGCCTAGGGTTTGTGGCAGAGGAAATCCTAGGACTACTTGGAGTGTTAGATATTGAGAAGATAGTGAAAGAGTCAAGACTATCTTGACATCTTGTAGACTTGTGTGAGGCAAGGGTAAGTGGCAAAGAGAATTTGTTGGTGTTGATGCTTGCATCTTTGGTGGAGCAACTAGGTTTGATTGGGAGTGATTCCTATCCAGGAGAAGTTGGTGGCTAGGATTTGATACTTGGTGTGATGCTAGATTGTTGTGGTTGCCCTAGCTAGGGTTTGCAGAGCATTGGAGAGTCCTAACTTGTGATAAGCGTGAAGGACTATCTTGTATCAGCTTGGGATAAGTTCTTGGTATGCACTTGTAACTTCATTTTATTTATATATGACGAGTACTTTGTTGTCCAATCTTTGTGTACTTGTAGACTAACTCACCTGGTTCGAGTTCGAAAATTAGGTTATACAATTTGACATTAAGTTTGAGAAACTATATATTCATAATTAAAATATATATGTAATAAAACTCAATACTCTCATTAGATACAATTTATACGCCATTAAAACTTGAAACTTGAAGTTCGAACCTATGGACCTTTTTGTTGGGTTGTGAAAGATGTGTGCACCAAAAAACTTGAAGAGAACTATCTTGAAGTTCAACAAATATTTGACAATGAAAAGTTAGGTGATAAAATTCGATGTCAAGTTTGAGAAACTATAAAATTTCATAATTAAAAATATATATGTAATAAAATTCAACATTCTTTAATTAGACAATTTAATACATTGTTGAAACTTGAAACTTGAAGTTTGAACCCCATGGATCTTGTTGTTGGGCTGTGAAAGAGGTGTGCACTAAAAGCTTGAAGAAAACCAATGGATGCAGAAGTTAGAACAGTCGTGACTCGTAAGGTAGCTCTTGGATGTAGTCTGCAGATTCCTCCTATTCACCACCAAGGAATTTCATCTCTATTGTCTAGGACTTTGACTGTTTTCTGCGAGGGGTACTTTGAGCTTGTGAGTTGTCCAACTTATAATGTGTTGTGTCTGTGAGAGAGGCAAATGTGTTGAGTTTCGTTTTAGCCCCCCATGATTGTGAGAGCCTAGCGGGGAATGAATGCTGTTGTCAGTGGGGTCTGGACTGTAGATTGTGAAAGTCTAATTGTGGTGGGATCAAGGAGACAATGGAACGGAGCGCTAGGTGTGACAATGGAAATAATAGATGTGCAGGACCATGGGGTTTAGGGTTAGGTTTAGAAATTAGACTTAGTTTTTTTTTTTTAATTATTAATTCAAAAAATGAACATCAAGAATTTCCGACAATTTTCAGGCGAACCCTATCAAATCTCTTCTGATTTTAATGGCAAAGATGAATTTAACTTGAAGTTTGTTGAACTTAATGGCAAAGTTCGGCAAATTTATTCAATTTTTTTTAAGATTCGGCAAATTTCAAACTTTATCCTTGAAATTTGCTGAATTTGGTGACTTAACTTGCAAACCTGTTTTTCAGTTTATAATCTCATGGTGAATGAGTAATTTCTAGGAATGTTTAGTGTGCAGAATTATTATGAACAATTAGCTGATTTTGTTGAGTGATTTGACAAACTTATAGAAGCTAAGGGAGCAGATTTATGGCTGTAATAAATCTGCTGTAATTATGTACTTTTCAGATCTATTATATGTTGGGATTTGTACATTAAGGGTTGGAAAAATATTTCTCTTAGAATCACAATTGTTTGGTGTCTATTTTCTTGGGCTACCTTCTGTATTTGGTTGGCCAGAAGTGAAACATATACTGTGGTAGTTTATATTTCAGATTCAGTCCTAAAGGCTGAAAATGCACAGGAAATAGATTTGGGGAATGTCAAGTTTGAGGTGAAATTTCTGAATTTGCTTTAACCAAGTGATTCTTGAAATTTCTAGAATGTCAGTGCTTCATCATATGTTTAGCTGCTAGCAGCCCCAAAATCTGTAGTTCATTGTTGAGTGGAGGTGTATGACCATAGAGCAGTGTGCATAGCCAAGTGTGTGGACCCACTTGCCTTTTCTTTGAAGAGATTATCCTTTCCCATTGTTTGCTGAGCAATATCTTCAACCTTTTGAAGTTGGAGCTGATAGTGTTTGAACAAATTCCCCTCATGGAAATACGAGCATATTAGCCTCTTCTTTTTGAAAAATGTGGAAGTGTACCCTGGAGACTCGTACGTGAATGTGAAGGGAGTAGCCTTAGTGTGGGCATGCTCCCTAGGAGATAGTCCACCAAGTTTCTCAAGGTGACTTGATGCTGGAGAAGATTACAAAATACATCTTCCAAAGTAGGGGAAGCCAGATTTGGAAGGCAAAGAGGAATGCTGTAAAAAATGACACCAAATCTTTTGAATGCAGGAGACATGTTATTAAGAACAATATGTTTATATTTAGGATCTGTTTTACTTTTATCACTGCTTGTAAGGATGACAGCTTTCAGATTCTTGAACTCGACAATTTCATCCTCAACAGTGGCAAAATCGCCCATTTGGTGGTTGGAGAGCTCTGTTGCAAGTGTATTGATTTCAATGAAATTCTTGTGATAAATAGGGTGTGGAAAGCATCCCAAACATGCTTTACACTATTTTGTTCATGCCATGTACAAGAACAGGTTCCATGTGTAGAGTGATCAATCCAAAGCTTCATCCTTCTTCATACATATGAGATCATAGTTGTCATCAATTGCAATAGGAAGTGGTTTCCCCAACTACATCAATAACCTTTTACCTCAGAGTAGAGCTACCATTTGAATAGCCCATGTATGATAGTTACCCCTATTGTTGTGCAAATTTTTGCTATCTTAGACTTTAATGCTAAGTTACCAGGATTCAGATCTGTATCTGCCCAATTTTTTTAAAGCCAGGATCCGGATACGGCGGTGAAACAACACGTACAAACTAGAAATATATTTTTATAATTTTAAAAATAAAATTAATATATATATNAAACTATGTTGCATGGGGACCCGTCCCCCCCCAAATTTCTTGCGTTTCCTGAGTTCCCGCGTTCCGAGGACTTTGGAACTCCTTGCAAACGTCTCCAATTCATTGGGGACTCCGTTGGGGACTTCTGAGCCGTACCCTAAACGTACCTATCAAAATCGGGGACTTCTTAGAAACGTCCCTCAACCAATTGGGGACTCCTAGACATTCCTCGACCTGCACAATTAAAATTAAAAAGAAAATAAAAAGTTATTTTTTAATTAAAAATCTAACCTAACTCTCCCCCTATTCCTCTAACGCACAACACATGTTCAAAGGTTGAGTTCATGGCTCAACACAAGCTCACACTCACAATGAGTTTGCCCCCCCTCTCAGCCACAACATGCTGCACAGCATAGGTATTTCATATTTGATATCTTACATTTTAATTTTAATTTTTTTTGGGTAAAAATATCGGCACATGCTATTATAGTTTTATAAAAATATAATTCAGTGTTTACAAATGTCAAATTACAAATATAAATTTATTTATTATTTAAATTTCGAAATGATTCATCATTCATGTATACAATGTTGTAAATTTTTAAATTTTTGCTACTGTTTTAACTTTCAAGTTTTAAGTTACTGTTTAATAGTTAACTTTGAAGTTAGAACTATTTAAAGTTTTTAGTTTTAGATCTTGGGCATGTATCTTGAGTCTTTACTATTTTGTTTTGATTGGAAAAACTTTATATTTCCTTTTGTAATTTGAATTTTGTAATTAGTCTACTTTTTATTTCAATATATATATATATATATATATATATATATAAAATTGTCGTCCCCAACCTGCCATCCCTTGAAAAAATGGGGGTGCGCTCTAGCCATCCTAGAAGCTCGTCCCTCCGTCCCACACGTCCCCTCGTCCCTGAGGCCAGTGCAACTTAGCATAAAAATAATTGGTGCAATATTTCACTATATAGTATATACCTTAACTAAATAAACATAGTCAAGGGGAGACCTTAACATAGAAGATAGACATATCGAATTGCTTGAGGCTAAGACTATGAGGCAACGATTTCGCGTGACTGCTCATGACGAGGTGAAAGGATTACCCTTGAGCTCCTGCTTTCATGCGGGCTGCTCATCCTAGGTGCGGCAACTTGTAGACCCAATGTCAGTCCCAGTGCAAATAATTAAAAAACCACCATCTATTAGACTATTACATGTGTATTTACAATTAATGGAAAGTTTGGGACCAACCACCATCATTCACCAAGTGACTCCACCCTTCGGCTAGTTGTAAGCAGCAAGTGCTATGCTGTTGATGTCTGTTGTAATTTCGACAAGGGATATTTTCAAAAGCGGATCCTGGGCAGATTTTGGGTGGATCCAGATCCGAATCCATCTCTGAACCAGGGATCCGCGGATCTATGACCTAGGGCCTACGGATCCCGTAATGTAGCTCTAATGCAAAATATTAACTTCACCTCTTTGACTATAGGTTTCTTAGATTTTAATTCTGAATTTTAGATCTTAACTCTGAATTTTAAACCTTAGGGATGTTATGAAATATAGAATAAAACAACAATTGAAAGAGAGCAATATTTCACTTTTGAACAGTTCAATCTTCTGAGCAATCCAAGGAGAAAAGATACCGAAGTGACTTGATAAGTTTGAGCCCTCTAAGACAATCTTATCATGCAGAAACCAGATCTGAAAGTACTTTTGCAGCAACTATAATGGCAGTAAGACAACACTTCTTCAATTATTTTGTCCCAAAACTCAAGAAAATTGTGCTTTACTTATGTCAAATCAGCAAGACATATGTAGTTGTCAATTACAATTCATGAAGAACATATATGGTCGGAAATCAAATCTGCAATTTACACAAAGTTGTGGGCAGCTGAAAACTTCATTAACATACTCAAGATGAAGATATTGTACTTACCATAGCCTTATCACAAAGCTAGTACAATCCATTAGCTCTCCAAAACCCTAGCTAGGGAAAACAATTAAAGCCCTAACAACGAAGGAGATCCGGCATACATAAACCACTCAAATAAGTCCTCCAAGCAAGATGTCCACTTCTCTTTTTCTTCTTCTTCACATACAGGTTCCTGAGTTTTCAGGGTTGTTCATGTCCAAGTTTATGCTTGCTAAGACTTGCTGATTTTTTCCCTATTTACTGAGTTGACGACCCCTGCATATTTTTCACTGATGCCGAGTTTTGCAGCACCAGTTTATAGTTATATAACAAACAGGAACTGCTAATTTATAATATGAATTTGAACTCTCAAGGATGCTTAAACTTTCAGTTTGATTCTTTCAGGGAAGAGACCAAATTATTTGCAAAGTTTTGATGTTAGGCTGTTCCACCTTTTCTGTCAATTTTGGCAGAGTTTGTAGTTTTATGTGGATCTTATTGGTTAAGGGGAAGTAACTTGTCAAGATCATTTTGATTGACTGTTGCAAGAATTTGGCAGAAAGTTTAATCAGTCTTATGGCCAATTCACAATGTGTGATTTCAGTGGATGTTTTCTCTTTCAGTACATCTTTGTTTGCATACAGAATGTATATATGATGCTTGGAACACATGGAATGTTGTCCTACTTTTGACTGTAATGATTAGGTACTAGAAATCTGTATTTTGGAAGTGAGCATGATAAATAGGAAATGAATTGTAGAAAAATAGCAATCCTTTATCTTGTGTATGGAGTTCTAAGCCATTGATGTTGATGAACTGGTCATTGATATGTACAGATACATACAGAGAACTGGGTTAATATGCCTGGCAGAACAGACGACAATACTTGGCAAGCCTTTGTCTTCATACCTAAAGGTTATTGGTATGAAGCTAGGGTAAGTTGGGAATCTTTAATACTATTTTCGATATTAACAAAGAGATACATTGTGCTATTGCCGTTTACTAGTAGTGGCATCTTTGGGTAGTGCATGGTATGATTGTCTTTTTAGATAAACTTAGTGGGGAGGTTGAGCTGTACATGTTTTGCTAGAAATGATTTCATATGCAAGAAATCTTAACAATTGTCTATATTTTTAGCCTTGCAATGGTATTTGCATTGTTTATTTTGATGTGTTTATCATGCCTAACAATAGTGAATTGTTTGTGCATAATGTGCTATTTTGAAGATTCCTCTTTCTCGTTATTTGCCAACTTGGAGAGGGAATGTTATGGATTCAAAGCTTGAAATGAATCCTTCACGCATTGTTGGAATGTCACTATCAGTTAATGCAGAAGGTGGCCCACAAGGAGCTGTTATTGGGCCAGGTGAATTCAGACTTGAATTGGATTGGATTAAGGCCTTGAGAACAACTTGAAATTTATATCAAAGTTTTTAGGGCCCCACACTTGAGAGTTTGCTTACACAACTTAGCAACATATGTAACATAGCCATAGGTTCCTTACATATAGCAATAATAAATTGATGCCTTCGAACTCATTTTATCATTGAAAAATTTATATGTAGAAGCTATCTATTCAATAATACAACTAGCATCTAGGGAAGGCAGTTTTTCAAGTCTATTGTGATAGACAAACTTCTGATCAATGTATTATTGAAAAATTGTCAACGAGTGTTTTTTGCATTGTACTTGATCCATTTGCTTGATGTTGAAAATGGATTATGTTTTTACAACAATTAGTTTGTCTCACAAATGATGTATGGTTGTTGAATCTGCAGAGAGTGGTCACGTGCTAGGAAGGGACCCCCTTATAAACTTGTATCCTGTAATCAGATAGATGTACATTGTAGATCATTTCATTGCAAATAGTTCTCCTTTGAATGTATGCACTTGATCCCAGTTCTTCATAAGTTTGCAAGCTATCCTGTCCGAGTGTTATTGAAGATTTGGAGCATTTTTTACTTGTACTCAACATTAGGCACTCTTGTTCTAGCATTGGCATGTATTTTCTCAATTTTAGTTGTGGACAACAATTAGGCTGAATGCAAGAATAGAGCAATGTGCGAGTCTGACTTGCATGTGTAGGATAATTGTGAGAATTTGCTGCGTGAATCTTTTCATATCATAATGTATTGTTCTCAATACCTGAGAGGAAATATAAACTTGAGAGCAAGTGGAAGTTTCCTTGGCCATACATGCCATGGATTGGTGTATCATTAGAATTCTTTAGTTACTAAATCTAGCGATAATGTTCAATCAGATATAACACCACAAGATACCACTGTATGGCCAATGGTAAAGCGCAATTACAACATGTGAATGCATTCTCAACCCAAATTGCATCTAACCTTTGATGGAGAAGACTGACATCATGTATTAGTATCAAAGGTTCCTACAGTTCATATATAGAAACTGTGCCCTAGTATTATATCCCAATATTTGTTGTCATCCTATGCAGTTAATTTGAATAACAGAAATATGATCGAGACAGATCCAAATTAATTAGATTCTTATGTAATGATCTAGCAATTAGAGAGACAATTGGGATGTTATGGAGTTCCTAGTTAACTAGAATTAGCATAATAGGTGGTCATTGCGTTAAAGTGTACAAACTGAATCAAGATATGCTAGAACAATTTCATCACACCTTTGATCCTGGAATATTGACTTCATCTATTAGTATCAAAGATTCCTACATTTTATATCTAGAAACAATGTGCTAGTATTTTATTCTAGTATTTGATGTCATCTTACACAATTAATTCAAATACTAAAAGAATGATTGAACATGATCCTTAGATTCTTATGTTATGATCAAACATTTCTGTAGCAATTAAAGCAACGAGTGGGATGGAGTTTCTAACTAACTAGGATTAGCATAATGGGTGGTTCCCGTAATATGGGAGTCTTTATTTGAGTTGTGAAAGGTGTACGCATTGAATCGAGATATGTTAGAAAAACAGGTTCATCACACCTCTGGATCATTTGGAGGTAGTGAGTTGACAATTGAGAGGTCGATTGACTGTTCGGGTCGACCAAGGAAGTGGATTGGTGTGCAGGTCAAGGTAGAAAAAGAATTTGGTGCACACCCTAGTGAATCAAAGTTGAATGTCTTCCTCACTTTAAGGAAGTTAGTTATATCTCGGGGCAATATATATGGTCCAATGGATTGATCTATCTTGAAGTTAATAAAAGTTTTAAAAAGCTGCGTGTTCATATGGATTTTGAGCTATGGTCACTTGTTTTTTAGTGTTATAACAATGTATTTAAGCACCACCTTATCTTGGAATGTATGACTTCATATTTCCAAATTCCTAACCCTACAACATGGTGTCAAAGCTATTGGTTTGAGACCTAGCCTGTTGTTTACAAGTCCTTTAGAAATGTTTCTTGCATGTGCTCCTATTGAGTCAAAACCCTTTGGTAGATTGACTCAAGATTTTGACTTGAAGATTGAATGAGGGTTTAGATCAATAGATCACGAGTTCTAAGTAGAAACCCGTGGATTTGAATGGCCACAACTATGGAATGTGGGCATGAGACATGGAAACATTATTAAAGACTAAAGTGATATGATAGTTTATAAAGACTGTTGTTCTAAATCAAGTCTAGAAGAAGTTGAAGGCTCTACTTGACAAGATTGATGAAATATACGTAGATGAGAAAGAATTGATCTCTCTGTATCCTCTCCTTTGACAACATTGAAGATTAATTGGCATGTGTGAAGGAGGTACACTTGAAATTTGGTGAATGTGGAAAATATCGTCCAAAGAAGGTTAGCTTATAGAACCGATATTGATGAATTTGAAGACATCCTATCATGAATTATGTTTGACACTCTGTGCTAGTTGGGATTCTAGAAAAGAATATGGTGAGAACTATTCCTTTAACTCTTTCTGTTGTTTGTTAATTATGGCACAAGAAACAACATGCCATTTGTTTAAGGGAAAAGGTCATTATACCTATAGAGAAAGAGGTTGAGAATGCAATCAGGAGTATCAACAAGTTTGCATCGACTATAAGATGCACGATGATTAGACATCAACCATGAAATAAATGAAGAGAACTTGTCAATATTGTGGCAAATTAAGACATATGGAGAAGGGTTGCTATAAGAAGACAATACCTTGAAGATAAAGTCAATAAGGTTAAAGGAGATGTGTCGATTTGTCAATTCATTGACTTTCAACATTGAATTTTATAGGTTAAGGAGATAACTATACATTTGATTTTAGTACTTGTTAGGCCTTGCATGCTCACACTTTTAAAAGTGAGTATGGTTTTTATTCACATGGGTAAGGATGATTCTCTCTTTCTTCATTAATGAAAGCTACAAAAGTAAAAATCTCGGTGGTAAATGCTTATGCACTTATTATTGTTGGTTGTGTTAAAATTGAATGTCAAATTGGTGTGATCATTGTGTATCATGTACCAACTTTTTGAGTGCTAATTTATTGTTTGTACCCCAACTAACCTAGATTGGGAAGGAGTTTGAATTTCGGTTTGACATGTTTGTTGTGAAAGATATGAACAGTAACTTTGTTGTTTTTGTTGTTGAGAGAGTTCTTGACCTTAAGGATAGATTGTATAAGTTTTGTTGCTTTTGCACTCATAAGAAAGATTCGATGACCAGAGCATAATTTGGCATGAAAGATTCAAACATCTAAAATATGAAGTTTGTAGTTGATGGTGAAATTTTATATGGTGATTGGACTACCTAGGGCTACCCCTCCTAATGGTGTATGTGAAGGGTGTGTGCTTGGAAAGATTCACCGGGATGCATTTGAAACAATGAAGGCATGTAGAGTAAGGACTCAGTTGGAACTTGTCCATAGTAATCTATGTACCATGAATATACTTTCATTAGCAGGTGCAATGTATATTTTGACCTTCTTTTATAACCTTTTAAAGTATACTTAGGCATATTTATTTAATAAAAAGTGTCATGTCTTTGAATATTTCAAGAAATTTAGGGCATTTACAGAAAATTAATGCAGTCGATGTATGGAATGTTTAAGATCTAATAATGAGAAGAGTATTTAGGCAAAACCTTTGAGAGCTACTTGTCACATAATGGTATCTCTTGCAGAGATCTATACCTTACCTCGTCAAAATGGTGTTGTTAAAAGGAAGAATCAAATCTTGGCTGAAATGGTAACACGTTGGTAAAGTGTGAAGATGAGAAAGAAGGTATGCTCTATGTCCTTTTTCGACTAATACGCCCTCCAAAAATCTTGGAACACTGTCAATCCTTTCGAATCTGTAAGATGATCGGGTTTTCTTCTTCAACAATGAAGCACCGTGAAAAGATCTAAGTGATCTTTCTTTCTTGATCAACTAGGGTGGATAGTTTCACCACTGAAACCAATTTTCTCTTAAGGTTACCGTCCGAGAGCCAAAAGCCACAAGAACTATCCAAATTATCTTTTTCAAAAATAAGTAATGAAATGAGAGAATGAATATCGAAATGCATTAGAATCTAAAATTGATTGTGCATGAGTGATCCCAATGATGAAAAATGATAAATTGACCTGGTTGGACATCATATAATTCCTTTGAACCCTTTGAGCTCATTGATAACATCAAATCACCTTTCTGATTAGGCTAACAAAAACCCCAAAAGTCAGCTCTACTTGTAGAGCAAGAGCCCCCCAAAATTGGGACATTACAATGATTCCTTAATTGTTGCACTGTATGTTGATGATTTGGTCATTATTGGAAGTAGTGTTCCTTAAATTTTGGGTTTGAAGAAAGAATTAGCAGATATAGTTCGCATGGATGGTTTGTTGCATTTCTATTTGGACATCTTGGCTACAAATGGATGGAAATATCTTTCTTTATCCCTAAATATGTATTGAATCTACTACAAAGGTTCAAATGTAACACTATAAACCATGAACTACATCTTACTAGTGTAGAGTAAAACTAATTGAAGACTATGGTTTTTTGAAAATTGATGCTACTCTCTATAGGAAGATTGTTGGTATCCTTATTTATCTAACCCATGGCCAACTTGATATTATCTTTGCTACCGATGTGATCTCTAGGCTCATGTAGGATCCAAGGAAAAGCCACTTGAAGGCCACAAAGATGATTGTTCACTATATTAAGGTACTTACCTGTTTTTATATAATTTTGTATTAAAAATATGAACTAATAGCTAGCTACATTGACTTGGATTGAGATGGAGATGAAGATGACAATAAATTTATGTCTCGCTATGTGATTTATCTTGGCTTTGGATGCATGGTTTGGTCTTGTTAAATGTAAAAGGTGGTCTCTCTTTTGACAGGTGTTGAATGTTGAGGTACAGTTAGTGTTGGTATAGAGACAATGTGGATTCATAGTCTCATGAGTGAGCTTAGATTTATTGTCAACGGATCAACTATAGTGCATTGTGACAATTATAGTGCAACACTCATAGTAGAGAATCTTGTTTCTCATAGTAAGATGAAGCATGTAGAGCTCCATACTCATATTTGAGGAAAATGTTATATGAAACTATCACGTCTCTTGTTTATTGCAGTACAAATGATAGTAGATCATTGATATCTTCACAAAGCTTTTAACAAAAGCTAAGTTTGTGAAACTTTGGGCTATAATTGTTCTTTAACAATTGCAAATATTGAGGGGGTGTGTGATATACAAAAAAGATAACTTACCTCTTGAATCTTTAAAGAATTGTGTTGATGAGGAGGGTGTTGAACAATAGGGTAATCACACTTTGGATGTTTTGGAGGCAATGAGTTGATAGTTGGAAGACGATTAGGAGAGTCCATTGAGAGGTCCACTGAGTAGTCCATTGGTTTGTCAAATTAACCAAGGCAGTTGACTAGTATGCAAGTCAAGGAAAAAAGGGAGTTTGTTGCATGACTTAGTGAATCAAAGATGACTATCTTCCTTACTTTAAGGAAGTTAATTACACATGGGGTGATATATAGATGATCCTATGGATTGATTTATTGTGAAGTTAATAAAAGTTTTATGAAATTGTGTGTCTATGTATGTTGATCTATGCTCAGTTTTGTTTTAGTGCTATAATAGTGTCTTTAGACACCACCTCTTATTGGAATGTATAACTCTTTAGATTTGCAAGTTTTTGGGCTTTCCAACAAGATAGACAAATAGTCATGGAAAATTTAGATGTATGGTTAAGTTTGATTGAGTGCCATAGAAACCATGGGAAAAAGGAGGGGCTCCAACCTACTAGGGATATCAACTAGTAGATGAAACTAAGGGAGTTTTGACAAGAACTGTATTTGGTAAGGCCCACTTTGAGATGCATAAGGTTGGACACAAATATATATCAACAGGAGTGAAGAGAAAGGTTTGATGACATGAACAAATTAGTAGGGATTGTGTAGATTGGACACACTCCAATAAGTATTATCATCATAGTGGAAAGTTAAAGGCCACTTCTATGAAGTGGCATTGGGAGCAAAAACCCATCTAAATATTGTGATGTTTGCAAGATTTTAATTTTGATAAATAATAAAGTTATTATTAGGGATTATATGGTAAAGGAATTTCTAAGAACATTAATAAACATTGATAGTGATTGTTAAATAATTTATTTCCAATTATTTCAATAATTAGCCAGAGCTTCAAAAACTATGCATCAATAATTCAAGTTTTTCATGGCAACAAAGTATTGTGGATGAGATTTACAATGGCAATTGAAAATGATGATAAGGAATTGTATTATTTATTTCGTTGATAACACGGATTATCAAAATGGAAATAAAGTGCACATGTTTGTTGTGGAAACAATCTCTTCGAAATATTGTTGTGCCCCAACAAAACCAACATGTATTTTGCACACTATATGTGTAAAATCCTTTCATAGATGTTAGTATTAGCCATCAATGAATCAAGTTTTGGTATATATTTATTAATAAGTTATCTAAAATATCTATCCTGCATGCTTAATATATTTGAGATAGATTTATTAGTAATAAGTTGTATAAAATATATGGAAGTATGTTGTCTCAATTATACATATCCCACAATTGGAATGTATGTAGAAAGGAGTGAAACAAGACATTATATAATATAAACATCATATGTAACCCTTATTGAACAAATACTTGTATTTGGGCTTACTATTTGATTCATTTTCTAGGAGTTGATGCGATCTTTCCACCAACTCCAAGATTATAGGTGAATTGTAATTCTAAGTTTGTAGGTTCCCTTATATGGGAAACAAATGAGCAAATTGTTGAGAATACAAGTTGTCATTAATGTCAAAGGGTTTCGCATATGACAAAAGGAATAACTAATAGATATGGTAGCAGGATGAGTTCAGCGATGACAAGGGAAAATCAGTAACAGGGTTGATGACAAGGATTGATCGATTCTCCGATCAATCGACATGAAAGAGAGGGCATGAATTAATCAATTAGATAATTGGGTTTTCATGAATGGAATATGTTTCATAATAACCTTGTTGCAGGTTTCTGGATCAACGATCGATCACTGTAAGGATCGATAATAAATGAGACTTAAGTATGTGTAGGCTTAGATGGTTTAGATCATGGTAGGAGAAAATCCATGGTTGAAAGTTGATTTCGCAGGTTGGAGTTACATCTGAGATAACCCAACACTGCCTAAGTTAAGTCATCCTCACGATTGTAGATCGTGTGGTGGAGATCTGAAGGTTCTGAAGATCTATGACTAATATGGATTTCACTGATTTAATAGCGAGGAGGATAAAAAGGGAGTTGGGTTGCGGAATTAGAAACTAATCACCAAGAAGGAGACCGAGATCAACGGACAAGGTTGATTGTGGAAGCAAATCAATGGTTGTCATTGATTTCGCTGGGAGAACTAGCGCGGATTAATAAAATCCGGATATGCACGACATTTGAATAAACCACCGTCGATCTAGATCTGATGGTCCTCATAGATTTCACATATTCAACTAGCAGGTGAGTTAATGTTCTAGATGGGAGCAAAACATCACTGAGAAATAGTTTACTAACAACGTGGACGATCCAGATCAGTCAAGAGAAATTGCGGAATCCGATCTTGGGAAGATTGATGACGGTGGATGGTTTCTGCACAACGAAAAGGCGAGATCCACAAATCCACATTTGATCGTAGATCAACAATTAGGATTGAATCCGCAAGGAAATCTACGGTGATGAATGATTTCCGCACAAAGAAGAGGGGAGATTGACAAATCCGTATTAGATCATAGATCTACGGACATGAGTGAACCCACAAAGAGATCAACAGTTCATAAGAAATGCAGAAATATTAGTGTGGAAAGAGGAAGGCGGAGAATTGCGAAAGCAATGTTTGGTTTTTTTTGAGAACCCACATTCCGCAACCTGCGATCCAAAAGATCAACGGTCAGGGGACATCCGTAAAAGATCAACGGTGCAGAATGATTGGTTCGGAAAGCGGAAATCAAGAAATGATATTTGGAAAAAGTCACATATCCGATAATCTGATTTCCACCTCATATCAACGATCATGGAGAGCTTGAAGGAGATCAACAATGTGGAACAATTGACGCAGAAAGCTACGTGTGGAAAGACATTTTGAGAAATGTCATAGTTAGGCAATCTACAATCTGGGAGATCAACAAACACAGAGTTTGAAGGAGATCAATGGTGCGGAACGGTTGAGGCAAAAAGCTAAATGTGAAAAGACATTTTGATAAATGTCACAATTCGGAAATTCAGATACCACATCCTATCTTAGATATACGGTCAGGAAGAATCTTGATATAAAATCAATGGCTTAGGATGGTTGCAGAGATGGAGAATACAAAAGATCACGACTCGAAGATTAAACACCAAATCAATCAATAGGGAATTAGCTTAGTTGTTTTGAAGAGGCACGATCGAAGAATGAAATGGCACAGTACTGAAGAGATGCGTCTGCAGGAAGCGTGAAGGTATTTATTGACAGAATAATTGAAGGAAAGAACTTGTCTCTGTGATTGCATATGACAGAGTCCAAGAAGTGAATAACAGACTGATAAAAATCAGTCCAGGGTGGCAGGATGGCGCTAGGGCAGACTATAAGTATGGGCTGGGTGTTGGAGCATCCTTGTCTGTTGGAGTAGGTAGAAACCGAGGTTGTTGGAGCATCCTTGTCTATTGTAGCAGGAAGAAACCCAGGGTTTTTTTGCATCCTTTTTGTAGCAGTAGATAAATCAATTTTTGTAGATTCATCTTATTAATGAGTTTGAATCGGTGGTTTTCTCTTTGAAGTTGTAAGGTTTGTCGTTACACCAAAACCTGTAGATGTTGATGAACATTTGAAACCCAGCATAAGCCCTATCACTAGTAGTGGCGATTAGTCCACTTGTTTTATATTCCCATAGGTGCGGCGGTTATACCATGTGGAGGTTGTACCGATACTCCAACAGCTCACCTCCGGCGTAGCTAGAGGGAATTGAACCTGAGACCTATGCTCTGATACCATGTAAGGTTTTTCGTTACACCAAAACCTGTAGATGTTGATGAACATTTGAAACCTAGCACATGCCCTATCACCAAGAGTGGCGGTTAGTCCACTTGTTTTATATTCCCAGAGTTGCGGTGGTTATACCATGTGGAGGTTGTACCAATATTCCAACATAAGTTTCCACAATAAATTTGTGTCTTAACCTATTTGATTCATTTTGCGTTCTTATTTTAAAAATAAAAGACAATACTGATTCAAGCGCCCCCCCCCCCCCCCCCCCNAAAGATCCTATTTAAAAAACACTAATGGATCAACAAGAAGGTTTATCCATTGACAAACCTCCACTATTCATAGGTGAAAATTATGCATACTGGAGTGTGAGAATGAAGTGTCATCTGATGTCCCTTGGATGGAAGGTTTGGGCGACAACTGAAAAGGAGTATAAAATAGAAGACCAAGCACCTATAGACAGTATGTAACTAGCCCAATATGAAGGTAATGCCAAAGCCCTAATTGCAATCATGAGTGGATTGACAAACTATGTATTTACAAAAGTTATGCGATTCAAGACTGCCAAACAAGCATGGGATAAGTTAAAAATTATCTATGAAGGGGCATCTAAAGTCAAAGAATCCAAGCTTTAGACAATACAAAGGGCATTTTGAGAACCTTAAAATGAAAGAAGAAGAAAACATTGGGGAATATCTTCTAAGAGTAGATGAGGTTGTCAATGTTATTAGAGGTCTTGGAGGAAAATTAAAAGAAAGAGAAGTGGTTAGCAAGGTACTAAGATCATTTCCAATGAAGTATGACTCAAAAGTATCCACCCTAGAAGAACGAGATGATCTTGAACTTGTGACAATAGATGAACTACATCGAATCCTCACTACATATGAGACGAGAACAAGACTAAATGAATCCTCAAGAAAAGAAGCAGCATTTAAAGCCTCATCCAAAAATCAATCAGAGAACCTAGATGATGAAGAAGCTCTTTTTATTAAAAAACTTGAGAAAGGTACTGGAAAATATAAAGGAAAGTTACCCCTGAAATGTTCTAACTATGGAAGAATTGGACATTTTGGTTCAAAATGTACTTACCCTAAACAAGATGACAACAATGAGAGAGAAACGCCAAAATTTAAAAAGGGTAAAACATGAAACAAGAAAAAGTCCTATGAGAAAAAGAAATTTTTTTACACAATGGAAGATAGGGAGGATGTAGATACAAGTGAAGATGAAGAAACTGAAATTTTATTCATGGGTCTAGATACTCAAGCTTCAAATAGTGACTCAAATGTAGAAGGAGAAGTAGACTTAAGAGCTGAACTTGTTAGCGCTCTTGAAGAACTTGAGAAATGTAGGAAAAAGAACAAACAATCAAGTCATATCATTGGTGAGTTGGAAGCTAAACTTCTCGATGCCAAAAGAACTGAGGAGGACCTGAACCTGCAGCTCAAAAGAAGAATACAAGAATCTGAGAGACTCGAAGAAGAGATCATACAATTCAAGAAAAAGCTTGATGAAGGATCTATCAAATCAAGGTTTGAGAATAACTCAAGGATCCTAGATGACATCCTGAGTAGCCAAAGATCATGAAATGATAGATTTGGTTTGGGTTTTAACAAAGAAAAGAAACCAGCAAGTTTCCCTTTCACTAATCAAGGAGGAAACAAGAAAAACTATATTGAAGCACTAAAGAGTCCAGTTAAAAAGGAAGAGAGCAAGAAAGATGCCCTAAACTCTCAAGATAAAAACATAAATAATATGGTGCCTAAGAGACCAAATATATATCTGCAGATCTTTTTAGGTCACTGTTACTCCTGTAGTAACTTTAGTCATAAAGCCTTAAATTGCAGAGCTAATGGGAAGCTTCTTGAATACAAGAAGTTATCAAGTAATAAACCAAAAGGAAATCATAACCTTTTTAAACTTCTTCAAAAATATGACATAGAGTGTTACAAATGTAATAGCCATAGACATATGGCAAGAGATTGTAAACTGTTGACTAGTACAAGGAATACTGTTGCAATTAAGTCTCCAGACACCAGAAGAAAATAACTAATGGAGGGAAAAGGAAGAGAAGGAAAGCTCCATGATTGCTCTATGTGCAACAAAAAATCAAAACCTATGGCATTTGGACAGTGGGTTTTTAAAACACATGACCAGTGACCCAAACAAATTCATAACACTAAAAGATAATATGGGTAAAGTCACTTTTGAAGACAAGTTGTTTTCCAAGATAATTGGTAAAGGAACAATTGTTGTTAATAACAAGATCAAAGACGAAAATGTATTACTAGTAGAAATTATCAAGCCTAATCTCCTCAGTGTAAGTCAAACATGTGATCAAAGGAACATATGTATTTTTTACTCAGAAAAATGTGAAATCAGGAAAAATGACTCAGGAAGAGTTGTTGGCATGGCTATAAGAAATTCAAACAATGTGTACATCCTAGAAAATTAAAATCAATGTTACTTAAGTATGGTTGATGAAAGTTGGTTATGGAACAGAAGGTTGGGACAATTAAACTTTGACAATCTTGTCAGAATAAGTAAGAAGGAAGTGGTAAGAGACTTTCCTAAAATTGTAAAACCTCTTAACTCAGTTTGTAAGCATTGTCAACATGGGAAGCAAACTAGAGCCAGTTTTAAAACAAAAGAACATATGACCTCGCATCGTTTGGAAATAGTTTACACATATCTTTGTGGAACAAAAAGAACTAAAATCATGGAGGGGGGATATTACTTCATGTTTGTCATTGATGATTACATAAGGATGACTTGGGTAACATTTCTCAAAGAAAAATCAGAAGCCTTTGAGAAGTTCAAAATCTTCAAAGCAATGGTTGAAAATGAGACACATGTGAAAATCAAATGTCTTAGATCCGACAATGGGGGAGAGTTTACTTCAAATGCGTTCAATGATTTTTATGAGACACATGGAATTAAGAGACAATTTCCAGTTGCAAAAACTCCTTAGCAGAACGATGTTGTTGAAAGGAAAAATAGAATAGTCCAAGGGGCTATGAGAACAACGCTAAATGAAGCAAAGTTGTCAGATGCATATTGGAAAGAAGCAATATACACAGCTGTCTATATACTTAATAGAGGACAATTGAGAGTGAATAAGGACAAGACCCCTTATGAACTATGGTATGGAAGACCAGCCTTAGTCAAATATTTCAAAGTATTTGACAATAATTGTTGCACTAAAAGGAACGAGGATGACCTTGGGAAGTTTGAATCTAGGACTGATGAAGGAATATTTCTAGGATATTAATCCACCAAGAAGGCACATAGATGTTACAATAAATGGTTACATAAGATTGTAGAAAGTGCAGATGTAATTGTAAATGATATAAAACCAAGAAGAGAAAGAAGTCATGACAATGTTGAAAATACAAATAATGAAGAAAAGGAAGAGTTGCAAGAGGACGAAAGTACTCATGATGAAGAAGAAGGAATAGAAAAAGAAGATGCACAAGAAAGTGAAGAAGACTCCCCAAGACCTGATACAAAAACTCCATCTAGAAGGATACAAAGAATCATCCAGAAACACAGATCATAGGTGATAAAAATGTTGGAGTCAGTACAAGGAGACAACTAACATTTAATGAACAATCCCTACTCTCAATAGTGGAACCTATGAATGTTACAGAAGCACGCAAAAATAATGAATGGGTCAAAGCCATGAATGGAGAATTAGATCAGATTGAGAAAAATGAGACATGGGAACTTGTCCCAAGACCTAAAGATAAGAATGTTATAGGGACCAAATGGGTTTTCAAGAACAAATTCAATCAGAATGGTCAAGTGATAAGGGACAAGGAAATATTAGTATGTAAAGGGTATGCTCGGGTAGAAGGGATTGATTTTGAAGAAACTTATGCTCCTGTGGCAAGACTTGAAGCAATCAAAATGTTTCTAGCACTCTCATTCCATAAAAACCTTAAAGTGTATCAAATGGATGTTAAGTCTACATTTTTTAATGGAAAAATAGAAGAAGAGGTTTATATTGAACAACCTGAAGTTTTCCTATTATCATAAAACAAAGACTATGTTTGCAAACTAGAAAAGTCACTCTATGGTCTCAAACAAGCTCCAAAGGCATGGTTTTCAAGGCTAGACAACTATTTAAAACAACAAGGATTTAAGAGAGGGGTCATTGAAAGTAATCTCTATTTAAAAATTGAAGATGAAAATATGGTCATTGTTGTTGTTTATGCAGATGACATCATATTTGGAAGCAATTTACAGACACTAAGTGTAAACCTTGCTTCTGAAATGAAAAAGGAATTTGAAATGTTAATGTTGGGTGAAGTAACATTCTTCTTGGGGTTGCAAGTTTACCAAATAGACAAATGAATCTTTATCTCACAAACTAAGTACATCAAAGACATGCATACAAGATTTAAGATGGAAGACTCCAAACCTGTTAGTACTCTTATGATTACAGGTTGCAAATTAAGTAAGGATGATGAATGTCTGGAAGTGGATCATACCATGTACAGATCCATGATAGGTAGCCCGCTGTATGTGACAACTACAAGACCAGATGTGATGCAAGCTATAGGTTTGGTTGCTTGGTTCCATTCAAGCCCCAAAGAAACACATGTAACTGCAGTAAAAATAATTTTCAAATATTTGAAAGGTACTATGGATTATGGGTTATGGTACCGTAAAGAGTCAAGACTTTATTTTAAAATCATTCACTGATGTAGATTGGGAAGGAAGTGTTGATGATCAAAAAATCACTGATCATGGAAAGGGTTTCGGGAAAATAAATTAGGGTTTCGGGAAAATTTTGAGTTTTGAAGAACTAATTGTATGGAAAGTTATGCCCTCCTAGAGTGCATCTTCTGAGGCTAGGATCAAATTTTTTGGAAGAGAAGATCTCCCGGAAAGTCAAACCCTAGTTTGACACTGCACCAGAAAACTACAGAAATCCAGTGAACCAGAAAACTACTAGAAGTTACAGTGTTGAATCTTGCAAGTTAGATTTGAAACGTGAAGACTTGAGATCTCCAGAAACCAAGCACACCAGTCAACTCGCCTCAGTCAATCGTATCTCTTGGAAAGATCAGTTTCTCATTTTCCATATTTTCATTTTTTTGTAATCTCTTGTCAAGATGGCCCCAAGAACCAAACTTGAGGACAAGCTAGAAGGCATAGAGAATTATAGAGCATGGAAATACATAATTGGTCTCATTTTGAAGGAGAATGATCTTGAGAAATATATCAAGGATGAAGTTGCAGAACCTGAAGAGGTTGAAGCTAAGGAGAAGCACAGAAAGGATTTGATTAGGGCACAAAGAATTATTGTTGATTCCATCAAGGATCACTTGATCTCTCAAGTGTCATCCAAGAAGACTTCGAAAGAAATGTATGATTCCCTAGCAAGAATGTACAAAGGAAGAAACATCAACATAAATATGAATCTAAGAGCTAAGTTGAAGAGCACCAAGATGAATCATGGAGAGTCCATCCAGTAATACTTCACAAGGGTCTCCTAGTTTAAGGAACAACTAGAAGCCATTGGAGACAAACTTGATGAAGATGAATTGGTTATGACTGTTCTCAATGGTCTCACTAGACCATTGGAGTCATTCATCTAGATGATGTGTGCTAGGAAGGAAAGCATGAAGTTTGATGTTGTATGGGAAGATTGTATTCAAGAAGAGACTAGAGTGGGAAATAGAGAAGCTCCACTGAAGGAGGATGATCAAGCCCTAGCCACCCATACCAAGAGAAGAAGAAGTCAACCCAACTTCAATAAGGGAAACCACAAGGAGTCTCAACCTCCTAGAAGGTTTCAGAGAATAAGAGAAAGTCTCCCCAATAATGACTACTCTAGCTTTCATTGTTTTCATTGTGATAAGATAGGACACATTGCCAGAAATTGTCCTTTGAAGAGACAAGAATACAAGAAGAGGAACAACAACAACAAAAGACATCGCACATCTAGCTGAAGATGCAGATGAAGAAGAAGAAGAGGAAGGACCTCAAAGAAAGAAAGCAATAGAAGAAGATGTAGAAGAGCATTAGAGGAAATTTCAACTCAAAATGGGCCTCCTGAGAAAAATAATAAAATAATAGTTAAAATAATAAAATAATATTTATTAATTTTGGAGGAAGAAAAGAAAAAAACTATTTTTTTGTTCGTATTTTTGACATATCTCCTTGTGATTTTACTCAAATTTCGATCGGGAAAGCTCCCTGGATGCGAAATTAAATTCCGCATCCAACGAGTACCCACTCGACATACTTTTGACGGACTCCGCTACCCCAAAATGAGAAGTACTTGGAAATGTGATGATGATTCAGGTATTTCTTGTTTTTGGGGTAGCAGGGTTCATCAAAAGTATGCCAAGTGGGTACTCGTTGGATGCAGAATTTAATTTCACATCCAATGAGCTTTGCCGACCGAAATTTCAGTAAAAACACAGGGAGATATGTCGAAAATACGAATAAAAAAATAGTTTTTTATGGTACTTATCCCCAAATTTATATTAAAAATTTGTTTATAACCTATATGGTATTTCAAATTTAAAGCAATTTCATTGGCTAACACATGATGACATGGAATTTGAATTATGGTTAAAAGGCCCATTTTGAGTTGATATTTCCTCTAATGGTATGTACTATTCTCTGCACTCTCTGGGTCTGTAACACCTGGAGAAAACACTTGGCTTATTGGTAGTGGTGCTTCAAAGCACATGATTGGACAAAAGAAAATCCTATCAAAACTTGAAGAAAAGAACTCTCCTCAGAAAGTATCTCTAGGAGATTACTATCAATATCCAATCAAAGAGATCGATGAAGCAAGCTACAATCTTGATTAAAAAAATCCCCTAAAGATGAAGGAATTTTTATATGTACCAAGCCTAAAGAAGAATTTACTTTCTATCTCAGCTCTAGATAATAAAGGATTCAGAGTTGCATTCATAGATGGCCAAGTACTCATGTGGCCCAAAGGAAAGTCAATTGAAGATGCATTTGTCATTGGTGAAGAAGAAGGAGGCATGTATAAACTCAAGGCGCATTCAGAAACATCCCTTGTTCATGAGTCCACTAACCCCAGTGAACTATGGCATAGAAGACTTTCCCACATCAGTTACAAAGCACTGCCTCATGTGAACAAAGTAGTGACGGGATTACCAGACTTGAAGATCAACTATGAAGGCATTTGCAAAGGATGTGCGAAAGGGAAGAATATCAAGAATCCATTTTTGAAGAGTGAAACAAAAACTAAAGGTACGTTGGAATTGATTCATTCAGATGTGTGTGGTCCAATGTCCTCCACATCCTTGAGTGGTTTTGAGTATTATATTACATTTATTGATGACTATTCAAGAAAGACATGGATATACTTCTTGAAAGCAAAGAGCGAGGTGTTTGAGAAATTCAAGGAATTCAAAGCCTTGATAGATAATATTTCAGACAAAAGAATCAAGACACTCCAATCAGACAATGGTGGAGAATATACTTCAAAAGAGTTTGAATCCTTTTGCAAAGATGCTGGAATCAAGAGGGAACTAACTACTCCCTACAATCCTCAACAAAATGGTGTTGCGAAAAAAAAGAACAAAACCATCATGGAGGTAGTGAAGAAAATGATATATGATCAAGATCTTCCAATGCATCTATGGGTAGAAGGAGCAAGAATTGTTGTATATGTACATAATAGAATATCTCACAGTGCTCTTGGATTCAAGACTCTAGAAGATATGTTCACAGGAAAGAATCCTAAGGTAAGTCACCTCAAGATATTTGGTTGTCCAGTATATGTTCATATACTGAAAGAGAAAATAACCAAGTTGAACCCCTCCGAAAAGAAAGGGATATTTGTTGGATACTGTGAAGTATCCAAGGCATTCAAAATTTACATTCCTAGATTCCATCACATGGAAAACAGTAGAGATGTAACATTCGATGAAGAAGCAACTCTCAAGATATCCAGAAAATGTCAACATGAAGACGTTTATGAGGAAGATGCACCTCCCAGAAATGTAGAGGCTACATTCCTCCCTGACGATGAAGCACCTGAAGATCATGATATGAAAGAACCACAAGAACTCCCTACGATGGAAATATCATAGAAGAGAAAGCCTACCTGGGAAAGAAAAATTATACAAGAAGTAGAAAGATATGGCGCTTCTGAAGGCTCCACAAGGATAAGCAAGAAGCCTAAGACATTTTCCAACTATGTAGCTTTGATGTGTTTGTAGATCAAGAACGTAGAAACTATGAAGAAGTTGTACAAAAGAAAGAATGGGTAGAAGCAATGACAGAAGAGTACCAGTCAATAATGAAGGATGATGTTTGGGATATAGTTGCCAAACCAGAAGGCAAGCATGTAGTATCCTCGAAATGGATCTACAAAATAAAACATGTAGTTGACGGAAGTATAGAGAAGTACAAGGCAAGATTTGTGGCTAGAGGTTTCTCTCAGAAAGAGGGAATTGATTATGAAGAAACATTTGCACCAGTAGCACGGTATACTTCGATTAGAGCTATCATGGCACTTGCATCCATGATGAAGTGGGACTTACACCAGATGGATGTGAAGACAACCTTCCTGAATGGTGCGATTAAAGAAGAAGTATACATAGCACAACCACAAGGATTTGAAGTTGAAGAACAGACATACTCATGTATGCAAGTTGAAGAAGGCCTTGTATGGTCTGAAGCAAGCTCCTAGAGCTTGGTATGGAAGGATAGATAGTTTCCTGGGGAGCTTAGACTTTACCAAGAGTAAATCCGATCCTAGGCTTTACTTCAAGCTTATAGAAGATGAACCTGCCATACTATTACTGTATGTGGATGATCTATTTTTGACAGGGAATGAGAAACAGATTGTGGAATGCAAGAAGAAGCTTGCTGAAGAATTTGAGATGAAAGACCTTGGGTTAATGCATTATTTCCTAGGTTTGGAGGTATGGCAGAACTCAGAAGAAATCATTCTCAATCATGGAAAGTACGCAGTGGAAATATTGAAAAGATTTGATAAGTTGGAATGTAAAGCCATGGCCACACCCATGGATACTAACCTGAAGTTGCTGGTTGATGAATCATCAGAATTGGTGATGTGACTCAATACAAACATATTATTGGGTCGTTGATGTATCCAACAAATACCAGACCACACATTTGTTTTGCTGTGAACACCATGAGTCAGTATCTAGTTCAACCTAGACATGTTCACATGATAGCTGCAAAACATGTGATGAGATATCTGAAAGGGACTATAGACTTTGGTCTATACTATGATGGAAACCATGATTACAGATTGTATGGCTATACAGATGTAGATTGGGCTGGAAGTGTCTCAGACAGAAGAAGCACATCAGGTGGATGTTATAGTCTAGGTTCTACTATGATTTCATGGTTTAGCAAGAAACAGTCTAGTGTTGCTCTTAGCATGGCTGAAGCAGAATATATATCAGCTTGCTCTCCTAATTGTGAAGCCATATGGCTTCAGAAGTTGATGTCAGGTTTATTCAACCTGGAGTTGGATACCACCATGATTCGATGTGATAGCTAGAGTTGTATAAAGATGACAAAGAATCCAATGTTCCACAATAGGTTGAAGCACATAGATATATGATATTTCTACAATCGAGATATGATGCAGAAGGGAGCCATAAAGCTCCAGTATGTGAGTACAGAGTAATAAGTTGATGATGTGTTGACGAAGCCTCTATCTTGAGTAAAGTTTGAATACTTTCGAGACAATATTGGTGTTGTTTAAAAAGTCCTGCCCCAAAAGGGGGAGCAATGATGTTGCAGTGGGAGTGTATCATCCCTTGACATTTGTCCTAAAGTGATCTGTAGACTTATGTCTTTGAGAAAGAAGAAGGATTGTATCGTCCCTGAACATTTGTTTTAAAGTGATCTGATGATTTCATCCTTGAGAATGTGGTGGGATTGTATCATCCCTGAACTTTTGTTTAGAACGGATCCAGTGGCTTCAGTCCTCGAGAATGTGGTGGGGTTGTATCATCCCTGGAAATTTTTCCTAAACTGTATTCGGTGGCTTCGGTCCTCGAGAATGTGGTGGGGTTGTATCATCCCTAGACACTTTTCCTAAACTGTATCAGGTGGCTTTGGTCCTCGAGAATGTGGTGGGGTTGTATCATCCCTGGACATTTGTCATAAGTTGTATCTGGTGGCTTTGGTCCTCAAGAATGTGGTAGGATTGCATCATCCTGGACTTAGTCCTAAAGTGACAGGGAGTGATTATCCTGTAATTGTATCCGGTGACTTCGGTTGTTGAGAATGTGGTAGGATTGTATCATCCCTGGACTTAATTCCAAAAATGATCCGAAGACATTCGTCTTCGTATTGTGGATTGCAGGTTGTTGCTGCTGCTGATGATGTTACGGATCAAAAGATCAAAATATGATGATGATGATCATTAGAGGAAATTTCAACTCAAAATGGGCCTCCTAAAAAAATAAATAAAATAATAGTTAAAATAATAAATAATATTTATTAATTTTGGAGGAAGAAAAGAAAAAAACTACTTTTTGTTTGTATTTTCGACATATCTTCTCGTGTTTTTACTCAAAATTCGATCAGGAGAGCTTGTTGGATGTGGAATTAAATTTTGCATCCAACGAGTACCCACTCGACATACTTTTGACGGACACTGCTACCCCAAAAACTAGAAATACCTGAAAAAATGTGATGATGAAATACAAAGTTTACAGCTAGGAAACTATGTCTTGTTGCATTAATTACCATTTCCTTATCTTTAATAAAATTCAGATAAGGTCTTATCTTGGTTGTTTCAACAACAATCATGTCCCAAACGAGATTCCTAGCTCCTTGTACTTGTAACTGACGTGTCAGTTGTTTGGCCAATTCATCATTTCTATCCAAGAAATCCTTATTTTTATCTTCAAAGAGTTTTCTCTCTTCTTCTTTCTTTTTAACTATCTCAGCCAAGTTCTGATTTTGAATTTTCAAGCTCATTATCTCTTTGTCTCTCAAGCTGACCTGTGACATATCCTAAACAATGGCTTCAGTGTTTGTTTATGTGCTTGGTTGCTTTGTTTGTACTGGTTCCTTTTTGGTTTTCTCTTCTCTTTCTTTCTCCAAAGCCAATTGGTTTTCATTTAAAACATATATATTTGCAATAAGGAAACATTTTTCCTTTTCCCATTAAATTTTCTCTCTAGTAAGATTCAACAAATTTTCCCTACAATCTTTTAGCTTCTAAGATAATGACTCTTTCTCCTTCTCCAACTTTGTTAATTAGGAAGCCTGAATTAGCTGTGTTGCTAGAATTTTCAATTTCTTTTTCAAGAGCTAGATAGTGTTCTCTTTTTCAGCCAGAATTGTCTTAGTTTCTTGTCCTTTGTCCACCTCACTATCCTTAAGTAACATATCACTTTGAAGCTTTTTGATTGGTTGTTGATCCACTTTATTCTCCACCTTTTTTGGTCTCAATTGATTCTCCATTCTAGACACTGTAGCCAGTAACTTGAAACTTTCAAAGTAGCTTTCATGATGTCGGTATAGATAACTTCCCTAGTCTGTTTGTGTAAGTGAATTTTATCTGGTACTAGGATCTTCTGCAGATTCAACCTTTTATGCGACTCTATTTTGGGTAGCTACTTCCAGATTCAAAGTACTCTTTTCATGATCTTTTACAGTGACTAATGAAACTTATTTATCAGAAATTTTCCTCACTTTAGAATATAGCTTCAATGCTTTTTCAGAGGAAACATTTTTATCTTGACCATATGCTGCATATAAGTCACTCCTAGACTTAAACTTGTTGGACACTGTTATCAAGAATATGGCACCTTCTGCGGACAGAAGCTGTTCCTCTGGTCTGAATGGTCAGATCCAGAACAAATGAGTGAACGACAAAGGATGAAGACCTTCCCTAAATCCTGTTGACACTTGGAATAGTGCTTCGATCATGAACCTGTGTACCTGCAAACATGTCAAACATACAAGCACATCAAAGCTACCGGAAAATCATCTACATATCCATACTAGTGACTAAGGAATCCAGTAATCATATAAATGTGAAATCAAAACAACATATATGTGGGATGAAAATCATCTTTGCATTAAGAATGAATGAAGAAGCTTACAACCATTGCCTTAGTGTCGACAAGCTCCTCCACGAGAAAAACACTTCATCCCCATAAGCTCCAACTTGCTCTCTATGCTCTCCAATGATTTGGACTAGGTAGTCAATTCAACAGCATAACAATACCTATTCAGTTCTCCCCCTCAACTATGGATATGAGCTTGTATTTATAAATCTCAGTGGATAGGGATAGTTGAGAGAATTGTGGGTGAGGTGGCTCCAAGATCCTACCAAGGAGGGTCCCGAGCTCAAACTAACCCATATTGATAGGGATAAGGGAGGACACGAGGCTCATGATCTAGAAGCCTCGAGAAAATTCTCTTTTTCCCATTTTACCCATGGTACCGCTTTTATTCCCTTATGACAGAGTGGTTTAGGTGAGAACCACTTTAAGAACAAAGCCTATAGGCAGTGGCACTGCTTCTCTATAACAGGATACAGGCATTGCTGAAGAAGGTACCGCTCATCAGCCAAAGGGTAAGTGCGGTGCTATATTTTTTCAAGTAGAATTGACAAATAGAGTAAGTTTACACTCCAAGTTTTGGGATTAAGGGAAAACACAGGAGTTAAGGATCTCATCACATGATGGTGATAGGATTTAGGTATAACATATGCCCCCCAAAGCATGAGGCTTAGAGGGATACAATAAGCGAGAGCTTTGAGAGAACAGGTTGTCACTTAGAGGTGAAAATGTCAGCTCGGTCGGAGAATGTCATCAAGTAGGCGTCTGTAGTACATCAATACTTTTGACTCATAGACAGATGTAACCAACTCATAGCTGCGGACCAATACAAGGCAGATGCATGAGAGGAATAAACAAGCATGGCTATTAGAATACAACATAGATCCATGTGATAGAGGACTCAAACTTGGACATAGCTACTAGACATATAACGTAGATCTATGTCATATAGACACAAATTTGAGCATAGCCATGACCATACAAATGTGGATCCATGCTAGATATAAAAAACTCCATCGCAACCTGGGGAAAGCAATGAGTGCTAAACAAGTACCCAGGGTCTCCATCTCGTCTTCCACAAAGTACGATTCTATCCATGTGATTACAATGTTATGAAGTCGAACATGGTAGAAACCACTTGATTACCGGCCAATGATGTGAACCGTTAACAAGTGCGAGGGAGATCACCATTGATGTCAATGATTCCCAAGGTACCTAAGTACAATCTAGTGAGTGTGAATAGATGTCTTGATGTCGAACACCCAGTCGCTTCTATCGATCAAAGGTCAATGATGTGAACC
Organism: Pseudotsuga menziesii; assembly: GCA_001517045.1. Taxonomy (NCBI): domain Eukaryota; kingdom Viridiplantae; phylum Streptophyta; class Pinopsida; order Pinales; family Pinaceae; genus Pseudotsuga; species Pseudotsuga menziesii. The sequence continues at coordinate 327,188 of LPNX010519530.1, forward strand.
TATGTCTAGAGCGAGAGAATCTGTCATTGAGGCATACAGATCTCAAGGTACTAAGTTTTGTTTCTAAAACTATTTCTCGGATGATGAGCTGATCTCGACGGGAATAGTCTCGTCGAAGGAGGGCCATGATGAGTCCCACATCGATGACATGAAAATCGAAACATAGTTCTGGAATGATGTGAATGAAGTAACCATAAGACTGACTCAAAATTACTGACACAGAGATTGTTTTGACTGCAGAGGTAAAACTTCTTCAACTTTCCTTTGAACATCGGGTTGCACGACAAAAGACTTGGAAGCATGACTAGACCAAATAAACACACAGTGCAATGGTGGACAATGCATTCTTTTGAAGACTCAAAGGAGTGACACAACTCATGAAAGTGGATCATCACAGAGATCAGTTGAATACCCAATTGATTGAAATGATATGCAGACAAGTGCCATGTTCAAAGGTAACGACAAACTACTGCCATTTATTTGGAAAAATGATTCCCTTCCCATTTTCCCCCATCATGGTTGATGAGTGCCTCTTTTCGGTTTTACGAGTTCAAAAAGGGTAACAAACACTCGTTATAGCTCATCTGGAGACAGGTCCAAACTCATATGTTTTACGAACCTGAGAGAGGAGGGGTTCGTTCCCAAAAGAGGGTATCTCAATGTTTAATTTAATGAGTCCAATGAAAGTTAACTCGGTATCGTTCATGTTTAGAGAGTCTGAATGACCACAGAAGAAGATTCCATAGGGTCCTTTTTCATAAAATAGTTCACCTGAAACGAAAAAAGTGATAACGTACCGTCAGATGAACGACTCTTCAAGTGCTTTAATGAGTGTGAAGAAGACAAGATCAGTCAAAAATATTTTCGTATTTAAGGAGCCCAAAAAGAGTTTAAAGAAGACTCCACTAGGTCTCTTTTCACGATGAGAGATTTTGCGAGTCTGAAAAGAATTAGAAAAGGAATCAGACCTTTGATGCTAAGTTTTGAGAGTGTGACCAAAGTGTCGCAATAAACGCTCAAAAGACTTTTTTTGTTTTATGGTAGTACGGAAAAGTCAAAAACGAACTCCCAAAACTTTGCTGCTACCGCTCTTCTATCCTACAACGACTTGAAAAACAAGTGTTAAATTCTCCAATAACCTGACATTAAAGGATTATGACTAATAGATTTTGAGTAATAAATGATTTTAAAACAAAACTATAACATGTCAAACCCTAAAATGTATATAAAAGTCATGTAAATAGTAAAAAATCAAAACATTTTACCATTTACCCATAGTGGAGAGCCTTTGGAGCATTTTCTTGGCCAGATTTTCAGTCGCTGATATCGAGAGCATCCACCGTCGAATTCACGCACCGTCAGTTCCATGCAATAGATTAAACCCTACTCTTTCATTTCATGCCTTCAATTTTTATTTTTGGTGGTGTTTTGGGCTTATTAGGTGAGCCCTAAAACCATGGAAACAAACATCGTTCTTATCCCTTGTGGGATAAGCGGTACCCCGCTAGAATCGTGCTGAAACACTACGCATAGGCGGTGCCACTGCTTGTCCTCAATGGGACACAGGAGGTGCTGACCGTGGGTAAATAAAAAGGCATGCACAAGAAAAACTAGCTCATTTTTAATGATTTGAATGATTGGGAATGCTTCTAATTGGTCTTCTGATGGTTTTTGACAGTTTCTCATTAATAAAAAATGGTCATATGGAAAGAGATGCAACATGAAAACGACACTGCCTTTGCTGAACGAAACATGGGTTGTATAGCCGCGTTGCTCTTCAAGTTTTTCCGCACACCTAGCATGGTGTCACAGGAGCGACTATTGGAACATATACTCCGAATGTGGAATTCGGAGCAACATGTCTTCGAGGTTGGTGCTCACATATTGACAGTTGAAGTAGAGGACATCTACTTCTTGATAGTCCTATTGATACGAGGTGCTCCCATCTCTTTGACTGGTTCCCATGGAGGGGACATTACTACTCAGGAGTCGATAAACCACCAAAAAGTAAAGGAGGAAAGCCACCGGGCCCTCCAGGACCATTAGGCCCCCCAGGGAAAGGACCTCCATAAGGTGGTCCTCCGGCACCCCTCACAGGATGTATAGGTATCCCTCCCATAGCTGGCATGTAGGACCAGTTAGGTTGCCCCCATGGCGTGAAATTATTGCTAGGATATGGAAGTCCAACATAAGGCATTCATGTAGGATTGGGTTGGTAATTAATGTTTCCTATAGGTACTTGATTTGTTGTGTAACCATACCCCCAAGAGGTTTGATTGGTTACAGGTTGTGCCCCCAAGGGCTAACCTGAACTGGATGGGGGGTTAACCACATTTGTGTGGGTAGGAGGGACATAAAATGTAGATTGCTCTATATTAGAGGTATGCCCATGACTAGCTACAATTCTAGTGGCAGATAACGTAGGTCGTGCCGAGGGTTTCCCCCCAGCATTAGAAGGTATTGATGAAACAAGAATTGAATGTTGAGCCCCAGTTGCAGAAGACCCGAGAGGATTTGGAATAGACATAATATGGGAGGTGGTGGGGTTGGTAGTTTGACCTGGATTATGTGGATTCACAATGCGATCTAGAATAGGTTCAATGGGTCTCATAGAATTAGGTGAGCAATATCCCACAGGGAAAACTGTGGAACGAGGTGGCGGTGTACCCAATATGTTATCTATTTTCTTCTCAATTTCTTGTGCACAGAGAATAGCTGCCTGGTATTGTCTACGTTCTTCTTCATTTGGTGAAACTTCTTCATAAGAGTTTAAATGGGTGACAAATGAGGCAATGGCTTGTCCTATAGAGGTATCCCAAAATGGAGCATTAGGAGCATAATCTGGACGGATAGTATCATCAACATGACCTTCTATTGGAGAATGGAACGAAGTATTACACTGAGAAGGTTGTTGGGCCAAGGGAGGTGCATGCGAAGGATATGGATCTCCGCTTTCTGCAACCACATTTTCTCCCACTTGGGAGTTGGTAGCAGCTCCTTAGTCGATAGCTTCCATAAGATTTTCTCCCGAAATAGGAATAAAATCAAGTGGCAAGCCCGGTACTCTTCTGGACTGTCTTAATTCAGCCAGTTTGTACAGTTCCTATCTAACCTAGGTTCTCAAAACTAGAAAACACACCAAAAATTTCCCTACTCAAGCTATAGGCCAAACAAGCAAACTTAAATAACAGGAGGAGTTCAGATAGTCAGGTCTCTCACCAGGATTGTCAAGAAGGTTCCACTCGCAATATAACTCAAGGGTACATGCGTAGTAATCTCCCTGAATGTTGTTTTTAGTGTATGGCTCTTAGAAAGACAACCAAAGGGCTTTTCTCAGATAGATAAGATATCCTAGTGGGGTCTCCTGATATACGCAAGGTACGTGGGAGCTCAAATCAGTAGTAGTGTTGTCTAATGCAAAGCCGTTCACAAGGGGCCTTCCTATATACAATTGAGTACGTGAAGTACCTTTCGATATACCTCAAGGGTACGTGAAAGGCCGTTCGATATATTGACGGTACGTGGAAGAACCATGAGAGTCTCGAGATGTAATGCGGACGAGTAACGACAGCTCCTACGCTTAACGACGTGCGAACATGTCTCTAACCTATCACTCAAATTGCTATGTGAATTTTAGCCTATAACTACCATTAATTTTAAAGTGGACGGTTAGGTGAATGCATGGAATTTTGACAGAATAAGTAAAACCATGCAGAATGTAGATGCAAATATTTCACTTTACCGTTCGTGGTATGCCTACCTACGGGAGGGAAAGACAATATTTTATTTTCATTTTGAAAACCAAAAATTCCCAAACAACTAATTTGAACAAATCAAATCTAAAGACAAGCAACACATTCCAAACTCATTTTTCTTTTTGAAAGCAATCAAAGGGGTAAGAGTCTCTTTTCCTAAAAGAAAAACAACAAGCACTCTACATGCATATGCACTCTATTTTTTCGAATTTTCTTAAAACATAGATAGATCTAACTTAAAACTACGCTATTTTTCTTTTGATGAGATAGTACTAATGCAAGAGAGACAAAAGAACAAAGAGAACCTGAAAGCTTGTGAGGCTAATCAGAGATCCAATGCCCTATGCTCAGTAATGATAATGACCTAATCTCAATAAAAAAAATTTCCTTTTAAAATCAAAACGAAGTCCTCTATGGAAAAATGAAATTAAGATGATAAGCAAATGGTTTTTCTTTCAGTCTTGATAAAAGATACGAAAAGAGAACTAACTAAAACCTAAGCTTTCAAAAAATTCCTTTCAAAATCACAACCAACAAGCATGAAAGCAAATGAATAATCAGCAAGCCTAATCTAGCTTTTGAATTCTTCAATCAAACCAATCTTTTACCATAGAATTTTCAACCATGAGCATTTAGATTCTAACACACAAGCCTGACAGTGTAGGGCTGAAAGCAAACAAACTCAACTTTTTGCAAAAAATGATAAAAAACTAGTTCTGGAACAAGGCATACCTGGCACCGCGGTGGAGGGGTCTTGATAGAGCGGTTTTGGACGAGCACCGCTTCTGGATAACGAGACTCAGGCGGTGGCACCGCTTATGGCTAACAGAGTTCAGGAAGTGGCACCGCTTGTTGCCAACATCACATGTGCGGTTCCTTGAATAGATCCAAAACACAAGGAGAACAAGAAATCAAGTTAAAAATTGATCAAATTAAGGTAAAGATTGATAAATTGACAGTAAAAAGAGCATATAAAGTTCAAATAGTTCATATCTGAACATATTTGGAAGTTTCAAACCAAAATTCACTAAGTCAGATGGCAGATCTGACTGAAGAGAGTTGGAGATGGAGCCTGGATTCAGACAAGGGTTCAAGGACTGAGGAAGATTAGATCAACTAAAATTTTCTTTGTTCCCCAGTAGAGTCACCATATTTGTTATCAGGAATATTGCACCTTCTGCGAACATAAGTTATTCCTCTGGTCTGAATGGTTTAGATCCAGAACAAATGAGTGAACGACAAAGGATGAAGACCTTCCCTGAATGCTGTAGACACTTGGAATATTGCTTCGATCATGAACCTGTGTACCTGCAAACATGTCAAACATACAAGCACATCAAAGCTACAAGAAACTCATCGACATATCCATACTAGTGACTAAGGAATCCAGTAATCATATACATGTGAAATCAAAACAACAGATATGTGGGACAGAAATCAGCTTTGCATTAAGAATGAATGAAGAAGCTTACAACCGTTGCCTTAGTGTCAAAAAGCTCCTCCACGAGACAAACACTTCATCCCCATAAGCTCCAACTTGCTCTCTATTCTCTCCAATGATTTGGACTAGGTATTCAATTCAACAACATAATAATACATATTCAGTTCTCACCCTCAACTATTGATATGAGCTTGTAATTATAAGGCTCAATGGATAGGGATAGTTGAGAGAATTGTGGGTGAGGTGGCTCCAAGATCCTACCAAGGGGGATCCTGAGCTCAAACTAACCCATATTGATAGGGATAAGGGAATACACGAGGATCATGATCTAGAAGCCTCGAGAAACTTCTCTTTTTCCCATTTTACCCAGGGTACCACTTTTTTTCCCCTTATGACAGAGCGGTTTAGGTGAGAATCGATTTAATAACAAAGGCTATAGGCGGTGGCACCGCTTCTCTATAAAAGGATACAGGCGGTGCTGAAAAAGGTACCGCTCATTAGCCAAAGGGTAAGTGCGGTGCTAGGTTTTTTCAAGTAGAATTGACAAACAAAGCAAGTTTCCACTCCAAGTTTTGGGATTAAGGGAAAACACAGGAGTTAATAGGGAACTAGCACCGCACTTACACACCGAGCATACTGAGAGGGCGCGGGGCAAACAATGTGTATATATTTTGTTACTTTTTCAACGTTAACAATCATCAACAACTTATTCAATGTTATGTAGAGTACATTATTATGATTATATCAACAATTATAACTTATCATCACATATCATCATCACATAAGAAGCATAGAAAAACATAGTACACTAGATTTTTACATGGAAACCCAAGTCCTGGGGGAAAAACCATGGAATCCTTATAATAATAGTTTTCTAGCAACCATTATAAGGAGGTATCAATCCCCTTATTACAATGACTTCAATTCTCCAGCTACAACCCCCTGATTTACATCCTACAACCCGAAGGAAGATCCCACTCCCTAGTTCTCTGGCTACAACTAGAAGGAGGCTACAACCCCCTTTCCTTGCCCCATCCTGCCACCCTGATATTAAGATAGAAACTATTGAACCACGACCACACTGATCCTGTGGACCTGCACAATCTATACCACACTACAATACCACTACTAACCACTGCTCATCATCTGTACATCAACCTGTCCAATCAAGTTGTGCCAACCGATTTGTTGCTCACATCAAACGACTCAGTCAATCTGAGTTTAAACAACTGCACACCAAACTCAGTCCACCTGAGTCAAACCATCTGCTCATATAACTCATCCAATCTGAGTTAGACCAACTGCACATAAGATAACTTGTGCCAATCCTTCTCAATTGAACCAACCTGTACAAAGTTGCTTATGTACATATGCCAAATCAATCATATACTTGTGTTAATCTAATCAAGTGCTTTGACAATCAACCAACCCTTCTTAATTAGTCAAGATAGGGTTAGGATAGTACAATTACAACATGACGATGACTTTAGTCACCCAATATTACTCACCTTAGTGACACCAGAACCAATCCTCAAGACTCTACAAACACCTCAGTCAAGCAAAACTTGACAGACAACATCAACCAACCAGCTTCAAATAAGAAGATTGTCAACCAACAAACCCTAAGACAAACTTAATCAATTAGCTCACAAATCAAATTCTACATTAACCAAGAATATGGACGATCTCAATCAACCAAAACAACGAGTCTCAATTTCTTGACTATTCTCAGTTAACCTCATGACTCTTAGAAGAAGGGTCTTTGACTCCGGTGCAAACACCAAAACCAGTCTAAATCAATTAACCTTAGTCTCATTCAATCAGGAAGATAGAAAACTCAAACTCATCATATCAATATGCAATCAAGACTCAATCTTGATCATAAAGAAAATATTAACACATATCCAATGGTTTATTCAAGAGTAATACTTACAGCCAATTCCAGTGACTTACAATATATCTTTGTAAAAAACAACACTGTCAATTCTAGGTAGAAGGTGTTGCCAGAATCAATCAAGACAAAATAAGAAGAGGATATAATCAACTAGACTTTATTAATGGATAATTCAATAAAATCTTAGTGTAGTATACTACACTCAAACTTGTCACAACTTCATCAACTTACAATACTATTGCAAACCAAAAGAATGTTGACTAATTGTAGCCAAACTAGGTCAAGAGTATTATACAGTCAATACTGTCACAACTTGTTAGTCCTCTTACACACACAATTACCAAACCAACTTATAATCAAGTACTGTCAAATCAGCCTTGGAGCAGACATTTCAGTCCATACCTTTCAACACAAATTTTGACAACTTGCAACACAGGGCTAAGATAAATTTCCAAATAATATACTTCAAATCAACCTCAGGTCAAACACAATCAACTTGTCAAGGTTTTCCAGCTAAAACAATCAATTAATATATTGTCAAAATCGTTCAAAAGGATGGACAAAATATAGTGTCGCAGGTTAGACCGAATTGATATATATGACTGTAATTAATAAACATGAATTCACATCTCATTACAGTCTTACATGGATTGCATATAGATCATGACAGCTGCAAACAACCAATAACTCAAGTAGATACAAGAAGTTGCAACCAAGACTTATAGACAAAAAGATACAAAGTCAACATGGTATATTGAGATCTTAACTTACTGTTGTTTGGTTCAGTTCTATGCACACTATGTTTCCTGTGCAACCTTTGGACAAGTGCAAGACTAGTATTGAGGCAAACCCGAAAAATTAGAGAGGTGCCTCTACTGCTCAGTCTAAATTATCAAAATAAGAAATGGTTCATGGAATTCTTTAGTAGCCCGATTTTAAACCAAGAGATCAGACTTAAAACTTTGATGACTTTCTACATGATTGTTCTCCTATGCCCACTGATTTTTCCTCAGAGATACCGAATTCAAAGAAGAGGTCGAACTTACTTCATGCCAAAATGAAACATGGAGAGTGCTATATATATATATATATATATATATAAATGAGAGTCGACCTACTTATGAAGAGGAAAATTATCACATTAAATTTAAAAATTATTATCTCTCCAACCATGAGGAGTTAGGGTACGCTCCATATATCAACGGAAATGGATTGACGAGGACCATCTGCCTATGTTGGGTTTATTTTCAAAAGGACTTCTTCAAAGATCCTACAAGGGTTCCAAAGACCAAATCAAGTCAATTCAATGGGTTATCAACAACAACCAAGGTCAAGGGCTTAAATATTCATTAAGTATGCCATTTTAAATGACCACAGAATGGGTCATTTCTTCTTTTCTGAAGTATGGGATTCATTAATAGGCTAAGATATCAGGAGAGGCACAAGGAAAATTGTGTGAGGGTTTAAAAGACCAAGCTACCATATAAACAATAAATAGACCTCAAATAAGCGCTCACACACATGACCAAGCTATAACAAGTACAAGGAGACACATAGAGCATCAATTTGAATTTAGATTTGACCAAGACACAACTTAGGGGCACTTGACCAAGTCAATGGGTAACTAGGGATTTTTCCATTATTCCAAGGCCTCCAAGGGATTCAAGCTTGGGCTTGGACAAGTTCAAAAGGGATCCTCTAACATAGAAAACCACAAACTAAACACTAACCCTCAGGGGCTCCACAAGGGGCACCAAGGACTCAATAGTTGGCATCAATGACCAGACACTATTGGCATCAATGAAAACTTATTCAACAATCTCCCCATTTGTCATTGATGACAACATCGTAACTGCTCTTTAGAAAAATCCCCCCCTGTAAACACAAATCCTCTTCCCCTTTGGCAGCAATTGAAAAGGGAACATCCTTTGACAATATTGCTCCCCCTTAGGGCATGCTTACCTTGTCATCGACTTCTCTTCCTTTGTCAACTTTTCTTGTTGTTTTCATTAATGTAATAAGAACTTTCTTTGGCAATATTACTCCCCTATCATTAGACACTGTTGATATTTTGATGAAATTTTATTCTGCCACAAGGATACTATTGGAACCAACTACTATCTGATACTAAAAAGAGTGTGATCGTTGATCTCAAATATGATAATCAGGTACGTAGCTCCTTTTACACATTCTTTGTACACTTCATATCACTGGTCGATACTCTTCCAAATGGTATTGGGTTTTTCCCTAGATTTTCATCATTTCTGTTTTGATCAATGGTGCAATATGCTAACTTTATTCTACATACTTTAGCATGACGATGGTTGTTTATGTCATTTGATTGAACATGCTTTCTTCTCCAAACTTTAACTTGTCCCTGCATCTTGCAATGTTTTGTGAAATGACCATAATGATAGCAATTGTAATACTGAATGGAAAACCCACCTTGGTTTCTTCTTAGCTGATTTTTCATGATATTTGCAATGGATGGATTTGTGACCATAGTTATTGCACTTGTAACAATAGCCATTGAACATCATAGGGTATCTCTAAGAAAATAATCTTCTTTGTGATGTACCTTCTCTTGATTCTTGCTGATCATGGGATCTTCTAAGAATACATGTATAATTGTTAGTCTTTTCTTCCTTATCCATAGATATTTTACTTTCTTCAATGTTCTTCTTGATCTTTGAATTTGTCTTTAATTGAGTAGTTTTTTTGTCTAGATCTTCCTTCAAAGAGAGGATATTCGGTTCTTGTTTTTGTCAAATTTCTATCTTTTCTTGGAGTTGTTTCGTTAGATCTTCTTCTATTTGTTTGACTTATTCTACCTATCTATTTAGATCAATGTTATCGTCTTCCATCTGTCCTTTTGAATTTTGATCATCCCCATGGGATTTTTGCAATTGACCTTTTAGTACATGATTCTCCTTTCTAATTTTTGAGAGCTCCTTTTCAAATACAAAGTTTGTCAGACACATCTTTCGTAACTCTACCTTCAATGATTTTATTTCAAGTTCTTGTTTTCTTCTTAATTTCTTTGCCAATATTTCTTTGGTATTGTAGGTACTTATCTCACTGCCTTTTCCTTATAGCTTGCAGTTCAATTCTTTCTCCTTATCTTCTAGTTGTCTTTTGAGCTTGACAATTTCTTCTGATTTCTTTTCATTTTATGTAACTGAATTCTCAAGTTTATCTTTCAAAGAGTTGGATATGGATTCTTTAATTTTGGTAGCTTCTTCGACTTGGAGTTTCAGATCAATTATCGTCTGTGTGGCCTTCTCATATTTTTCTTGATTCTTTTTCTTAGATTCGTCCAATTGCTCTTGCAATACTTGGTTTTGTTCACAAATACTTTTCACTTCTTGCAATAAATTAGTAATTTCATTGTCTATTTGAATTTCTTCCAGAACCATAATATCTGCTAAATTTCTATCACTTATTATAGAGCAAGGGTTTTCATCACAATTTGAAGTATTGCATTCTATGAATTCAATATGGCTCTTATCTTCTATACCTGATAAACATATCTCTTTAAATGCATTAGAAACAGAGTGTTCAGGGAACTTACCTTCATACTTACCTGGATCTTGTACTGACCTTTTGATGGGGTTGTCTTCTGCTTTTTGTTCTTCATCGAAGTTTAGCTGATTTATTTTGAATGATAATTCTTCAATTGAGTTGTACTTTCCTATTTTCTCCTTTTGGAGATTTGTCAGATATTCAACTGTAAGTTTCATAACCTCTTCTTCATTTTCTTTAGTGGAGTAGATATGTTCTATTTTGAGCCATAGTTCCTCATTTGAGCTTCACTTTCCTATCTTATTCTTTTGGTGATTTGTCAATCCTTCAAGGATGGTTTCCATAGCCAATGAATTATTCTTCTTTGCTTCCTTCTGAGATGTTGTTTTCACTTTATTTGGAGGAGTATATCCAGTAAGAACTGATTTCCACATACTGATTCCTTCTTCCTCAAGATAAAATTGCATTATTCTTTTCCAGATGAAGTAATTTGTTCCACAAAAAAATGGTACTCCATTCATTGAGAACCCCATGGTGTTTTAAAGATCTCATTTAAGCTGATAAGAATTTATGTGAAGGACCCGCTATGATACCAATTGTTGGACACACTAAGCACACTAAGAGGGGGCTAAATAGTGTGTATATATTTTGTTATTTTTTCAACCTTAACAATCATTGATAGCTTATTCAATATTATGTACAAGAGTACTCTATTATGATTATATCAACACTTATCATTTCATCATCACATAAAAAGCATAGAAAAAAATAGTACACAATATTTTTATGTGGAAACCCAAGTCCTGGGGAAAAAACCACAGAAGCCTTATAATAATCGCTTTCCAGCAACCACTGGAAGGATGCAATGCCCCCCTTATTCCAATGAATTCAATTCTCCAGTTACAACTAGAAGGAGTCTATGACCCCCTGATTTACAAGCTACAACTTGAAGGAAGCTCCAATTCCCTATTTCTCCAGCTACAACAGGAAGGAGGCTACAAACCCCTTTCCTTGCCCCGTTCTGCCACCCTAATATTAAGATAGAAACTGATGAACCACGACCGCACTGATCTTGTGGACCTTCCAATAAACACCTGCACAATATGTACCACACTACACAACCACTTCCACTACTAACCAATGATCATCATTTGTATAATCACCCTGTCCAATCAAGCTGTACCAATCAATTTGTTGCTCACATCAACCGACTCAGTCAATCTGAGTTTAACCAACTGCACACCAAACTCAGTGCACCTAAGTCAAACCAACTGGTCATATAACTCAGCTAGTCTGAGTCATACCAACCTGCACATAAGGAAACTTGTGCTAATCCTACTCAATTGAACCAACATGTACCAAGTTTCTTGTGTACCTATTCCAAATCAATCTTATATTGTGTTAATCTAAACAAGTTCTCTGGTAGTCAACCAACCTTTCTTACTTAGTCAATATAGGGTTAGGATAGTACAATTACAACATGACGATGACTTTAGTGACCCAATATTACTCACCTTAGTAACACCATAACCAATCCTCGAGACTCAACAAACACCTCAGCCAAGAAAATCTTGATAGACAACATCAACCAACCAACTTCAAATAAGAAGATGGTCAACCACTAAAACCTAAGACATACTTAATCATTCAACTCACAAATCAAACTCTACATTAACCAATAATATGGACAATCTCAATCAACCAAAACAACGAGTCTCAATTACTTGAATACTCTCAGACAACCACACGATTCTTAGAAGAAGGGTCTTTGACTCCGTTGCAAACACCAAAACCAGTCTAAATCAATTAACCTTAGTCTCATTCAATCAGGAAGATACAAAACTCAAACTCAGCATATCAATATGCAATCAATACTCAATCTTTATCATAAAGAAAATCTTAACACATATCCAAGGGTTTATTCAAGATGAATACTTACTGTTAATGTCAGTCATTTACAATCTATCTTTGTAAAAAACAACAGTGCCATTTCTAGGAAGAAGGTGTTTCCAAACTCAGTCAAGACAAAATAAGAAGATGATATAATCAACCTGACTTTATTAATGGATAATTCACTAAAATATTATTGTAGTATACTGCACTCAAACTTGTCACAACTTGATCAACTTACAATACTGTTGCAAACCAAAAGAATGTTGACAAATTGCAGCCAAACTAGGTCAAGACTATTATACAATCAATATTGTCACAACTTGTTAGTCCTCTTACACACACAATTACCAAACCAACTTATAATCAAGTACTTTCAAATCAAACTTGGAGCAGGCATTTCAGTCTAGACCTGTCAACACAGATTTTGACAACTAGCAACACAGGGCTAAAATATATTGCCAAATAATATACATCAAATTAACCTCAGTTCAAACACAATCAACTTGTCAAGGTTTTCCAACTAAAGCAGTTAATGAATATACTATCAAAATAGTTCAAAAGGATGGTCAAAAGGCAGTGTTGTAGGTTAGAACGAATTGCTATATAGGATTGCAATTAATAAATATGAATTCACATCTCATTACAGACTTACATGGATTTCATATAGATCAGACTTGACAACTGCAAACAACCAATAACTCCAGTAGATACAAGAAGTTGCAACCAAGACTTATAGACTAAAAGATACAAAGTCAACATGGTATATTGAGATCTTAGCTTACTGTTGTTTGGTTCAATTCTATGCACACTATGTTTCTTGTGCAACCTTTGGACAAGTGTAAGACTAGTACTGAGGAAGACCCGAAAATCAGAGAGGTGGCTCTACTGCTCAGTCTAAATTATCAGAACAAGAAATGGTTCATGGAATGCTTTAGTAGCCCGAGTTTAAACCAAGAGATCAGACTTAAAAATTTGATGACTGTCTACCTGAATGTTCTCCTATGCCCATTGAGTTTTCCTCAGAGATACCCGAATTCAGACAAAAGTTCGAACTTACTTCATGCCAAAATGAAAAGTGGAGAGTGTTATATATATGTGTGTCTCATGTGGATATGAAATTGACTTGCAAAATCCATTAATATANCTTCAAAGATCCCACACATAAGGGTGCGAAAGACAAAATCAAGTCAAGTCGATGGGTTATCAACAACAACCAAGGTCAAGGGCTTCAAGCTTCATTAAGTATGTCATTTTAAATGACCAAAGAACAAGTCATTTCTTCTTTTCTAAAGTATGGTCTTCATTAATAGGCTAAGATATCAAGAGGGGCACAAGGAAAATTGTGTGAGGGTTTAAAAGACCAAGCTACCATATAAACAATAAAGAGACCTCAAATAAGCTCTCACACACATGACCAAGCTATAACAAGTACAAGGAGACACATAGCACATCAATTTGACTTTAAAGTGGACCAAGACACAACTTAGGGGTAGTTGATGAAGTCAATGGGTAACTAGGGATTTTTTCATTGTTCCAAGGCCTCCAAGGGCTTCAAGATTGGGATTGGACAACGTGAAAAGGCCTCCTTTAACACAAATAACCACAAATGAAACACTAAACCACAGGGACTCCACAAGGGGCACCAAGGACTCAGCATAGTAACATCAATGACCAGACATAATTGGCATCAATGACAACTTAATCAACAAAACTTATCACTTGATCCCTCCTATGTTTCTGAAAAATTGTACTCTTGAAATTCAAAGGCAGGACCTTTTTTTTTTCCTTCATATTCTTACTTCCCACTTCAACTAACTCTTTTTTTACTCAATTTTCTGCCTCTTTTATGTCTCCGAGTCTTCTTCTTCAACCTCCATAACCTCTGAGTGTCTTCCATTAGAGGAATTTTGGGGACTAAAATGGGCCTCCTAAGGAAAATAATAAAATAATAGTTAAAATAATAAAAATAATAGTTAAAATAATAAAATAATATTGATTAATTTTGGAGGAAGAAAGAAAAAAACTACTTTTTGTGTTCGTATTTTCGACATATCTCATGTTTTTACTCAAATTTCGATTGGGGGAGCTCGTTACCCACACTGCATACTTTTGATGGACCCTGCTACCCCAAAAACAAGAAATACCTGAAAAACGTGATGATGACATCATCATCACATTTTTTCAGGTATTTCTTGTTTTTGGGGTAGCGGGGTCCGTCAAAAGTATATAGTGTGGGTACTCGTTGGATGCGGAATCAAATTCCGCATCCAACGAGCTCTCCCGATCGAAATTTGAGTAAAAACACAATGAGATATGTCAAAAATACGAACAAAAAAAATAGTTTTTTTTAATGACAAATATGTCAATTCAACCATTATGGTTGACTTATTTTATTGAAATTCTATTGGTTCTTGAATTCCAACTCACAAAAACTTATTTTGGCATGTTTTCTTATAAGGCCCATTTTAGACCCCAAATTTCCTCTAATGTTTTACTAGTTTTTTCAATTTTACTTGGAGTTGGCACTGTCATTGTTATTTCTTTCACTAAAGAAGATGGATTCACTTATATATTCCCTGTATCCTCCATATCTAACTGATAATCCATCAAATTAGACCTTTCATCTAATCCCTATACTTCTTGGTGTTCAAATGATTTATTCTTATTCAACTGCGTTATTTGAGAGATGATATGATGTGGATCATAGTTAACCTTAGTAGACTTCATAAAATTCATATCTTTCAAAAGACACTCAATCACATGGAGAGAATCTTTATTCTTAATGATGAACGGGCCAAACTTTAAAGGAAACTTCATTTTAGAATCCTTTCTGAAATTTATGAAATGTTCATTCTCCACAATCAATTTCTGCCTGATGAACTCCATGGAAAATATCTTGGGTGTCAGGAATGCTAGAAGAATATATGGTTCATGAGAAAAGCCATAGACTCTGATGATTACATGTTCCTTTAGCAAAAACCAATCCCCAACCTTTCTATCTGGAGCAAACTAAAACATTTCCTCCATTGATGGAAAAAATCTGGGAAGATTACTCTGAAACGCCACTCTGTATATTTCTGCCATTATAAGGTTCATGTATTTGAAAGTGTTATTCCATAATTTTGAAGTAAACAATATTTCTGGAAATCAAAAGTTTTCTTCATTGAAGAATAAGAACATCCTAACCAAGTAAGATTGAAATATGAAGTGTCTGGCTATGCGGAAATTCACCAGCTGAGAATGAATATTCTCAGCCAATGCTTCATCAAATTTAAGACAGGAGAACTCACTTGACTGTGGCTTAGGCTGATACATGCTCATTTTAAACAACAAACTCAATAATAGCTCCGGGACCAACCTATCTGTGTCCAGCCCTAAAAACTGACTTAATAAAGAAATGACTATCTGTGACTCTTCATTAAGAAGACTGATACCAAGTGGAAAGGGTTCATATACAATAGAGAGATAAGTTTTAAGGCTTTTAGAGTAAAATATTTGTTTCTCCTCGAGAGTGGCATGTCTGAATTGTTCAATTAGGTTTTCTTCAACAAAATCTTCCTGGTTCAAGGTAAACAATGGGGGAAATTCAAGTGAATCTTTGATAACTAGGGAATTAATGGGGCAAAGTATCCAAGACCTAGTATAGTCCATTCACGGGGACTTCACTTAGTGAACCTCTCACATAGCATGTGCGATCGCGGGATATTAAAGAATACCCTTAATTTTGAGAGATATTGACCCAAACTCTTTTTGTTGAAACCCCCTCCCAATAATTAAAACCTCCTCCCCACCCCTTTTTATAGCTGAATCTTTATAATCCACCCTACCCAACCCCACCTTAAACCCCTCATCCCCCCAATACCTGCAATATATTGGATCGATTTTTGATAATTTTAAAACCCACAATATGAACTAACATGATAGTATATTGGTCAACAAGTGAAGCCCCCATGAGTCCATTACAACTATTTTAGATGGGGAATAATTCGACGCACACTACAAAGTCTGAGAATTTTAGGGTTTTTTTCTAGGAAGAAATGGTGGAATTGAGACCAGTAAACACTGTGCAGATCAACTGCTTGGTCTTAAAGGATTGAAATTTATTTTTTAATTCATGGACTAGACCAAAAGATATTATAGTGTAAAATATATCGCCATCTCTATCTTCAAATATTTCTTCTAGTTTCCCAAACTCATGGACTTGTGTTTCATTTTCCCCTCTTCCTTCCATTTTAAATAGTTTGGCAGGTTTAGTTACGTGGCCCATTCTCCTACCACCTTCCATCCAGCAGAATGATCCTGCACCTGCCACATGGAAAGTGGTCAAAATTACGGTAGGGAGAGCTCCATCCACCTCCCATGCATATTGTGGGCCCAGAATTCATCACCAATGTAGATCTAATTGTCCCTTCATCTTGAGCCATCAATCGTGTCCACCATTTAAACTCTTGAATTTCATATTCCACTACTCACTTACCCTTTGTCCTATTGCGCATCTTTCCCCAGTGGATTCAACCTCCATTGTTGATCTCTTTACATTTTTATTTTCACCGTTGGTCAAACCTAATCCTTAACCCTCCCCATCGATCATTTCGCCAGCTTTTACCTCTTTATCATTCAAGCAGCTCCTTCCAGTGGATCCATCCTTCGTCGTTGATCTATATGCTCCTTCGATCTTGACTATCAAACCGTTTATCAGATTTAACAAGTGCATTTTCTTCTTCTTTAGTCACTTTCAAGATTTATCCTATAGTCTTATGAGAAAATGAAAACCTTAGTCTCTACTTTAGCCCCCATCTTATCATCCCCTAGGTTACATTCCCAAAATTATCATATATAATATCTTTTTCTTGGATTAATCTCCTCTTCTCACATGTTAACCAAAATAGTGCTAACAACTCGCTCCAACTAGGGATGCTATTGTTAAAGAAATGTAACTGCAGAATATATTCTATTTTATTATTATTATTGTTATTACACCTTTCAGAGATGTTGTTCCTTCGGTTAGGGATGTCATTGATGTAAAAGGTCAAGTAAAGTCTGGAGGTAAAGCCTCCATTGTAATTCGGGTCAGTATTACCCACTAAAGTATTATTAAAATGTATTTTTTATTCTTCCTAGGCAAGTCGGCCCAGTTGGGTTATTAGGCCTCTCAGTTGATCTGTATAAATAGGAGAGGCACCTCCCTCATTTGGACAAGTAGAACACTCAAGTAGTTGCACTAAAGAGAGAAGAGACAATTCATCTGGAGGAGAGGAAGCAGTCTAGTCTTGTTACTGGGTCTTACACTGTTCTTGGGTGAAGTCTATATAGAGGAAGTTTTGTTGGGTTTATCCCTACGATCGTTTCCTAAGATAAATATTTTTGTTTTATTTTGTTCTATTGTGCTTGTTATTCTTTTAGAGATCCTTTTGTTTTGGTATAACAAGTTTTAAAATATTAACATGGTATCAGAGCAAACCTGAAAGAAGACATTGTGCAGTTCATCTGACAATCCAACAAGTTAGGGTTTACCATTTTGGATACCTCCCTACACAGATAATACAAAAAATAAGGGTCACTCAACTCGGCCTAGGAGGGCGCATCTTTCTGTTAAAGAAGTTTTTCATTATGAGGATTTTCATTTTTTGACCTAACACTACTGCCAGGAGAAACTAGGGCATCATATTTTTCAAGGTTCTATCCTTAGATTCTAGAAAATCAAGAAAAATTCTAGCTCACCTTGGCGAGGTGCATCTTTTCCTCCTCTCAGATCCATAAGTGATCACAATTGAAAAATTAGGGTTTCCTAGCCAAACCCTAGGTCATCTTGAAGCTAGTTCCAAGAAAGGTCCTCAAACTGGTAAGTACTATCTCCTATATTTCCATTTGAGGTTCTCTCTCTTTAAATATGACAAATAGTA
Organism: Pseudotsuga menziesii; assembly: GCA_001517045.1. NCBI lineage: Eukaryota > Viridiplantae > Streptophyta > Pinopsida > Pinales > Pinaceae > Pseudotsuga > Pseudotsuga menziesii. The sequence continues at coordinate 345,596 of LPNX010519530.1, forward strand.
CCAATCTTGATAAAAAGCTTGAGGGAACAAAGAACTTCATAGCATGGAAGTACAGAATCATGCTCAACCTTGAAGAACATGACCTAGACGGATTTATCAAGGAAGATGTCAATGAAGAGATTGAGAAGATGCAAAGGCCAAACACAAAAAGGATATGATCAAAGTGAAAAGGATCATAGCTAAATTTATCAAGGATTAGTTGATCTCTCAGGTATCTTCAAAGAACACTCGTAAAGAAATGTTTGATGCACTAACTAATATGTTTGAAGGTAAGAAGAATGAACTTGAGTAACCAACTCAAGGGTGTGAAGATACAGAAGACAAAAACCATACAATCATATTTCTCTATAGTATCTTAGATCAAAGATCACTTGGAATCCATTGGTGATATGGTTGAAGAAGAAGAAGTGGTGATGACCACTCTGAATGGTCTCCCTAGGGAATGTGATTCCTTCATTAGAGGAATATGTGCTTGAAGAATGTGTACAAGAAGAAGGAAGGATAATCAATAGAAAAGAGAAGCTAAATGACAATGAAGATTAGGCTCTAGCTGCACACCAAGAATGGAAGATTCAAAAGGAAGAGTCAAGGTTAATCTCCCAGAAGGTCACCTAACTCCAAGAAGAAATATAGAAGGGATTACACATATTTTGAATGTTACACATGCCATAAGATGGGACACATTGCTAGATAATGTCCTCTTAACAAATATCAGTCTAAGAAGAAGAACCAGAAGTACCATGCCCATGCAACTGAAGAGAAGGAAAGGATCACAAAGAATGAAGACTCTAGTGAAGAGTATGTCCTAATTTCAGCTCTCACAGGAGAAATCACTCATGGAAGTGACACTTGGATTATAGCCAGTGGTGCTTCTAAACATATAATAAGACATAAGGATTCACTCTCTTGTCTTACCCAAAAATACTATTCTCACAAGGTACAACTTGTAGATGACTATCGATACCACATCAAAGGAATGGGAGAATCATATTACAAATTAAGAACTGGAAAGATCATGAAGATGACATAAGTCTTATATACTCTAGGTTTAAATAAGAATCTTCTTTCCATCTCAGCTCTAGATAAAAAAGAGTTTAGAGTTTCTTTTGTAGATGATGAAGTCCTTATGTGTCCAAATGGGAAACCAATAACTGATGCTAATGTAATCGATGTCAAAGAAGGAGGAGTCTACAAATTGAAAGGACACACAGATTCAACTCTTACAACTAGCACTATCAGTCCATGTGAAATATGACATAGAAGAATTGCTCATGTAAACTACAAATAATTACCAATTGTGAGAAAGGTAGTCATAGGTCTACCAGAGATCCAAATCGACCATGAAGGAGTATGTAAATGATGTGCTCAAGGAAAGAACACCAAGAATCCATTTCCAAGCAGTAATAGAAAAGCAAAGGGGATCTTAGACATTGTACACTCAGATGTGTGCAAACCGATGTCAACCACATTCTTAAATGGGTATGCATAGCATGTCTCCTTTATTGATGATTACTCTCATAATACTTGGATATACTTCTTAAAAGGAAAATATGAAGTATTTGGAAAATTCAAGGAATTTTAGGTTCTTGTGGAGAATCTATCTGAAAAGAAGATCAAGATCTTAAGATCAGATATTGGAGGAGAATTCACCTCAAATGAATTCAAGGACTTCTGCAGAGAAATTAGGATTAAGAGGGATATTAGCACACCCTATAATCCACAAAAAATGGAGTAGATGAAAGAAATAATATATCCATCATGGAAGTGGTCAGAGTAACGATCCATGATAAAGATCTTCCTATGCATCTATGGACAGAAGTAGAAAGAACTGCAGTCCATGTCCAGAATAAAATATCTCACAATGCTCTTGGAAACAAAACCCCGGAAGAAATGTTCACTGGTGGAAATCCCGAAGTAAGCCACTTAAAGATATTTGGTTGCCCCGTATACATACATGTTCCAAAAGATAAAAGATTAAATTCAGACCCTTTAGGAAAGAAGGGAATATTTGTTGGATATGGTGAACAATCAAAATATTATAGAATTAATATTCGAGGATTTCTCCAGATAGAGATCAATGGATATGTTACAATTGATGAAGATGCATCCTTCACTAAATCCAGAAAGATGCTTGCAGATGAGGATCATGAAGAGGAGAAGGAGGCTCCTAAAGCCACAAAAGTTATCAGACCACCAATTAGAGACATTGAAGAAGATCCTATACAAGAAGATCATGAACTTGTAGAACCTCAAGGACTTATTGAAACACCCCATAAGATTATCTCAACAAAAAGAATGATGTTTGGGATGTGGTGCCAAGACCAAAGGACAAATTAATAGTTTCTTCAAAATGGGTTTTCAAGACAAATCATTTAGTAGATGGTAGTATTGAAAAGTTTAAAGCAAGATTTTTCGCACGAGGTTTTTCACAGAAGGAAGGAATTGATTATGAAGAAATGTTTGCACCAGTAGAAAGATATACTTCTATCAGAACTATCCTTGCCTTGGCAACCAATATGAAATGGAAGCTACATCAAATGGATGTGAACACAAATTTTCTAAATGGAGTCATAGAAGAAAAAGTATATATTGAACAACCACGAGGATTTGAAACACACAACAAGGAAGCATATGTATGTAGACTAAATAAATCTCTATATGGGTTAAAACAAGCACCCAGAGCATGGCATGGAAGGATTGATGGATTCCTAATGAATTTGGGATTTACCAAGAGTAAAGCTTATTCCACCTTTAGTATAAGGTTGAATATGGAAGAATTATGATATTACTATTGTATGTAGATGGTTTATTCTTGACAGGAAAGGAGATGCTCATCAGTGAATGTAAGAAGAAACTTGCAACAAAATTTGAGATGAAAGACCTTGGCACAAGGCACTATTTCCTAGGTCTTGAAGTATGGCAGTTTCCTGATGATATTTTCCTGAGCCAAGGAAAGTACACAATAGAGATTTTGAATATATTTGTGATGTTATATTGCAAAGAAATTAACACTCCGATGGTGAAAAACCTGAAGATACTGAATCATTATTCTTCAAAAAAGTAGATGTCACATTATACAGACAGATTATTGGCCCACTAATGTATTTAACAAATACAAGACCATATATATGTTTTTATATGAACACCTTGAGTCAATATATGGTGGAGGCCATACATGGTCATCTAGTTGCAAAAAAACATGTGATGAGGTACTTGAAAATGTACATTGGACCATGGAATCAGATATACAACCGATAGTAAGTTCATATTATGTGGCTATACTGATTCATATTGGGAAGCAAGTGTTGAAGATAGAAAGAGCACTTCAGGATGTTGTTTCATTTCGGGATCATGTGTGATCTCATGGATTAGTAGAAAACAAACAAGTGTTTCCCTTATTACAATCGAGGCTGATTACATTGCAGCATGTTCATCCTGTAGTGAAGCAGTATGTCTCCACAAACTAATCATAGGATTGTTCAATACCGAGATGGATGCAATTGAGATCTATGGTGACAACCAGAGTTGCACTGACATTTCGTGATAAGTCAAAGTATATTGAGATAAAGTATCACTACATCAAGGACATGGTGCATTGAGGATCTGTGAAGCTCAAGTATGTTCCTACAAAGGAACAAGTTGTTGATGTGTTGACTTAGCCTTTGTCTCATGTAAAGTTTGAACATTTTCGAGACAAGCTTGGTGTAGTCTGAAAGGACCTCCCTGGCAAGAGGGAGTGATGATGAGACTATTATTGAGGATGAGACGATAGTAATGTTCCAGTGTAAGGCCAGTGTGCCTACATATGTTTATGAGATCCAACTTTCACTTGTGGATGATAGTATCCTCTTTGAGGATGGTTCCGTGGATAAGAATAATCTCCTGAGAGTGGTCCTAGCACTGATAGGCTGAGGCTGGTCCGCAATGATAGTACTCTCTTCTAGAGAGTGATCCTAAATTCACTTGTAAGATGGCTCCGTAGACAAGAACACTCTCTTGAGAGTGGTCCTAGCACTGACAAGTTGAGGATGGTATGCGATGACAGTAATCTCTTCTGAAGAGTGATCCTACTGTTGGGATTCGATCCACTAATGTAGATTGAACCTTGAGTTTATGTCAATCTGGAGTTTGTATACTTAGAGGCATATCCAAATATAAGGACTCAAAGCTAGACTTAACTAGAAATCTAGTTTACTTATGAAATAAACCTATTAAAAGATTAAGATACTGTGACTTGAAAACACAAAAAATCCCTTACAGAAGCAGCTTCATTTGATCTTTCAGTTACATAGCAGTTTACATGTAAAATATCTGAGATAATAAAAAAAAAAAACACTAACCCTAAAATATGAGTTATGAGACTTTGCCTGTTATCCCAACATTGAATAAACAATCAAACATCAATTCCCTTTACAGGAAAGCATTCATAATGTATAACTGTTCTTAATACTCCATCATTGAATAAGCAAGCAATGTACAACAATGTGAGATAGTAGTCTGAACCATTTCTACAGCATATAACTAATGAAATAATAGAGCTGATTAAATTGATTTAAAGCAATCTAACTCGTTCTGCAATAAGAAAAATCGATTCTACAGGAACTAAAACATACTACTGGCAACAATCCAAATCGTTCACTGGCAATTGAAATGTGTGCAGACTTGACAAAGGGGGCCCTCCAATGCCTCGTTCACACACGCAAAGGGAGAATCACAGAGCTTAAACTTCTATTATATTCACCATAATAAAATCGATCATACACAGTAATCAACAACGCTATGAGTTTTCTATCTCCAAAATTGTGATGCGTCTCTCCTCTGTCTTATGAAATACTTATACAAACTTCAAAAAACTAGAAATGCTATTAATCTGGAAGCTAATAATGACATACAGTCCTCGAGATCCTCTATCAGATCCATGAAAATAAACAAAATCGAAACTGCCCTGTTTTTGTGCTGAGTGGTAGCACAGGTGGTCATCTTTGACCAGCATTGACTCGACACCTGTGAGAGCCACATCATCTATTCGTTGGAAGTTTATTCATCCTTGGACACTGAGGATCCTTTCCCCATCTTTTAGTTCACACCTAGATGGCCTGCAAGTATCCAACCTAGGAGATATTACGGGAAGTTAGCACATCCTGTAATTCTGAATAAAAACCTTAGTTTAAATGCCTTACAAATCTCAAAATTCAATTTGTTAAAAAGCAATGACATTTATACCTTTTGACCAAAGTTTGTGGGTGAATTTAAGACTTTATAAATCAATATGAAGGTTTTATGGAGGAAATTGGAAGATATTTAGATGACAAAAAGAGGTCAAAATGGTGCCCAACATCTCCCCCAAGAGGAAGCTGTTGCATGTACTCATGCCCAAAAATATCTGACCCTGTTTATATCAAAACCAAAATTTTGCTGTTGACCCTCTTGCTTTTAATATCTTGTCTGAGACGATGCATCTGTTGAAGCTCGAGATGCATAAAGAACTTTCAGTCTCTCATACTTGGTCTTATAAATCTTCTTTTGTTTATACCATCTATATGCATGCTTGGAGATTCGTGTCCTTTGAACTTTAAGCTTCCAATTGATTTATTTTAACTTCTCATTCCTTAGCTCTAATTCCTTTATTTCAAGTTTCAACCTCCTAATATTTTTACTGTTTTTGGAAATCTTCTTATTTTCCATCTTCATTGGAAGCTGCACAGAATTGGTGTCCATCCCCAATTCTTCATTCTCTTGTACTGAATCTTCTTTCTTTTCTCCTTCCATAGTTTGCTGCTCTAAGAAAGGAGAAGCTGAGTCTTTTATGATTTCCTGTTTTGATTGCTTTTTCTTTTCTTTCTCTTGCTGATCCAAGAATAGATTGATTCTTTTTGTCTGTCTTATCACTTCATCAAATTCTTGGATATCCTTCCCTATCTCACCTGCTAGATCTTCTTCTTGACTTTCTAAGGCCTGTATATATTTATACTGTTTCAGCTGAATTTCATCATCTTCTTCCAGTGCTGACTTATTTCGAACTTGCTGATACTTCCTTGGCTTTCTCTGGTAAGTGGTGAAAATCTGGTCTTGCTTTTGAAACTGTTTTTCTTCTCTTATCACACTCCTGGTTCGTATCCTTCTCTGAGGCTGTTTTGAACTTGCTGCCTCAGAGTTGTCTTCATCATCTGTGATTAACAATACCTCTTTCTTTTTCTTTTTCCCCTTTGGCAGTTTTGAGCTTGTTGCTTCAGGGTATGTTATCATCAACAATTTATCTCCTTTTAAACCTTCTTCAAGCAATTCTTCCTGTTCTTCAAACTGATTGTGAATTAAAAATTCTAACCATGTCAAATTTTGCTTCTGTAACTCATGCTTGATGATGATTTTAATGAGTCCACAGTGAAAAAATCTTGTCATTTTATCTTTTGCACGCCTTTGGACAGCCTTAGCCATCTTAGATAGACTCTATAACAGGAAATGGGGCATATTAATTTCACAATCACCCTTTAAATGTTGCAACAGCTTGATATGGTAAAGATACACAATACTGAATCGGCCTTCACAGGTAATGAATTTTTGGATAACATAGACTATCTCATCCCATGGATGAACCAACCAGCTCCTTGGTATTCCTTTCTTCCAGTTCACTGACCCTGCTCTTGATATGCACAAAAAGGGTATCCATGCCTTATCCTTAAATTGTTTAGTTTTGAAAAATCTTTCTTCTTGCTGTGGTAGGCCAATAATTTGTGCCAAGATGTCTTCAGACAGTCTGAAGTTCAAGTTTCCCACTATAGCCCTTTCTCCATCAAATGTTTCAGCAAAAGCTAAACTAACATTATCATTATGCCCATCAAACTTTTCAAAAAAAGTTACCCACTGTTTCTTTTAAAAAATCTCCATGCAATTCTCATGAATATCAGTGGGGTTGAATTTCTCTGGTTCTAGTCTAGATGACATTTTGAACTTTGATAGGAAAGAGATATGCAACAGGAAACTTCAACCTTTCAATTTTTTAACTCTGCAATTGTTTTCTTATCCCAAATCGACACTATGAAATTGGAATTGCTGTTGGTCTTATCAGTTTCTTTGGAAAAAAGTTTTAAGATTTACCTCCCTCCTGGTGTAATTTCCTTCAATTCTTCCTGTGTGATACTTCCACAGCAAATTAGTGCCTGCATCCTTCCTGTAATCCATGGCTTCCTCTCACTAAAAACTACTACCCACAGCAATCGGCTTTTGCAGAGAAAAAGAGTTAGATTTGGTCTAAAAGAAAATGACCAAATCGTAATCCTCGATATCCCCAGTTCATGCAATTTTTAGGCACATTTGTATATTGTCGTGGGGCATATAACCACGTTTTTTTTGTCATCATTACAGGAACATGCCACTTTTTATTTAGTTATTCACTCAGGAAATAAATTAAAGGTGAGGTTTTAATTCATCTCCATATAATATACTTTAGTTTCTTTGCATGCCCCAATGTTTGATTACAAATTGTAATGAAGGGATTTCTTCAATTGAAGTGGCTCTTTTCACCTTTTTGGAAATACACACAGCCATTTATATTCTATATGTTTACTTAATGCATGATGCACTAATGTATATATAGAAAAATATTTGAAATTCCATTTTCTAGTTTATTTTATTTTTCTTAGAACATTTCACTTTCTGCTGAGAAGGAGACCTTGTCTGTCTTTCTGCTAAGAAGGAGACCCTGCCTGTAGAATGCAGTATATGTTTTGGCCATTAAAATTTGCTTCTGGGTTTGATTTTGACCACCATCTTGACCCCTAGGGTAGGATAATGAAAAGTAAATGGAATGCTAGCAGAGATTGTGAGGATAGGCAGTCAAGTTTATGAGAATAGGTAAACATGTCATTACTTAGAAACAAAGAATCATGCAACTTTTAAAACACAAAAACTAAAATTCTTACAGACTTTGCTTGATATCCCTTTATGATGAGTTGCTTCCTGATGTAACTGGTTTGCATTTATTTCTGATTCATATCTGTCCTTCTGATGTCTTCTTTTCAAAATGTCTGCCATCTTAGATTCCTTTTACTTTGCTGGAAGTTAGGTCCTTCTGTAGATTTCTTCTGCTTTACTGGAAGTCAGGTCCCTCTGTATTGCTAGAAATCAGGTCCCTCTGCATATGAAAAAGACTTGGAGGGTTCCAAGAAAGCATAAAAATGCTTATCCCCCTCACATGCCTACTTATTGACTTGTCCTCAAGTCAAACAAGAACTTCATTATTGAAAAATAAAACTATGTAAGAGACATGAAATTTTGACAAATATTTTTAGGAATTCTCAATGGCCAAGTGAACCTGGTTTTCCATGGAAAATTCAAGTTTATGTTGTGCCAGTGGCCTGGTTTTCACAACTAAACCCCCTTTTTTTTCTTGTTATTATTATTATTTTTTATATATTTTGTTTTTTTTGTTTTTTTGTTTCTTTATTTTCTATATCAGATCAGCTAAGAAGCAAGTGAAGGAGAAACACCAATGTGTCTATCCAGCACTTCCATTTCCCGTTGCTGTGAAATATGCTGTATGAAATCTTACGTGTTGATAGGCTTGGTATACAGTTTGAGCCGATGGCCATTGACCACAAATGTACGTGCTTCATCATCAATTGTTTGAAGTTTGAATGAGCCATTGTCATATACCTCTACAATCTCATATGGACCAAGCCAATGAGTTGTGAATTTGGCTTTGAAGTCTTTGAAATTGGAGTCAAACAATAGTGCCCAGTCACCGATGTGAAATAGTTTCTTTTTGATAAACTTGTCATGCCATTGAGCTCTCTGCTGTTGTATCAAAATATTGTGTTCTATGGCAGCCTGTCTCATCTCATCTAGTTGATTCAATTGAAGTATTCTTTCTTGCTGTGCCTCAGAAAGATCCATACCCAAATCTGCTGCTAACTTGAAGGTATGAATTTGAAACTCTATAGGTAGAAGGACTTGCTTATCATAAACAAGCTGATAAGGAGAAAAACTAGTACTGTTTTTCCAAGTGATGCGGTATGCCCATAAAGCTTCAGTAAGCTTAGCTGACCAATCCTTCCTATGCATCTGGACAGTTTTGGTGATGATTCCTTCTAAAGTCTTGTTTGTAGATTCCACTTGGCCATTTGCTTGTGGATGGTAAGGGGTGGATTTTCTGTGCTTAATCTTGTACTTTGCTGCTATCTCCTGCACTAGTTTGGAAGTAAACTGGGCATCTTGATCAGTTACAATCTCTCTAGGCACCCCAAATCTGACAAATATATCCTCAAAAAGAAAGTTTACCACAGTCTGTTCAGTGGCTCTTGGTAATGGTTTGGCTTCTACCCACTTGGTAACGTAGTCTGTACATACCAAAATGTACTTCTTCCCTTGTGATGGTGGATGAATTGGACCAATGAAGTCAAGAGCCCACTTTTCAAATGGTTCTATGAGGATTTGTGGTTGGAGGGGCATTTCATCAGATCGGACTAGCCGTCCCATTCGTTGACAAGTATCACAACTTCTAACATACTTCTTAGCATTTTTGAAAATAGAAGGCCAGTAATACCCCAAATTGAGTATCTTGTATGCTGTTCTTTTATCTGCAAAATGGCCACCACACGGTTCATCATGACATGCTTTCAAAATATCTAAAACTTCATCTTTTCGTACACATCTCCTGATAATTAGATCATATCCCGTGTAAAAGAGATCACCATTAACCCATATATGCCTAGCACTTTGTTTAATAATCTTTTTCTTTTCTTTAGATGACATAGATGGTGGTAGCTGTCCTGATGATAAATAGTTAGCAATGTCAGCATACCAAGGAGTGATAACAGAAATTGCAAATAAGTGTTCATCAGGAAAACTATCTGAAACAGGAACAACCTCACCAGTATTGTGTAAGCGAGACAGGAAGTCTGCCACTTGATTTTCTCGTCCAGGCCGATCTAAAATAGTGATATTGAATTCCTGCATTAATAGCAACCACCTAGTGATCTAACCATTACTGATAGATTTATTCATTAAATATCGTAAAGCTGAATTATCTGTGTGGACAAAAATTTCATAGACAGTAATGTAATGACGGAATTTGTTTACAGCATGAACCACTGCCAACATCTCCTTTTCAGTGACTGTATAATTCATCTTTGCAGGTGTCAGATTTTTACTAATAAAATAGATAGCACAATTCATGGTATGCTCTTTCTGTCCCAACGAGGCCCCGATTGCAGTAGCAGAGGCATCGGTAGAAATATGGAAAGGCAATGTCCAATTTGGTCCCCTTAAAATGGGAGTAGTTGAGAGCTTCTCTTTAAGTGTCTAAAATGCAGATTGACAGTCAGTATCCCAATTAAAATGCACATCTTTTGAAAGCAATTTAAACAGTGGCAGAGCTATCTTACTAAAATTTGCAATAAATCTACGATAATAGCCTGCATACCCTAAAAAGCTTCTTACATATGTTTGAGTTGTTGGTTTAGATAAATTTTCAATGATTTGAATTTTAGCAGGATCTACTTTTATTCCAGATGAAGAAATGTGATGTCCTAAAACTATCCCTTCAGTCATCATCATAAAACACTTTTCGTTACTAAGGGAAAGATTTGAGTCAACACACCTTTTTAAAATTTTCTCCAGGTTTGTCAAGGAATCCTCAAAGGTACTTCCATATACAGAAAAATCGTCCATGTAGATTTCAACACATTCATGAATTAGATCTGCAAAAATGGCCAAGACTGCTCTCTGAAAAGTAGCTGGGGCATTACATAAGCCAAAAGGTAAAACCTTGTAGGCATATGTGCCCCAGGGACATGTAAAGGTGGTTTTGTCCCGGTCTTCTTTTGCAATACTAATTTGATTATACCCACTGAAACCATCTAGAAATGAAAAATATTCTTTTCCAGCTAAGGTATCCAACACTTGATTAATAAAAGGCAATGGAAAATAGTCTTTTAATATTGCCTTATTTAACTCCCTGTAATCTACACATATGCGCCATTTACCATTTTTTTTAGGAACAACAATTAAGGGAGAAACCCATTGGCTGTCGGAGATGGGGTAAATAAATCCTACTTTTAACAACTTCTGCAACTTTTCCTTGACTATCTCTTTTAATATAGGGTTCATTCTACGTTGCGGTTGTCTAAGAGGTTTGATTTTATCATCTGTGTAAATGTGGTGAGTGCATGTTTCATGATGAATACCTAGCATATTAGTGTACTCCCAAGCAAATGCATGGGAATATTTATTCAGCAAAGTAATCAATTGTTCTTCCTGTGATGTAGTAAGATGTGCACTTATATTCAAATGTTTTCTTGGACTGATTTCAATTGTTTTGCTTTGAATATCTGTGATTGAATGAACATTAAGAATATCAAGAAGTGTCAATGCTAAAGAATGTACTGTGCAATTTTCCTGAAAATTATAGCCTAAAACTTGATCTGCTATAGCATACTACATGTCTCTTAATTCTTTAGAAATATCAGGTTCAACAATGAAATAATCTAACAAATCTTCGTTGTTTTCTCCCTGAAAATCAAAGAACTGATTGATACTCAGGACAAGCTGAATCACTTCTTCTTCCTGTTCCTTAGTCTCATTAATCCATGATAGATGATCTAATGTGGAAGGTCTTTGGGCAGAAGGATAAAGTGCAATTTGTTTTCTCTCTGTCCCATGTGAAATGAGCATACTTCCTGACCTACACCCTATGAAAGCATCTGCTGTTGCCAACCAGGGTCTGCCAAGAATCAATGGGTGACCTCCTAGATTAGACTTTGGCTGTAGCACTATAAAATCAACAGGATACTCCCAGGAGTCTAAAGAAAAAATGATATCTTCTAAGATCCCTTCAGGTCTAATTTTAGACCTGTCAGCTAATTCCAAAACTGTTGTGGTTGGTCTGAGATTTGTCAATTGAAGGTATTCCATTGTCTCTAGTGTCATGACATTAATGGCAGCACCTGGATCAATCAGTGTTTTTGGAATTGAAAAATTATTAACAGTAATTGTAACCAATGGGATTCCAGGATCTACATACTTTTCAATGAAAACAGTGTTAGACATTAATCCTGCTAGATTGCCTACCACATGAATTTTTGATGGATCCTTCCTTCTTTTATTAAGACATAATTCCTTAACTGCTTTAGTATAAATTGGAATATCCTTTATAGCTTGCAGTAGGGGAATTTTGACACATACATTGGTTAACTCATTTAAAACATCAAAATCAGGTAGGGAGATTGAAAGTTTCTCTTTGACCAGCCTTTCTAAAAGGAGGTGTATAAGATATCAATGCTTTCCCTTTTTGACTATGATTTTCTGACTGTGATTTTTCCATATTTAATTTTTTTGGAGTTTTCTCATTTTCTGTTTGTTCTTCTAAAATAACAGGAGATTCTTTTTGTAAAGTTTTCCCAGATCTTAAATTGATATTTTGTAGTGGGAGGATTGAGTAGGGGAGTGCCATTCCATCATCAACATTATACATGGTTATGTCTATTTTATTATTTGGATTTGGAATTGGCTGAGCTGGCAATTATGTTGGCATTAGAGAGAATTTGAGGTAAAAAATGGGCCTCCTAAGAGATGTACTACAAAAATATAAGATATATTAAAATATTATGAGTTAGGGGTTTTATGGGGTAGGTATATATGACAACTCATCTCCTACACTACTTTTTATGCACAATACAAATAACCATGGCTGAGTTACTTTTCTAAATTGACTATAAATAAAATTAATAAAATAACTCTACAATGATGTGACTAAGATTCTTTGTAAATTCCCAAAAAATTATTGTCCTTTAGCATTTATTTGTATTGAACTTGTAA
>LPNX010519530.1:361149-387311 GCA_001517045.1 Pseudotsuga menziesii
TTCTGGATCTTCAGAAGTCATACCATAGAAATTTGGTAGGACATATGGTGGAATATTCTTCATTTTTACCTCTTCCCCTAGGGTAATGCTAGTGTCTAAGATGGGAAATTTAAAGGTGGCTTCCTGATCTTCTTCTGTTCTTTCATCCCTGTCATGTCTCCTTTCTTCTTCCCTTTCATGTCGCCTCTCTTCTTCTCTTCTCTCTTGTCTTCTTTTATTTTCTATTTCTAACATTCTCTCATACTCCCTTCTCTGTTTGACAATTGGCCCTTTTGATGTTTCTTCCTCAGCCATTTTAAAAGTACCAACTGTTGTGATGAATCCTTTTGGAAAAGAAGGTCTTGTTACTTCTGTTTTTGGGGGTTTTTTGATAAATCTTCCTTTCTCGTCTCTTTGTCTTGACATAAAACTAAAATCTACTCTATGTTTTGTTTGAAAATTTTGTTTTTATCAGAGAACTAAAGTTCCTAAGTCTGCTTCTAAAATGCCTCCCCGGCAATGGCGCCAAATGTTGGGCTTCGATCCACTAATGTAGATTGAACCTTGAGTTTATGTCAATCCGGAGTTTGTAGACTTAGAGGCATATCCAAATATAAGGACTCAAAGCTAGACTTAACTGGAAATCTAGTTTACTTATGAAATAAACCTATTAAAAGATTAAGATACTGTGACTTGAAAACACAAAAACTCCCTTACAAAAGCAGCTTCATTTGATCTTTCAGTTACACAACAATTTACATGTAAAATCTCTAAGATAATAATAAAAAAAACACTAACCCTAAAATATGAGTTATGAGACTCTGCCTGTTATCCCAACATTGAATAAACAATCAAACATCAATTCCCTTTACAGGAAAGCATTCATAATGTGTAACTGTTCTTAATACTCCATCATTGAATAAGCAAGCAATGTACAACAATGTGAGATAGTAGTCTGAACCATTTCTACAGCATATAACTAATTAAATAACAGAGCTCATAAAACTGATTTAAAGCAATCTAACTCGTTCTGCAATAAGAAAAATCGATTCTACAGGAACTAAAACATACCATTAGCAACAATCCAAATCGTTCACTGGCAATTGAAATGTGTGCAGACTTGACAAAGGGGGCCCTCCAATGCCTCGTTCACACACGCAAAGGGAGAATCACAGAGCTTAAACTTCTATTATATTCACCATAATAAAATCGATCATACACAGTAATCAACAACGCTATGCGTTTTCTGTCTCCAAAATTGTGATGCGTCTCTCCTCTGTCTTATGAAATACTTATACAAACTTTAAAAAACTAGAAATGCTATTAATCTGGAAGCTAATAATGACATACAGTCCTCGAGATCCTCTATCAGATCCACGAAAATAAACAAAATCGGAACTGCCCTGCTTTTGTGCTGAGTGGTAGCACAGGTGGTCATCTTTGATCGGCATTGACTCAACACCTGTGAGAGCCACATCATCTATTCGTTGGAAGTTTATCCATCCTTGGACACTGAGGATCCTTTCCCCATATTTCAGTTCACGCCTAGCTGGCCTACAAGTATCCAACCTAGGAGATATTACGGGAAGTTAGCACATCCTGTAATTCTGAATAAAAACCTTAGTTTAAATGCCTTAAAAATCTCAAAATTCAATTTGTTAAAAAGAAATGACATTTATACCTTTTGACCAAAGTTTGTGGGTGAATTTAAGGCTTTATAAATCAGTATGAAGGTTTTATGGAAGAAATTGGAAGATATTTAGATGACAAAAAGAGGTCAAAATGGTGCCCAACACCTACATTCACTTGTAGGATGGTTCTTTGGACATGAACACTCTAGTGAGTGTGGTCCTAGCACTGATACGTCAAGGACAGTCTGTGTTGATTGAGTGGTTCTGTGGACAAGAACACTCCATTGAGAGTGTTCCTAACACTGATAGTCTGAGGATGGTCCACATTTATTGAGTGGTCCTCTATGAGGACAGTGCCATGGACAAGATCACTCTATTTAGAGTGATCCTATCACTGATAGGCTGAGGATGGTCCGCGTTGATTGAGTGGTCCTCTTTGAGGAAGGTTCCATGGACAAGAACACTCTCTTAAGAGTGTTCCTTGCACTGATAGTATGGGGATGGTCTGTAATGATTAGTTCTACATTTACTTGCAGATGAGTTCCTGCATTTAGTTCCAGATGATGATGTTCCAACATTTAATTATGTTGTGGGTGATTTAGCTTAGTATTTATATACTGATAGTGCAGGTGATTCTCGAGATGATGCTTGAGATGATTCCAAAGATGATGATGCTTAAGACGATGATGCTTCAGATGATGCCAGAGATGATGCTCGAGAGATGATATCATAGATGATGATGCTCTAGATGATACCAGATTATAGAGACGTCTGTGATGATGATGATGGTGTTGATTTAATTGTGAAAAATCCCTATGACCTATAGATTCACTAGTCATTTGTACAGAGGTGTTGTTGTATTATAGAATACCTTCCTTGTTAAGAGGGAGTGTTAAATAAATGTAACTGTGGAAGATATTCTATTTTGTATTATTATTGTTATTACTGCTTTCGAGGATGTTGTTCCTTTGGTTAGGGATGTTATTGATGTAATTGTTCATGCAAATTCTTGAGGTAAATCCTTCATTGTAATTCAAGTCAGTAGTACCCAGTGAAGTATTATTAAAATGTATTTTTGAGTCTTCCAAGGCAAGTTGTCCCTAGCAGCAAGGCGAAGCCGGCTAAGTTTGGTTATTAGGACTCTCAGCTTATCTGTATAAATATGAGAGGTGACTACCTCATTTGTACAAGTAGAAAACTCAAGCACTTGCAATAGATAGAGAAGAGACAATCCATCTGGAGGAGAGGAAGCAGTCTAGTCTTGTTATTGGGTCTTACATTGTTCTTGGGTGAAGTATATATAGAGGAATTTTTGTTGGGTTTTTCCCTATGAGGGTTTCCCAGGATAAATATTTGTGTTCTATTTTTCTATGTTGTGCTTGTTATTCTTTTAGAGATCATTTTGTTTTGGTATAACAACTTTTAAAATCTTAACAACTATCCTCCCTGTGAGTTAATAAAGAACCCGTAGACCAGTTCCCAAAACACTAACCTCTGTACAAATCATCATAAAACTTAATTATTTTATTTTTATTTTTATTTTTTCTGTGTATAAAACAAAGAAAAATGACAAACCTCGAGATCTTAGGTCCTTCACTTTAGGATTTAAATCCTTCAACCTTCCATCTGTACTCAATTTTCAATCAATAAATATATACAACTAGTGTACAAAAATGGTTTCTTCTTCAAGCCAAATTATGATTCAGAAACCTCCCATTTATAGGGCCTCCTTTAAGTTCAACCCCATTTTGATTTTGTAGAAACAATTATCTCCCATGTATGCAAAAATAATGTATGGACCCTTCCAAAGATGATCAAATTTTCCATGTTTGTTCTCCTTTCTTGCATCCCATTTCAAAACCAAATCATCAACCTGGAACTGCTCTTCTTTTACCCTCCTCTCAAAGTTCTTCTTCATCTTTTCTTGATGGACCTGTACCTTGTCATATGCTTTATCTCTCAAATTATTCAACTCAATTATCATATTTATCCTCCTCTGCATATGATTAGGTTATTCATCATGTTCTTATAACATCTTCATCACTGACAAACACAAAGATACTAGAAATGCCACTTCTGCTCCATATACCAACTGAAAATGTGACATACCAATGGACCTCTTGGTACTTATACTATCTTCACATAAGGCATACTTTAGTTTGGTGTACCATTCTCTTTTGTTTTCTTACAATAGATTCTTTATTATCCTTACCAAACTTTTATTTGATGATTCAAAACTACCATTCCCTTGAGGATAGTGCGATGTAGAATGATTTAAACTCATGTGATACTTATGGCAAAAATTGATAATTTTCTTTGATTTGAAATCATGTGCATTATCTATTACAAGTCTTCTGGGACATCCAAATCTCGAGAGAATATTATTTTCCAGGAAGTCAATGATAACAACATATGTGGCTCTTCTAGTTGGTATTTCTTCAATCCATTTAGTGAAATAATCTGCAGCCATTAGGATCCACTTATGTTGACCAGAAGAATTTGGATTAATATATCCAATGAAATCTAAGCCCCATTGTTGAAATGATGCTTCCACTAAATTGGATTGAGAGGTAAAGGCATTAGCTTTCTTTTTCCATAAAAAAAAATGACATTCATGGCAAGATGTAACCTCCTTATACACATCAAAAAACATTGTGGGCCAATAAAAAATTCTCTCAATTTTTTTTTAGCATTTACCTTCCATGAATGATGTCCTCCACATACTCCTTGATGAAAATATTTCATAGTTTGTTGAGCTTCATTCTCAAGTAAGCAATTTAGTAGAATACCCCTCGGGCCCTTCCAATACAGGTACTGCTTCTGTATTCTGGGAATCATCATTGCCTTGTGTTCATTGAAAATTTTCCCAAGCATATCCCAAAATTCATTCATGTAAGCCTTCATTCTGGGATGCTTGGTATGATAACTACCATTCAATTTATTTATAACCAACTCTAGATCTCCATAAACATCTATTCTATTTGCTTTCAACTCTGTCAGTGCATTTAATCCTAAAAACAAAGATTCATATTCTGCTACATTATTTGTACACTCAAATGTTAATTTGAAATAATAAACTCTAAAATCTATGTCTGGAGAAATAATCCAGGCACATGCACCAACTCCCTCTTTAGTTATTAACCCATCAAAATACATAGTCCAAATCCCTTCATCTCTTTGTTTTTGTTCCAATTCCTCTTGTCTTTTAGCAAAATCCTTATCCTCCTTCTACCCATCTACTATTGGTAGGTCTTATTTAATATCAAAATCATTATAAAAAATAGAAGACCCCAAATCAGTATCAACTGCATATATAGGATGATTATCAGGTCTTTCTTTACTACTCACCACATATGCCAGTATTTTCTCTCTGTATAATTTTTTGTTATGTTCAAACAATGGAATTGTTTCTAAGACATATCCATTTGTAGGGTACCTTTCAGCTTTGAGGCCCAATACCTGGATAGTTGTTAAATCATTGTTCCATTGATATTTAGGAAATGAGTGCAATTGAATTTTTGTATTATTATGTAGTGTAATGAGATGAAAAATACACACTGAACAATACAAATTTCACAAAAAATGGATAAGAATTGCTCAGTATAATTAAAGTGTAAACTTCATTAATCCCAACAATATACATGAATGTTACATAAAGGAGAAGTTGAATCATGTGGATATGATTCGAATCTACCAACTCAATCTGATTGCATGGCTAACTAGAAGTGTCTAAATCACTATAGGAGCTCACTAGTCTAACTCTAGATGTATGATTTAGTCTCTCAATCAGTAAAATAGTTAAAATGATGAGGTAGGTGAGAATAGGTGCCCACCCACATGTAGCCATGCAAGACTGGTGCTAACTGAATTGGAGAACATCTAACTGAATGTAACTGGAGCATAACTTAGCTTAACTAGTTACCAACTACCAACAACTAAAGGAGGTTGGTGGTGGAACTCCTAGTCTATCCTAAATTATATGGATTGGTCTCTGAGGCACATAAACCGATGCATGAACATGCATTTAGTTGCAGTTAACCTCTATATTTGTTCTCCACACTCTAGTGAATGGATACTGGTGGCACCAATAGCCCAAGTGGAACAGATGGTACTAGTGGACCCAATATGAATTAATGACTCCTAATTTAGGAAAATATAATATAATAGACTAAGTATGGACAAGGGAGGATTATAAATCCTAACACCCCCCCTTAATCCTAACTTGGACAACTGTGGGCCCTAGAAACAAGGCACAAAGTCACCCATTACAATATAAAAGAATTAAAAAATGCTTCCTAATAAACCAAGTAAATAGGGGAAAACCTCATGGGAACCCCCCCCCTCCCTCAAGATAAGAAGGAACATGAAATACAAGCTATTCTTAGGAGAAAAATATTCCTCTTTGGGAAATAACTTGCAAAAAATATGATGCAATTTGCAGCACTGTGCAGCAGTATGGTTCTTTTGTGTAGTAGCATCCTAAGCCTATGCATGTGAACCTCTCAAAACTAATGACTGTGTCTGGAGGAATTTTCCTCTTTGGAAGAAGAATAAAATGCCCATCTGAATCAGCAACATAGACAACTACAAGATGAAAACTCGACCCATGTAGAGCAACTGAGATCAACTAATGAGAGAGAAACAGTGCTTGAGAATTCGAACCATGTGAGGAAAACCCAAGCAACTGGTATATTGTAGACTTGAACATCAAACCATGTGAGGTAAAATCAGCTCCAAGTGTTAGGAGCAAGTGTCTACGAAAATGCAGAATGTCTCCATCTTTACTTGTTCTGTGAGTAGATGAGCATGTGATCAAATAGAAATGTAGAGAAGCCCCGGAACTGTGAAGATCGAATTCTTGAGCTCCATAATTTGATATAGCTTAAAAAATAGCTAATGATTGACAAAATATAATATTAGCAAATTAATGAGAGAAAAATAACATCAAATCCCTAGCAACAATTTTGAAAGACAATTGCGGTACTTGATTTTTCACACCAAAATTGATGAGAACAGCTACAAGCATGAATGGAAACTCGTGAAACTTAAAACTCGAACCAAATAAGATCATATCAGATCCAAATAATTTCATATCATGTCCAACAGTGTGTTCCACCGAGATTGTAAATGCAAAATGTTTTCCTTCTTCAAAACTCTGAGTATTGGTACATTCAATCATGTAGGAATTTCTTGGAAGCTCAAGATCAATGAGAGTGAATGAATCACTCCTAAAATCTGATATCTCTTCCAAAAAATCCTGCTATCACCTTGTAATTTTCATATGGTTGTTGTAGGAAGTCATAGGGGTAACCATTTCAAACCATCTTTAGACTGCCTTATAGCCAAGGAAATCAGAGAGGGCTCTCTCTTGTCACAACAACATTCACATAGACATTTATCTTTAAACAGGCACGTAGAAGACTAGATTTATACTAGTAACATGATAGTTACAAAACAAAATAGGCCGAAAAGACAAACAAAATCAAAACCATTGGGCGATGGAGTCACAGTTTGAAACGTTTAAGGACATTACAGCATGTAATGGAGATCAATTTTCTCTTCGGCGATATGAGGCAAAGTAAGTGCAGCATTTTGCGAAATATCCCTTAAGCAGTGGTGAGAGGAAATGAAAAATCCTAGCATGCCAAGGGGCACCTATCGATGGATGAATCCCTTGCAACACCTTTAGCAGAAAATAACATAGGGAAACAGCTGCAACAGAGCACCTATCAATGGATGAATTCTATCAAAGCTATTACAGTCACATTAGGAACACAATTTCTAATGCAGGAGCACTTAACTGAGAGCGAATTCCTGCATTTTAATCTAGAAATGTCTTGGAAGAAATAACACATATGAAAATGAAATAAACAGAGAGAGCACACACTAAATACAAGAACCATCATGAATTTCATAAACACAGAGAAATATATTCATTACTGCTCCCAAAAATGTTGCAGTGCTACAAAAACCGGCGTTGAGGACTCAAAAATGAAAATCAGTCCAACCCGTATCCTCCTTTGGGGAGGTCCTACTTATAGTGCACATTACCCCTGGGATACATCCCAAATCAAGGTATCAAATGGTTACAAAATATGGGATTAACCTATAATAATCATTTCAAATCCTAACAAGCCGCCCAAGGTGGCAGATTATCCATGATTTTATAACCAAACTAAGTAATATGGCACATCGTGCATGCTAGTCGAAATGGTATTGCAACCTTTGAATACAGGCTCGCTTGCTTTTGATAGGAATGTTTAAGAACTAATGGTTTGATTCCTCCTATGTAATTTCCGGCATCTAGGCTCGAATTAGCTTCGTGGCCCACTTTTGCTTCTTAACCTTTATGTTCCTTCGTGTTACAGAAACATGTTCTACCTGTGCCAACAATCAGGAGGGATGTTTATGTTCCTTCTGAATTCATCTTTCTGTCTGGTAGCCCCTACATTCCTTGGTAACATATATAAACTTGTATACCTTGAGATGACCGCCATTTTTATCCATAGTACAAAAACTTCGATGGGCTTGTCATTCCTGTAGGCTTCCAGTCACTTACACTTCTCAGTCACTAGGACCAGTCCTCTCTTTTAGGGTGTGCTAGTGCAACCTATCTTTAGATTCACCATCATGTTCATTAGGATTGACCATTTTCAGCGAGGATGGTGATGGCGTGGACCCTTGACCTTCTTTCCCTCGGTCCGAGCGTTCATTCAAACCGGCTGCCTCTAGCAATGGATACTATGCACAATGGGAGTTTAGTCCATGGATTTTTTTGGATATCTCAGTGGGATATCCATTTGGTCGGAGACCCCTGGCTTTGCTCCCACAGTGGTGCTGCACTCCTTTAGGGTGATAACGCCTTTGTCGGCCTTAGAAAGTTTTCTTGATGACATGCACTTCTTTACCTTGATGGCTAGGGTGGCTAATGCATGAAGGCCCTAAAGTGGCTACATCTCCAAATACGCCTAGCGGTAACTGAAACGTATTGGGCAATGGACTCTCTGATCAGAATAGTCATTACGTATTTTAAAATCAGGGTTTCCAGAGCTCTCAATGCAACAATAGTTAATTGCCTTGAGTCTTCACCATTATTCTTTCACTCTACATCTCAGAATAGCTCTGACCACAACATTATAGTGAGTCGAGTGATTACTGAACCGTTATTAGGAGCTGATCCTACCCTGAGTCCGGCTGATCCTCGCACACACCACTATCCAGCAACATGATGACACACAAATAGTCACATGAGCCGCTGATCATATTTTCTTATGTGCATGTGCCAATAATGCCATCCCCTTGGTAGTGATGTCACGACATTAATGGAAGAGGTTACCCTCAACCTTACTTGTAATCATCCTCTGGTCATTTCATGGTGGGTGGACTTGGCGTTCGCCACCCCCCTTGACCCCCTCCTTATGATGATACTTGTGCTCCCATTTTTTAGTTCCTTGATTCCTTATCGTATGATGTGTAAGGCCATGCTTACCTTTCGTCACCTCATTATTAGGGTGCTCGTTCTCCTCACGCATGAAAAGAAGCCACTCTTAGATCTCCGGGATGAGATCTACGTCGTCGATAATACCTGTCTCAAAGTCAATTTCACAAACCATCTCCTCCTTATTTAACCTAACATATCATGTTGTTGAAACAATCCTTGACCATAGATTTCCTCTAATCTAGATCTCAGTCATTCAACTTTATGGTCCCTCCAATCCGCTTCGCGATCCGCCTGCTTGTTATCCTTCGCACAAGTTCCTATTCTGAAGTAAATCGAGGTCGTTGTTTGATCAACCCTTTGAATCTCTACTGTCGAGGGCATGGGGGGTTGTGCGATTTCAAATCATCCCCTTCCCTTATCCGCCGCACACCTTCCTACCATGAAGACCTCTAGGGTCGTTGATTCGCTCCTTGTAAGATCGCCACCGTGCATGAACGAGGGGCCTTCCCACACTTTGTAGCCATCCTCTGCCTTATTTACCATGCAAGTTGGGGTAGAGAAAAATGTCCTCCATAGTAGATCTGTTTGATTGGGAGATCCCGACCATTTAAACTGTGTGAGCCTTCCCAGACGTCGTGACCTCGACGCACCCCTATGTTCCCTACCTCTCCCGTCGTGAGAGTGTGTGCCTTCCGTAGATTTGATAAGTTGTGATGATGATCCCTGAGAAGTAGGGAAAGCCACATATTTTTCACGCCTTCATAGCTTAGTTCTTTGCATGCCTCATATGTGAAATCCTCAACCTCTTCTACTTTGCGTTGCCTATCCTCTGGTGACCCATTCTCAAGGTTGTCAAGCCTGAAATATTTCTGACTATACCCCTTCCTGCTAGCCTATTGTCACTGATGCCTATTCAAAATTTAACACAAGTGATAACAACGGCTCCAACTCGGGATGTTATCCTCTTTGTGAGGTAGCAAAGAACCTGCATATACCATGTGCCTGATCCATCCGACTGGCTAGAGATTGTTTCCTATAAACTTCCTAGTGTGTTCTGAAAACAAAAGGTCAAGTAGATAGTAATAGAACGAAATAATTGCTAAAATGAAATGAAATGATCGCCATGTCAACCTTATTTGTTCCTACTTACCCTACTTTACATGAGCATTACTTCCTAGTCAAGTGACTTTTGACTTCCAGTGAAGCCAATCAAGTAGGTGAATTCGTATGAGCAATTGATCCTCATGCTTGATAAAAAACGATATTGAAGGGCCACTTGGCATAAGATTGTGGTAAGGGCCTTGTTTTCCGTCGCAAAATCGTAACCAACCATTCATGTTGTGCGGTTTCTCCACATAGTCAACCACTGGGTCATGATAGTCCTTTGAAAATTTTGTTATACACTATCATGGCAAGGCTGCTCCATATCTTCAGCCACTGTGTCGTGAAATCCAAGATTATCCCGAACTTCTCTTGGCATTTGCTGGCACCATGACTGCTGCTCCAACTGTAACTTCCCCTGTGTATTGTTTAGTTGTTCTTCAAAATACCTCTACAGGAGAATCTCATGACCTCCTATACTTGAGGTCTCAGCTGCCTCATCCTAAACACCAAGGTGCAAACCCTACTTTCTCTCCTGCACTCCGCAGGGAATATTTTCAATGAAATCTAGTGAGCTAGGATCTTCTTGATATAAGGATTTTGAATTGGAAGAAAAAGAAGAGACATCCCATATAAGGCCCTCCCCTCTTGAGCAACCATCCTTGTATTCATCATATAGTGGAGGTTCGAAAGCCTCCTCAAAATTTCCACAGAAAAGGCTTGCAACAGGCATGCTACTTTATTCACCAAAAAAATTGTAATACTCCTCCTATATAGGCCAGGAATACTCATCTGTGTGCTCATAAAAAGAAAATCTATGATGCACAGTAGATTCCATCTTTTCACTCCCCCCATCATCCATTTTAAATAATTCCATGACCTCGTTCCTAACCTCCATTTTCTGTGCTTGATTAGAAATTTTTAACCTCCTGTTTTAGATAGACAAATAAGGAAAAGCACAAGGGCATGTAGTTACCTTCATCCTACCGACTGTATTCTTAAAGAGAGGCAGTATTAGGGGGTGAAGGGGGCTCCGTCAGCTTTCCCTTTGCCTCTTCCACTAGTAGAGGAGGCTTTGTGTGTTCCTGTAGGTCCTCTGGGGTAGCTTGAGCTTGCTTAATACACAGGGGTCCTTTGTCTTCTTGACTGCTTATGGGACACTGGGCTATGGTCCATCATGAATCTTTCTATCCACCTTTCTATGGCCTCCATACTCTTATTCATTTTGGCCTCTGGTGTGCTAGAGGGAGAAAAGTGAGAGAGGTCTTCGTTCTTTCTTCTTTCAATTTCTTCTCTTCCCTTCTCCTTCGTAACAGTGAGGTTCATTTCTACCTCTATGGAATTTTTTAGCATATCTTCTAGAGAGACAGACCTTCTTTTGTTGAGCCATAAACTGAATTCACTATCAAAGACTTCAACATACTAGAGTTGGGCCGCGCCAAGGGGAGGCTTGAACGCAGAAGGGATAGCGTTATATACTTTCATAAATTTGTCAGAGAACTCTTGGACAGATTCACTCTCTTCCCT
This sequence comes from Pseudotsuga menziesii, assembly GCA_001517045.1. Taxonomy (NCBI): domain Eukaryota; kingdom Viridiplantae; phylum Streptophyta; class Pinopsida; order Pinales; family Pinaceae; genus Pseudotsuga; species Pseudotsuga menziesii. Next base: position 372,829 of record LPNX010519530.1, read on the forward strand.
CCTGATGGAATAGAACTGAGACAAGAATCTCCTTGGGTCTTTCTTCTCTGCCCACCTTTCTTTGAAGGCGTCCTCCAAAGCTTGATAACCTAGGATGGAGCTATCTGGAAGGCTGGTGAACCATCTCCTTTCCTTTCTAGCAAGGCTTTGGGAAAACAGTCTGACCTTAATATATTCATGATCCACTTCTTCCAGGTCAGTCCAGTCTATAAACCATCCCAAATTTTCCCCGGTTGATTATCCCTTCTCACCATAAAATTGTTTAAGTATTTGGGCGTAGCCCTGGGGAAGTTCATGAAGGATTGCGGGGAGAAGTATGGGGGAGGATCATTTGGTCCTTGCTGGGGTTATGGTAGAGCCTTCGATAGGGATTATAACACTGAGTGATGAAGTCTCTTTAAACTTTGAAATGGGGGAAGGCAAGGTTGTAGTAGTCAGGGGTCCTTTGACTAGGGGATTCGATGAGGCCCATTTGGGGGAGGACAGTGGACGTTCTAAATCAAGTGAGGGTTGGAGGTCCCTGTCTGGGGGTTCAGGAAATTGCACAGAGTCACTGATAGCATCATGAGCCTCATGGATCTCGGATGAAGGGTTTTGGCCCTGGTCATATGTAATATGTATAGGGAAAATGATATTTCTCGTCTTTAAAGAGGGATATACAAGGGTGGGTCTAGGTTCTTTCCCCGAGCTTGACAGATATTGGAAAACTGTTTTGACCAGCCCAAAGAAAGATATGAAAAAATGTACCAAGAAGGACAAGACATCTTGGAGAAAGGCTATAGAGTACCTCATCTTGTACTATTCCTTTATGGGTTCTGCTATATTGGGATCATTTTCCCCAGTGGAGTTGCCAATTAGAGGAAATTTGGGGTCTAAAATGGGCCTTATAAGAATATGCACCAACAATAAATTTTGTGAGTTGGAATTCAAGAAACAATAGAATTTCAATAAAATGAGTCAACCATAATGGTTGAATTGACATATTTGTCATAAAAGAAAACTACTTTTTTTGTTCGTATTTTCGGTATATCTCCTTGTGTTTTTACTCAAATTTCAAGCAGGAGAGCGCGTTGGATGCAAAATTTAATTTCAAACCCAATGAGTACCCACACTACATACTTTCGACGGGCCCCGCTACCCCAAAAACAAGAAATACCTGAAAAACGTGATGATGATGTCATAATCACGTTTTTTCAGGTATTTCTTGTTTTTGGTGTAGTGGGGTCTGTCAAAAGTATGCAGTGTGGGTACTCGTTGGATGCGGAATTAAATTCTGCATCAAACGAGCTCTCCCACTCAGAATTTGAGTAAAACACAGGGAGATATGTCGAAAATACGAACAAAAAAAGTAGTTTTTTTCATTCTTCCTCCAAAATTAATAACTATTATTTTATTATTTCAACTATTATTTTATTATTTTCCTTAGGAGGCCCATTTTAGACCTCAAATTTCCTCTAATCCCATGGAACCTTTGAAAAAATTTGCATCTTCTGGGTGTTCAGGGTTCCCGATGGAGTCACCTTCAAAGGCCTTGAGTGGAGTCACCATAGCATATACAACCAATATGTGTCTAAGACCATCTACTCAACCAGGTCATAGAACTAAGCAATGCCATTTTTACTAGGGATGATTTTCTCATTCGGTCCCTGACAATGACTCCAAGATGTTAACACCCTATAATTTTCCTATGGTTGTTGTAGGAAGTCACGAGGGTAACCATTTCAAAATAGATTTAGACTTCCTTCTAGCCAAGGAAATCATAGAGGGCTCTCTCTTGTCATAGTAACATTCACATACACATTTATCTTTAAACACGCACATAGAAGAAAAGAAAAACAAAATAAAACAGGATGAAAAGAAAAACAAAATCAAAACCATTCAGTGATGGAGTCACAGTCTAAAATGTTTAAGGACATTACAACATGTAATGGACAATGATTTTCTCTTCAGGGATATGAGGAAAATTAAATGCAACATTTAGCGAAATATCCTTTAAGCAGTGGTGAGAGGAAATAGAAAATCCCAGCACTGAAAGGGGCACCTATCGATGGATGAATCCCTTGCAACACCTTTAGCAGAAAATAACATAGGAAAATAACTGAAACATAACACCTATCAATGGATGAATTCTATCAAAGCTATTACAGTCACATTATGAACATGATTTATGATGCAGGAGCGCTTAATTGAGAGCGAATTCCTGCATGCTAATCTAGAAATGTCTTGGAAGAAATAACACATATGAAAATGAAATAAATAAAGAGAGCACACACTAAATACAAGCACCATGATGAATCTCATAACCACAGAGAAATATATTCATTACTGCTCCAAAAAATGTTGCGGAGCTACAAAAACCGACGTTGAGGCCTCAAAAATCAAAATCAGTCCAACCTCTATCCTCCGCTTGGGAGGTCCTACTTATAGTGCGCATTACCCCCAGGATACGTCTCGAATCAGGGTATCAAACGGTTACAAAATATAGGATTAAATCGGAACAATCATTTCAAATCCTAACAAACCTCCCAGGGTGGCAGATTCACCATGATTTTATAACCAAACTAGGCAATATGATACATCTTTCATGCTAGTCGGAATGGTACTGCAACCTTCGAATACAGGCTCACTTGATTTTTATAGGGACGTTCGAGTACTAAAGGGTTGATTCCTCCCATGCACTTTCCAACATCTAGGCTCAAATTAGCCCCGTGGCCCACTTTTGCTTCTTAACCTTTATGTTCCTCCGTGTTCTAGAAAGATGTTATGGATGTGGAAATAATTAGGAGGGATGTTTATGTTCCTCTTGAGTTCATATTTCCGTCCAATGGCCCCTATATTCCCTGGTAACACAACAAACTTGTAGACCTCGAGATGATCGCCCCTTCTATATATCCACAGCACGAAAAATTTGATGGGCTCGTCATTCTTGTAGGATTTCGGTTGCTTGCACTGCTAAGTCACTAGAACCAGTCCCCTCTTTCAGGGTGGGCTAGTGCAACCTATATTTAGATTCACCATCATCTTCATTAGGATTGGTAATTTTCAGCAAGGATGGAGATCATGTGGTCCCTTGACCTTCTTTCCCCCGGTCCTAGCATTCGTTTAGACCTGTCGCCCCTAGCAATGGATACTATGCACCATGGGAGTTTAGTCCATGGCTTTATCCGGAGGTCTCAGCAGAATATCCATTTGGTTGGAGACCCTTGGCTTTGCTCCCGCAATGGTGTTGCACTCCTTGAGGGTGGTAACTCCTTTATTGGCCTTAGAAATTCTTCCTGACGACATGCACATCTTTACCTCGATGGTTAGGGTGGATAATGCATGAAGGTCCAGAAGTGGTTGCATCTCCAAATAGCGCCTAGCGGCCACTGAAACGTATTAGGCAATGGACTCTCTGATCAGAATAGTCATTATAGATTTTAAAATCAGGGTTTCCAAGGCTCTCATTGCAACAACAGTTAATCACCCTATGTCTTCACCAGTTTTCTTTTGCTCTACATCTCAGAATAGCTCTGACCATGGCATTATAATGATCTGAATGATTATTGAACCTTTATTAGCAGCCAAGTCTACCCTAATTCCAGTTGATCCTTGCACATTCCACTATCCAGCAACATGATGACACATGAATAGTCACATGAGTTGCTGATCCAATTTTCTTATGTGGAGGTGCCAATAATGCCATGCCCTTAGTATTGAAGTCACGACATTAATGGCGGAGGTGACCCTCGGCCTCACTTGTAATCCTCCTTCGATCATTTCATGGTGGGTGGACTTGACGTTCTCCACCCCCCCTGACCCACTCCTTATGATGATATTGGTACGCTCGTGTTTCATTTCCTTGATTCCTTACCGTACGATATGTAAGGCCATTTACCTTCTGTCACCTCGTTATTAGGGTGCTTGTTCTCCTCACGCGTGATAGACAACCACTCTCAGATCTCTGCGATGCGATCTACATCTTCGATATTACTTATCTTAGCCTCTATTTCGCGAACCATATCCTCCTTATTTTCCCTAACATCTCATGCCAATGAAAGAATCCTTTGTTGTAGATTTCCTCTAATCCAGATCTCAGTCGTTCAACTTTATGGTCCCTCCAACCCGCTTTGTGATCCTCTTGCTGGTTACCCTTCGTGCAAGTTCCTATCGCGAAGTAAATTGAGGTCGTTTTTTGATCAACCAATCGAATATCTACCATCAAGGGCATGGGGTGTTGTGTGATTTTGCATTGTTCCCTTCCCTTATCTATCGTGCACCTTCTTGTCGCAAAGACCTCCATGGTTGTTGATTCGCTCCTTGTCAGATTGCCACCGTTAAAGAACAAGGGGCCTTCCCCCACTTCACATCCATCCTCTTCCTTATTTACCATGGAATTTGGGGCAGCGAAAAAGGTCCTCTGCCATAGATATCTTTGATTGGGAGATCTTGGTCGTTTAAGTTGTGTGAGCCTTCCCGGACGTCGTGACCTCGACACACCCCTATGTTCCCTTCCTCTCTCGTCGTGAGGGTGTGTATTTGTCGTAGATCTGATAGGCTGTGATGATGATCCCTGGGAAGCAGGGTGAGACCTGGATTTCGCGTGCCTTCATACCTTAGTTCTTTGCATGCCTCCTTCGCTGCAAAATCCTCAACCTCTGTTGCTCTGCGTTGCCTGTCCTGTGGTGACCCATTCTCGAGGTTGTCAAGCCTAGAACATTTCTTCCTATAACCCTTCCTGCTAGCTTATTGTCACCGACGCCTATTCAAAATTTAGCACGAGTGATAACACATCCAAATTATTACTTATCTGCAGACCAACAACATCATTAGAGAAAGAGAAATAAATTTCCTCTTCTTTTTTTGAAACAATAACCGGTAAACTATGAACATAACTTAAAATAGAAGAATCGCTATAGAATTTTTGCATGGAATGGAAGGAGAGTTTTTCTTCAATAACAAAGATTCAAATGTCTTCTTTTGGATCAGCCATATTAGAAGATGAGATAGCATAGATCTCATAAACTTCTAGAGCAGCAAGAGAAGGAGTCACTCCAAGGAGACTTTCTTCAATTCGAATTAACTGTGTTGAAGATTCTTCTTCTTCTTCATCTTGAATAACTTTCTTTGCTACTAGAGAGGGCACATATAGTACATTATTGAATTCATCACACTATATTTTAATAGAACCTCTCCCAGTATTTGGGATTTGGAATTCATCTCCCATATGAGTGTTAGGTCCTCCTGATAGAATGAGAGTGGTGAAGGATTCCTTGGAGGCAACCATGTGGTTGGATGCTCCAGAATATATCAAGTAAGCCTTCGATGGAGTGATTCCTACCTTCAAGGCATGGCATCACTCATATTCTTCAGTATTCTCTCCATCATCAAACATCTCTGCACCTTGTGGAAGGGAAATATTGTTTTGTTCAAGAAGTGTTTTCAACTAGTTGAGGGTCTTCTTCATGCACTGGCTTTCTGAATGAAATCCTCTCATACAATAAGGAGACTTAGTCTTTTCAAAAAATTTATTTCTCTTGGATCTCAAGGCTCCTTCATAAGTCTTTTGATTCTCTCTTGGATTCGAATTAGAGGCTTTAGGATCCTTCCCATTGTGCTAACACTCTCCATATTTTCTGACCATTTTGGTGATTTTTTCTATGTACTCATTTTTTTAACAGTTCATTGAAAAGAATATAAATTTTTATTTTTGATATCTCATTCTGCAAACAAAAGGGGGGAACTATTTTGTCATTTTCTTTTGGTATTTCTTTTTTGTTCTCTAGGACTTTCTTTACAATGTCCTCTTTTTGTTTTTCTTTATTTTCCTGACTAGTAGAAGGTTGATTGGGAGGAATCCTTCCTTTATTTACAATTACATCTCTGCTTCTCAGATTTAATTTCCTTTGGATATCATTCACAACATTCTGATATCCTCTTTGATACTGTTCTGTCTCCAATTAAAAAAAAAATAGACTCCTCTTCCTGAGCAAACATGTTATGCTCTCATTTTGTGAGATAGATATCAGAATCCATATCATTAAAATGATGTATCTGATTGTCAATAGGATCATTTTCTTCTTCTTCATCCACATAGTTATCTAGAAAAAGGGGTCTTATTTGTTGGTCCTCTACATTTCTTGGATTTCTTTGCTCTCTCTGCCTAATCTATGGTGGAGGAGAGTCTCCTAAAATTAGTATTCCTAATCTGTGGTTCATGATGTTCCTTGTTCTTAGTTATGTTATCCAAGGCTAACCTATCCATCATTCTATCCATATGTTTCATCATTATTTCTAATGTTGCATCTTTGGAAGAAGAAGTTGAGGGTTGATTTTCTTCTCTAACCGTTCTCCTATCTACCTCAACTCTTTGACTTATTTTACCAGAATCCATCAAATTAGCCTCCACTTCTAATGCATCTTTAAACATCGTAGGTAAATTAGCTTATTTTCTCTACCTCAATAGTAAAGCAAAATCACTTTTGAAGGCATCAACATAATGCATCTTTGCAGCTCCTATGAAGGGTTTTATATCAGCAGGAATTGAATTGTACACCCTCATAAACCTACTTGAAAACTCATGTACATACTCAAAATTTTATTTTCTCAAATTATTATACTGAGCTAAAATTTGCAGAGGATTCTTCTTATCTTCCCACCTATCAAAGAAAAGGATTTGAAAATCATTAAAATTAGGGATGGATCTTGTAGGAATATATTTGAACCATTTCTTCTCCTCTCCAGACAAAATATAAGCAAACAACCTCATCATTGAATCATCATAATATACCTCCTCTAAGTCAATAAAAACACTAAACCTATCAACATCGATGTTAGGCTCTAAATTTTCCCTCCCCATCAAACAATGTAATTATTTGAGCATAGTTATGTGGAAGGTCATGCAAAACAGTTGGTAAATCAAATGGGGAAAACCTAGAATCCATAGCTCTAGGAGGGTTTTGAACAATACTAGAAATTTATGGATGAGGGGTTTGGATGATTGATTGTTTCCTTTGTTTTTTTTTACATTCATTTGAAGGTGCTACCAAAGAGAATCTAGGAGATAAGATTCAAACCTATTTTGATCAACTATGACCTTCTTTAAGTCAAATTTAGACTTAGATTTCAAAAGAGATTGTTACAATTTTATGTCTAGATCAGAGTCTTGAAAACTTAGAAACTCTTCTTGAGATAGGGAAAATGATCTTTCTAACTGAGAAGTGATTTCTTGTTCTTTTCCTTTACTTATCCTAAGTAAACTTTCTATATCTTCCACACAATAATGGTTCAGAAACAAAATTACCTCTTGTATGCACTCCTCTAGAAACTAGGATATTCGTCTTTGAACCACCGTCTTGAATATGAACGTGAAGTTGCCAAGTAAAAGTACAACCAACTTCAAATGCAAGAACTCCTATTTTTTGACATAAATTCTACTTTCTTGAAAACACTATCGTTCTTCCTAGGGCAAATTTCAACTCTCATTCCCGAACAATGGCGCCAAGATGTTATCACTCAGATTTTGATCCTTTGGTTGTGGAAGAATAATTCCAAAGTAACCTTATGAACCAATATTTAGGAGGAAATTTGGCTTCTTTCTTACCATAGAGGGATGTCTCAATAAATAAATACAAAGGAAATATATATATTTTAAAGAAACAAGTTTAATAGTTGTGATGGATGAAATAAGTGGATATCATTGGGCATGGAGTCAAAACATGAGTTACAACCAATGGAAATGCTTTGCAATGGAATTCTTTACAGAGGCAGGATAATTACTCTTATACAATCTATTTCTTGATTGTCTGGTGGTAAAGAGGAAAAATGAACAGTCCATTAACATGAGAATCAAAATATGAATCCAATATTAACTTTAGACGAAAATTGTTTGTGGATACTTGAAATCAAAGAACCAGAGCATATGATTATGAATTATGATTCAATATACACTTATTCAAGAATTAAAGACAACAACATGGAAAGGAATATCATGAAACATATTCACATAAAGAAAATATAGTACAGACTGTAAAAAGAAAACATGAGAATCTCTGGTAGAAAAAATTGCTTGGCTTTGCAATTTTTTATTAATATTGAAAGATCTCTTTCAAAAATCAGTTTTTTCTCACAGGTTCCAACCCTCATTACATTACAAAATGATGTTTTTATACATCAAGATTTGCTTCTTGAGTTGATAACTACCTACATTCTAAAAATAGGCATTTCTAACTTCCTCGTTACATTTGTCCCATAACTTAACAAAGTAATCTCTTTAACTACTTAGAAAATATTTAACCCTATTCTAAACCAGTCCTTGTCATCCTTGTAGCCCGAGCCTTGAACTGAGATTCTTCATTTATGCAATTTGTATTTCATTTTTCCGAACTTTTCTATAGTTTTCCACTGATATCTAGATGACAGCTCTAGAATTGTCATCTCCTTTGCAATACTCCCAAATCCACAAGATCTATGTAGAAATAAGTGGCAGTTAGCACCAATTGCTCTGAATGCATTTACCAACTCAAAATCCACTGCCAAGTTGTCAATTATGACATTTCTATATAAGGACCGAGTCATGTCCTCAAAATTATTGTGATATATCTTGGATCTAACCAACAAGGCTTGATATTTTGATTGAGAAATTAGCTTTCCATCTTCATCCCAGAAAAGAGTCAAGCCCTTCTGAAATAATTCAACAAATAGGCCTTTGAAATATTTAACTTGATGTAGCATAATATCTACCTTTGCTTGAATTGTCTCCATATGATAATGCTTCCCCACAAATTTCCTAGCCCAACTGATAACTACAATGATATCCTTGATCCCCATTGTTCTTAGTTATGCTTCAGATAAAGTGTTGAGGAATTTTAATGTATTTCTAGTTGTATCTGCTAGTTTTATGTCTAAATCATTTTTTACATCTAGGAAACTATGTCATGCCGCATTAATTACCATTTCCTTATCTTTCATAAAATTAAATAAGGTCTTATCTTAGTTGCTTCAACAATAATCATGCCACAAAGGATATTCCTATCTCCTTGTACTGGAAGTTGACCTGTCAGTTGTTTGGCTAATTTATAATTTCTATCTAGCAACTCCTTATTTTTATCTTCAAAGAGTTTTCTCTCTTCTTTCCTCTGTTTAACTATCTCAGCCAAGTTCTGATTTTGAATTTTCAAGCTCATTATCTCTTTGTCTCTCAAGATGATCTATGACATAACCTAAACAATGGCTTCAATGTTGGTTTATGTACTTGGTTTATTTGTCTGTACTGGTTCCTTTTTTGTTTTCTCTTTTCTTTCTTTCTCCAAAGCCAAATGGTTTTCATTTAGAACATCTATTTTTGCAATAAGGAAACCTTTTTCCTTTTCCCATTGAATTTTCTCTCCAATAAGATTCAACAAATTTTCCATACAATCATATAACTCCTGAGATAATGACTCTTTCTCCTTCTCTAATTCTGTTAATTCAGAATCCTGAATTAGCTGAGCTGGTGGAATTTTCAATTTCTTTTTCAATATATGGATAGTGTTCTCTTTTTTAGACATAATTTTATTATGTGCATGTCCTTCATCCACCTCACTATCCATAGCTAACATATCACTTTGAAGATTTTTTATTTTAGTTGTTGATACACTTTATTCTCCACCTTTTCTTATCTCAATTAATTCTCTATTCTAGATAGTGTAGTCTGTAAATTTGAAACTTTCAAAGTAGATTTCATGAGGTCAGTATAGATAACTTCCCTTGTCTGTTTGTGTAGATTAATTTTATGTGGTACTAGGATCTTCAGCAAATTCAACCTCTCTTCTACAACTCTATTTTGGGTAGCTACTACTAGATTCAAAGTATTCTTTGTGTGATCTTTTACAGTGACTAATGAAACTTCTTTATCATAAATTTTCTTGACTTTAGAATATAGCTTCCTTTGTTTTTCAAAGGAAACATTCTTATCTTGACCATATGCTGCATATAGTTCACTCATGGACTTAAACTTATTACTTGGTCCCTCCCGTGTTTCGGAAAAAATGTATTCTTGAACTTCAAATACAGGACCTTAGGATTTTTCCTTCATTTTATTACTTCCCACTTCAACTAACTCTTTTTTGACTTATTTTATGCCTCTTCAATGTCTATGAGTCTTCTTCTTCAACCTCCATAACCTCTGAGTGGCTTCTTTTACATATTATTTCAATTTTAGTTGGATTTGGCACTGTTAATGTTATTGTTTTCACTAAAGTAGATGGATTCACCTGTATATTCCCTGTATCCTCCATATCCAACTGATAATCCATAAAATTAGATCTTTCAATTGATCCCTATACTTCCTGATGTTCAGATGTTTTATTCTTATTAAGATGCCTCCTTTAAGGGATGATATGATGTGGATCATAGTTAACCTTGGTAGCCTTCATAAAATTCATATATTGCAAAAGACCCTCAATCAAAGGGAGAGAAACTTTATTCATACTTATTAATGGGCCCACCTTTTAAGGAAACTTGATTTTAGAAGCCTTTATGAAATTTATGAAATGTTCATTCTCCACAATCAACTTCTTCCTGATTAAATCTAGTGAAAATATCCTGGGTGTCACAGATGTTGGTAGAATATATGCTTCATGAGCAAAACCATAGACTCTAATGATTGTGTGTTACTTTAGAAAAAACAATCCCTAACCTTTTTGTCTGGAGAAAACTGTAACATTTCCTTCATTTCTGTAAAAATTCTGGGCAACTTACTTTGAAATATCACTCTGTATATTTCTTCCATTATAAGGTTCATGTAGTTGAAAGTGTTATTCTGGATTTCTGAAGTAAACAATATTTTTGGAAATTGCAAGTTTTCTTCATTGAAGATTAAGAACATCCTAACCAAGTAGGATTGACACCTGAAGTGTCTGGATGTGTGGAAATTCACCAGCTTAGAATGAGTATTCTCAGCCAGGAATTCATCAAATTTAAGACATGGGAACTGACTTGAATGTGACTCATGATGACACATGCTCATTTTAAACAACAAACTCAATAACAGCTCTGGGACAAACCTATCCATGTCCAACCTTAAAAATTGACTCAATTATAAAGAAATAATTGTTTGTGACTCTTCATTAAATAGATTGATATCAAGAGGAAACAATTCATTTGCAATAGAAACGTCAGTTTTAAGGCTTTTAGAGTAAAATATTTGTTTCTCCTCGGTAGCGGCATGTTTGAATTGTTAAATTAAGTTTTCTTCAACAAAATTTTCATGGTTTAAGGTAAATGACAGGGGAACTTCAAATGAATCTATGATAACTAGGGAATTAATGGGGCAAAGTATCCTAGACTTAGTAGAGTCCATTACAACTCTTTTAGATGGGGAATAATTCAACGCACACCATGCCACAAAGTCTGGGAATTTTAGGGTTTGGTCTGGGTAGAAATGGTAGAATTGATACCAGTATACACTGTGCAGATCAACTCCTTGGTCTTTAAGGGTTTTCAATTTACCTTTTAGTTCATGGGATGGACCAAAAGACAGTACAATGTCAAACATATTGCCATCTCTGTCTTCAAATATTTCTTCTAGTTTCCCAAACTCATGGACCTATGTTTCAATTTCCCCTCTGCCTTCCATTTTTTAATAATTTGGCGTGTTTAGTTACGTGGCCTACCTGGATGATGGAGGCTAGAAAGGCTAATGGTTGAATTGGATTCCACAGTGCATAGACACATTCTCCTCCAATGCAAAAAAATAAATAACCAAAAACATGTGCCCTTTTTCCTTTATAAAATTCTTCGTTGGCAGTTACGGGATCGGGAGGAGTGGTTTTCTCCTACCACCTTCAACCCAGTGGAATGATCCTTTTCCCTCCACATGAAAGGCATTTAAAAATCCTATAGGGTGAGATCCATCCACCTCACATGCATGTTGTGGGAGCAGAATTCATCTCCATCGTAGATCTAATTTCCCTTTCATCTTGAGACATCAATCGTTTCCACCCATTAACCTCTTACATTTCATATCCCACCACTCGCTTATCATTTGTCCTATTGTGCATATTTCCCTAGCCAATTCAACTTCCATCATTGATCTCTTTACCTTTTTATCTTCACCGTTGATCAAACATAATCATTATCCCTCCCCATCGGTCATTTTTCCAGCTTTTACCTCTTTATTGCTCGAGCAACTTCTTCCAGTAGATCCATCCTTTGCCATTGATCTATCCCCTCCTCCAATATTAACCGTCGAACCCTTTATCAGATTTTACAAGTTCCTTTTTTTCTTCTTTAGTCACTTTCAAGATTTATCCTATAGTCTTATGAGAAAATGAAAACCATGGTCTCTACTTTAGCCCCCATCTTATCATCCCCTTGGCCACATTACCAAAATTATCATATATATGCTATATTTTTGGCTTAAGCTCCTATTCTCACTTGTTAACCAAAACAGTGCTAACCGTTGCTATAGAACTTAGGCAATAGAATTACTTAATTATTATTTTTTCAGGGTTTTCTTCCAATATCCACACAATGTACACTGTTAGAAAACATGACCGCAAAGCAATAACAGATATACAGTTAAATCAATAAACAAGATGCAAAGCACATTAAACATTACAGAGAAACACAGATATAACATGGTTCACCCAAATGATGGGCTACGTCCATAAAGAAATTTGCCAGTCCTTTTATTATAGTCCAGAAAGATGAAGGGATACACCCTGCAGCAAAACCGCTGCACTTCCTCTTCACACTCTCACAGTCTCTCTTCCAGTACAATACAATACCATATCCAGTCGATTTACAATGCTCTCTTTTATAGGGGAAATACCATGGGAAAAATTCTAGGGTTAACCCAAGACCATGGGTCCGCAATATTGTTGGCCAACACACATCCCAAAAAAAAAAAATTCAGGGGCTCCACCCCCCAACCCCAAGGCAAGGGGAATGAATGTACAGTACTCCTGGGTTATAATCACAACTGAATAATATCTCTGGATCTGGAAGATTAGGCTCCACAACCAACAATCTCCCACTTGGAGACTAATCACAACAACTCTACTGCTACTGCACTTGCTGGACCTTGGACTTGGAAAATTTCTTCTTTTCACCTTCATGCTTTAAGGCCAACAAAAACCGAGAAGGAACTCAGTTTCTCTCTGGTTACTCCCTTTTTCAATATGTCTGCAGGATTCTGGCTAGTGCGAATCTTTTCCAGTTTTAATAGTTCTTCATCTAGAATAGATCTTATAAAGTGGTACTTGAGTTCTATATGTTTAGTTCTTGAATGAAAAACTGAGTTCTTTGCAAGATGAATGGCACTCTGGCTGTCACTATACAGCCTATTATTCTCTATTTTCTTACCCAATTCTTCCATGAACCTCTGCAAACAAATCATCTCCTTACTAGCCTCTGTAGCAGCAACATACTTTGCTTCCGTTGTTGAAAGTGCAATAACCTGTTGCAGTTTTGAAATCCAACTTACTGTTGTTCCACCTACAGTGAACACATACCCTGTGGTGCTCCTCCTGCTGTATTTATCACCAACCATATCTGCATCAACATATCCCTGTAGAATAGTGTCTGAACCTCCAAAACATAATGCATGAAAAGTGGTACCTCTCAAATACCTGAGAATCCATTGTACTACTTTCCAATGCTCTTTACCTGGATTATTCATATACCTGCTCACAACTCCCACTGCATGTGCAATATCCGGTCTTGTGCACACCATGGCATACGTCAAGCTCCCAACTGCTGATGAATAGGGAATCTTGGACATGTAATCTATCTCTTCCTGTGTCTCTGGACACATATGCTTGCTTAATTTGAAATGGTTTGCCAAAGGTGTGTTGACTGGTTTTGCATTCTACATTCTAAACCTTTGCAACACCTTTTCTATGTACTCACCTTGAGACAATGTCAATTTGCGATTTTTCCTGTCTCTTGTTATTCTCATACCAAGGATTTTCTTTGCAGCACCCAAATCCTTCATCGCAAATGATTTAGCTAGTTTTCTTTTGAGCACATTTATATCCTGCATGTTAGACCCTGCAATAAGCATGTCATCCACATACAATAACAAGATAATATAGCTTATGTTATCTAGCCTCTTAAAATAAACACAATGGTCAGAATGACATCTATCATAACCTTGTTCTGTCATAAACTTATCAAATTTTAAATACCATTTCCTTGGAGCTTGCTTCAGGCCATACAAGTTCTTCTTCAACCTGCAAGCCAAATTCTCCTTCCCTTTGACCTCATACCCTTGTGGCTGCTGCATATAAATCTCTTCCTCCAAATCCCCATGGAGAAATGTCGTTTTTCCATCTAATTGTTCAAGATGCAAATCTTCTACCGCCACTAGACTTAAAATAGTTCTAATTGAAGTCATTTTAACAACAGGAGACAATATTTCGTCAAAGTCTATACCTTTCTTTTGTGCAAACCCCTTTACAACAAGTCTAGCCTTGTACCACTTCTTTCCTCCATCTTCTTCCTTCAACCTGTAAACCCAT
>LPNX010519530.1:387359-416892 GCA_001517045.1 Pseudotsuga menziesii
GTAACTTAACCAAATCCCAAGTCTGGTTTCTTACCAATGAGTCCATCTCCTCATCCATGCCTTGCTCCCACTTCTTTCTAGTTTCTACCTGCATTGCTTCTTCAAAACATTCTGGCTCACTAGAATCAGTCATCAATAAATAATACGGTAGACCTGGTAGACCTTCTTACAGTTGCAGGAGATTCAGGTACCTGCTGCTGCTCTTGATTTTCTGGTGCTTTTGGAACTTCATTTTCTTTGATTTCATCAAGCACTGTGTACTCTGTGTTTTCCTTTTCTTCTTTCTTTCCCTGCAACTGATCTTTGTACATGACCTTTTCATTGAATACTACATCTCTACTCCTAATGATTTTTCGATTTTTAAGATCCCATAAGCGATAACCAAAATCATCAACCCCGTATCCAATAAAGGTACATTTCTTGGATTTAGCCTCAAGCTTTGTTCTATCATCTTTATCAATATGGAAAAATGCTTCACAACCAAAAGTTCTCAGAAATGAGTATGTTACCTATTTACCTGTCCATGCCTCCTCTGGAATCCCACCATCCAAAGCGCTTGAAGGCCCTCTGTTTATTAAATAAACAACAGTGTTTACAGCATCAGCCCAAAACTGTAAGGGAAACCCTGCATGCAATCTCATACACCTTGCACGCTCCATGATGATTCTGTTCATCCTTTCTAACACACCATTTTCTTGGGGTGTTCCAGGGACTGTCTTCTCTATGCAAATCCCATTGTGTGAACAGTAACTATCAAACTCCTTGCTGCAGTACTCGCCTTCATTATCAGATCTGAGACATTTCAACCTTTTTCTCGTCTCATTCTCAACCAAAGCTTTACACTTCTTAAAAGTATCAAACACATCAGATTTCTGTCTAATGCAATAAACCCAAGTTTTTCTAGTTGCATCATCAATAAAAGTAACATAATAACGAGAGTCACCAAGAGATTGTACCTTAGCTGGTCCCCGTACATCTGTATGGACAAGCTCTAACTTTTCACTCTTCTTTTGTTTCCCAACCCCGAGAAATCTAACTCTCTTCTATTTTCCATAAACACGGTTCTCACAAAATTCCAAACTTACCTGCTTCATATCTGGAAGCAGTTTCCTTGAGTGGAGAATTTGCATCCCCTTCTCACTCATGTGGCCAAGCCTATGATGCCACAACGTTGCACCTGTTTCTGTGGAAGCTACAGAAATAGAATAATCAGTATTATGAGGACATAAATATAACATACCTATCCTATCTCCTTTTGCAATTACCATTGATCCTTTAGTGACCTTCCACCATGTTTTTCCAAATGTAGACAAACAGCCGCCATCTCCCAACTGCCCTGTTGAGATCAGATTTATTTTCATAGCAGGAATGTGCCTTACATCCTCTCGCAACCAGTCATTTCCATTATTTAGCTTAATCCGTACCTTACCCTTTCCAACAATTTTACATGGTTCATCATCCCCCAATAACACATGCCCAAAATCACCTTGAACATAATCATAAAAAATTTCCTATGGGGTGTAGCATGACATGAAGCCCCTGAATCTACTACCCAGTAATCACTAGTATTATCTAATGCAAGAATCAAAGCATCTTGTAACACATCACCTGCTACATTAGCTTCCTGGGTAGTCTCTTGCTGCCTCTCACCTTTCTTCTTTGGTGCTCTGCAGTCTTTCTTTAGATGTCTTTTCTTACCACAGTTCCAGCACTCTATTTTTCCGAATCTGGACTTGGATCTTCACTTTTTAGACTTGCCACGATTTCTTGGGCTCCTTCCTCTCTCGTTTTGTCTCCCTCTGCTCTCCATGGTCAACGCATTACCTGATGTCTCACCTGTGATTTTCCTTCACATTTCCTCACTAAGAATAACACTAACAACATCATCAAACTTAAGAGTGTTTGAACTAGGGACAGAGTTACTTACAACCATGACCAAGCTATTCCAGCTTTCTGGCAATGAGCACAATATTAGAAGAGCCCTAACCTCATCATCAAAGTTCACTTTTACAGAACTCAACTGACTGGTAAGTGTATTAAACTCATTTAAATGGTCAGCAACAGATCCACCTTCCGACATCTTCATATTAAATAAACGCTTCATTAAAAATACCTTGTTAGAATGTGAGGGTTTTTCGTAGAGCTTACTCAATGCGCTCATCACACCCTCTGTTGTTTTTTCTTTCAAAATATTGAAGGCCACCAATGAAGCCAGGCACAGCTGTATTGTTCCTAGTGCCTTTCTGTCAAGAACCTCCCATTCTTCATCCTTCATAGCTGCCGACTGTTTTGCTTTTTCGCCCAACGGCAGGTACAGATCTTTCTGGTACATATATTCCTCCATTTTCATATTCCATAACTGATAGTTTTGGCCATTAAATTTATCGACCCTAAGCTTTCCTTCTTCTACCATTGCTCCTACTCGAACCAGGAACCCTTCTTTCCTGCGAGTTTACCAACCAAATAGACCTTTTGGCTCTGATACCAATTGTTAGAAAACAGGACCGCAGAGAAATAACAGATATACAGTTAAATCAATAAACAAGATGCAAAACACATTAAACATTACAGAGAGACACAAATATAACGTGGTTCACCCAAATGATGGGCTATGTCCATAAAGAAATTTTCCAGTCCTTTTATTACAGTCCAAAAAGATGAAGGGATACACCCTGCAACAAAACCGTTGCACTTCCTCTTCACGCTCTCATAGTCTCTCTTCCAGTACAATACAATACCATATCCAGTTGATTTACAATGCTCTCTTTTATAGGGGAAATACCATGGGAAAAATTCTAGGGTTAACCCAATACCATGGGTTCGCAATATTGTTGGCCAAGACACATCCCAAAAAAAAAAAATTCAGGGGCTCCGCCCTCGAACCCCAAGGCAGGAGGAATGAGTGTACAGTACTCCTGGGTTATAATCACAACTGAATAATATCTCTGGATCTGGAAGATTAGGCTCCACAACCAACATACACAACCTTGCCCTTCCCATTGTGTTAATAAGGTTGTTGGTGCAATAATGTGGATTTTTTTAAATAAGGATTTTCAACCAAACAAGATGGATTTGTGCCCATATACAATGGTGGTTTCCTAACCCTATTTCTATAGTGTTACATCCTTTTGCATAAAGAAAAGGAGTTCAATATCCTGGGTGAAAAAAGATCCATGTGTCTATGAAAAGAGAAACTACTTTAGCATATATATAAGATCTATTAAATTAGCATAAGTCCATTTTAACCTTGAATTTATCAAAGGTTAATACTGAATCTATCAGGAATTAACAACATCAACCAAAAACAATGTAAACAACCATTATTTTGGTGCAAATTCACTTTTGAATCACCACTTAGCATGAACTCATGCCACTTCAAAGTTTTGTATGGTCATTCAAATGCTTCACAAAGTTTCATTGATGGTTGAGCTTGGGAAATGAATGAACATAGAGAAACCAAGTCATTTCAAAGTTATAGTCCATAGAAACCATTGGCAGAGGATCTAATAGGAGGAAGCATGCAAACACAAAGTGACTAAGTAGAGAACCTAAGGTTTCAATAGTATACTCCAAGGGTTTTGTGATGATGTTGTAGTATAATTTTACAAAAAAATCATAGCATACATCTTAGTGGAATGGAATGAAGATTGTATCTCCATATTCAAGGGTTTAGAGATTAAGGTAATTGAATAAATCATCTCAAGGTTTGAAGTGTTACCAGTTTGGTAGAAACGGGAAAACGATGATGGAGTATAGTCACAAGAGGCAAAGCCAAAATTTATTTTCTCCTATGAAACCTCAGAAGATAGTGGCGAAGGAGTGAAAAGAACCAGTTTTCCATGACCATGGGATGAAGTAGATTTTTGTGTTATCAAGTACATTGCTTGTGAGGGTAGACATAGTCTAGTTTTTTCTTACCATTTAAAACTACTAGTTAAACTCCAATATCTTTTATACCTCAAATATAACAATGCTCTAAGTATCTCATGCTTTCTATTATAATCCATCAAGGAAATGGTCGTAAAAGTGCAAGGGGGTTAAGTAGTAGCTTTATTTACTCCATCGGTTGACTCCCTATCTCTATGCAGGTCCTATAAGTTTTAAACCTGTGCAGAGAAGCAAAGCATATGGATTCTTTTAAGCAAAATAGAGATCACAACACATCATTCACACATAAACATAGAGATTTACCCTGGAAACCCTTAACCGGGAAAAACCAGAAAACCTTGGAGCCACACCTCCTATATTATCTTCATTACATTATGAATCCTCACAATACAAAATATAGGTATTCTACAACATCCAAATACCCTAATCCGTTAACCCGAATTAGAAAAAGACTCCAATCCCTTAACCGATATTAAGTTACAGATTTTTAGACAAATTCTAAAAATAGCCACAAACAACTATAAATAGCCATAAAATTTATAAATAGCCAAAAACATTTCTCGATGTGCTCGTATCGAAAACGGCCTAGCGGTCTTCTTCCATCGAAGGTGCTTTTGGGATCGTTGAGCTGTAGCGCTGACATGTGCACCTCCCCTCCATACACACATGCAAAGAATATAACATATACCCAACATTCTCCCACTTGTTGTTTCCTTTGCATAGCAATGATTCATGTACTCATAAAGTCACAGGTTCAGGGCATCAATGCCCATAGATTCTCTACACCAAGAGAACTTCTCTGTACTAACTGAATTTGTTAATGAATCTGCAACATTTTTCATGGTGTCAACCTTCTCCAGCAACACCTTCTTGTCTTCAACCATATCTCTCACAAAGTGGTATTGCACATCAATATGCTTTGTCTTAGCATGATAAGCAAGGTTCTTTGCCAGGAAGATTGCACTTTGGCTATCACAATATAACCTTACACCTTTTTGTACAAACCCAATACCTGAACACAATCTTTTCAACCACACAACTTCTTTTCTTACCTGAGTGGCTACCATGTATTCAGCTTCTATAGTTGAGAGTGCAACTACAGCTTGTCTCTTGCTCATCCAACTGATAGCTCCTCCAAATAGGTTAAACACATACCCACTTGTAGATCTTCTATGATCAATGTCTCTAGCCCAGTCTGCATAAAAAAATCCATGTACATTTATTACTTTGTCTAGTCTAGGTCTTCCTTGGTGGCAAATTGCATAATCTGTGGTGCCACGCAAATATCTGAAGACCCTCTTTACAACTGTCCAATGCTCCTTTCCTGGTTTTGACATATATCTTCTCAAAACTCCCACTGCATGAGCAATGTATGGTATTGTATAGACCATTGCATACATCAAACTACCAATTGCAATGGCATATGGAACCTGTGACATGTCTTCTTCTTCTTCCTATGTCTTGGGACAGTGCTCTACAGATAAATTTACATCTACATGAATAGGAACCTTTACTGACTTACTTTCCTGCATGTTAAATCTTTGTAGTACCATCTCAACATATTTTATTTGATTTGAACTGATCATTTTGTTTGCACGATCTCTTCTTATCTCCATTACCAGAATGAAGTTTGCAGCACCGAGATCTTTCATATCAAACTTGGAGGACAGTTGAGACTTCAACTCCTTTATAACATCTTTGTTTTTTCCAATCAACAACATGTCATCAACATACATAACTATGTTAATGAAGTGATCACCAACCTGTTTAGAATATACACAGTGATAAGCTTTGCTTCTCACAAACCCCAATCCAAGTATGTATGTGTCAAAATTTTGGTACCACATCCTTGGAGATTGATTTAGACCATAAAGGGACTTCTTTAGTTTACATACCAACTCATTCTTTCCCTTTACTATGAACCCTTCTGGTTGTTTCATGTATATTTCTTCTTCCAGATCCCCATGTAAGAACGTTGTCTTCACATGCATCTGCTCTACTTCAAGATAAAAAACAGCAGCAATAGAAAGAAGAAATATAATAGAAGTTAATTTTACAACTAGAGAAAACATTTCACTAAAATCAATCCCCTCTACTTGAGAATATCCCTTTGCTACCAAGTGGGCTTTATACTTATCCACTTTACCTTTTGCATTCAACTTGTTTTTAAATAGCCATTTGCTCCCAACGGATTTTCGCCCAGCTGGTAACTGCACTAGATTCCAAGCTTCATTTTTGTACAAGGAATCCATTTCTTCATCCATGGCCTTTTTCCAGAGATCACTATCCTCTAAATTAACATCTTCCTTCACATTTCTAGGATCATCATTAGTAATATACATAGCGAAATGAGAGAGAAAATCAGGAGGGGAATACCTTTCTGGTTGCCTTATTTCTCGAGATGATCTCCTCAAAACTAGAGTATGGGGTTCTTCTTCTTCTGATTCTCATTCTTCTATTGAGTCAGATTCTTCACATTCTAACTTAAACTCTATTTTCTCTGGTTCCTTTTCCATTGGATTCACTTCCTGTATGGGGACTTATTTGACCTCTCGACTGTAAAAAGTCTTCTTAGTTATAGGATTCCAAAGCTTATACCCTTTCATACCATCTTTATAGCCAATAAAGATACACTTCTCAGCTTTGTTATCCAACTTGCTCATTTTCTCCTTTGGAACATGTACATAAGAATCACAACAAAAAAATTTAGATGCTTAATAGAGGGTTTCTTACGAGTCCATACCTCTTGTGGATTTTTATCAATTAATGCTGATGTGGGTGATCGGTTTACCAAGTAACATGTTGTCTCCACTGCTTCTGCCTAGAATTCTTGTCCTATCCTAGCACTACTTAGCATGCTTCTTTCCTTTTCCATCAACGTCCTATTCATCCTCTCAGCAACTCCATTATGTTGAGGTGTGTATGGAGTAGTCTTTTTCCTTGCTATAACACACTTCTTACAAAAGTCCTCGAATTCATTCCCACGGAACTCTCCACCATTATTTGTCCTCAACACCTTTATTTTCTTTTTTGGTTGATTTTCTACAAGAGCCTTAAATTCTTTAAACTTGGAAAATACTTGAGATTTATTTCGAAGGAAATAAATCCATATGTTCCTTGAGAAATCATCTATAAATGAAATATAATACACATATTTTCCTAATGATGGAACAGGAACAGGTCCAAACACGTCACTATGTATTAATTCTAGAATTCCCTTTGCTCTTGTAGCACCAGATGCAAATATTACTCGATTTTGTTTTCCATATATGCAATGTTCACAGAAATCAAAATCCAGAGTGCAATCAGTCATACCTTCAACCATACCTTTACCTTGTAATGCTCGAAGTCCCTTTTCTCCAATACGCCCCATTCTTTGATGCCATAGCATTTTCTTTCCTCCTGATGCAGTCAGGGTTTTGTCATCTTTACCTCCTTCCTCCAGCACAACAAAATTGTTACATTCATCAATGATAGTTTTTCCCAATAGTTTGTATAGAGCTCCATACCGAACTCCCCTCATCAATACCATTGATCCTCGAACCATTTTGCAATTGCTATCTCCACACAGAGTCTTTACACTTGCAACATCCATCTTTTCGACAGATATAAAGTTTCTTGCTAGATTTGGAATGTGTAGCACTCCAGGCTGAGTTCTAATCCTTTCATCCTTCAGTTTTAGCTTGAATTTACCATGTCCAATGATACTAGCTGGTGAATCATCTCCCAAGTACACATATCCTCCATTGTACTTTTCATATTCATAGAACCACTCCCTATGAGGGGTCATATGACATGACGCACTTGAGTCAATCATCCATATATCCGATCTGAAGGATTACCTGTGGGAGCTAGGTACACATCCCCTCCTTCTTTTGGGGAGTTCTTCACCTTTGTGGAAGGGGTATCCTCATATCCCTTTTCTTTCTCAACATTCTTAGATCTGCAATCCTTTTTATAGTGCCCATCTTTACCGTATTTCCATCACTTCCTTATTCCTTTTCTTGGGGATTTAGATCTCCCCTTGGATCCTTTATTTTTGTTTCTCTCCTGGGGGCGACCTCTCACAAACAAGGCATCCATGCTATTATTATCCATGGTTTTTTGCCTCATCTCTTCTGATAGTAGGGATGATACAATTTCATCAAATTTTAAGGTCGCCTGGCTAGCACTACCTATTGCAATAATTAGGTTGTCCCAAGAATCCGGCAAAGAACACAATAATGTAACACATTTATCTTCTTCAGCCATTTTAATACCAACAGAGGCTATCTAACTTACTAGAGTATTGTAGACATTCAAATGCTATGTTATATTTTCATTCTCGTCCATTCTGAGGTGAAACAACTTCTTTTGCAGAAACAACTTGTTCACAAGGGATTTTGATTGATACAAACTCCCTAGTTTTGCCCATAGTTTTACTGCACTATCTTCACCAGATACGTTCAACAACACAGAGTCTGATAAGCACAATTGTATTGTACTCCTCACCCTTCTTTGTAATTTATCCCAATCATATTGTGACGTTGCAGTGGGTTTCGTACACGGATCCACAACAATCCATTGTTCCCAATATACCAGGAGATCCTCCATTTTGAGCTTCCATAGCTCAACATTATAGCCGTTAAATTTCTCGATCTTGATTCTTGAAGTGCTCGCTATTCTCTTTCAATTCACAAATCAACACTGCAAAGCTCCCATTGAACCCAAGTTTAACACAGACGCGAGATCTATCAACCGCGTCGAGCCCTTAGCAGCAAAGGAGTCCCCCTGATGCCAAAATTGATCTCTGATACCACATGTAAGTTTTAAACATGTGCATAGAAGCCAAGCATACATATTATTTTAAGAAAAATAGAGATCACAACACATCATTCACACATAAACACAGAGATTCACCCTAGAAACCATTAACCGAGAAAAACCCGAAAACCTTGGAGCCACACCTCCTATATTCTCTTCATTGCATTATGAATCCTCACAATACAAAATATAGGTATCCCGCAACATCCAAATACCCTAATCCATTAACCCATATTAGAAAAAGACTCCAATCCCTTAACCAAGATCGTCGAGCTGCAGCGCTAACATGCGCACCTCCCGTCCATATGCACATGCAAAGAATATAACATATACCCAACATGTCCTTCTTCTACTTTTTTCTTTGACTAGTGATGTATTCCTCAATTTGGATTCAAAACACGAGCTAAAGTGTGGAAGGGATTGTTGAATTGGTTCAATGTCCTCGCATCCTTTGAAAATTTTGTATCAATCAATAAACGCATGGGGAACCTCTTGCAAAATCATTTCCATGGTTTTCTCAACCATGGTATCCATACCAAGTAAACCTTTCCCAGGAAAGGAATGTCAGTGTTTTCATTTCAAAGAAGTTTAAATACTGGTGTTTTGAACTAGGGAAAGAACTTAATATTTCTCCAACTACCCTCATGAACCAATAATCTATGCACCATATTTACCCTAATCAAATATGATTGTCTACAACAATGAAAATATCACTCTACACCATAGACACTAATGC
The DNA here is from genome assembly GCA_001517045.1 of Pseudotsuga menziesii. Taxonomy (NCBI): domain Eukaryota; kingdom Viridiplantae; phylum Streptophyta; class Pinopsida; order Pinales; family Pinaceae; genus Pseudotsuga; species Pseudotsuga menziesii. The sequence continues at coordinate 396,787 of LPNX010519530.1, forward strand.
ATATTTGACCTCTAGAAGGAAGCACAACATGATGATGGATTTTGAGGGTGTCAACATCTTTCAATAACTCCAATTTGGAGTATTCTTGAAAATTTGATTGAGAATGGTGATAAATTTTATGATTTATCTAGCCTTCGATGTGACCTTCCTAATCCATGCTATTCTTGTTGGAAACTTGTGTTGTCATTGTTTTCAACTAGGTCTGTAGGATCACCCAATCAATCATATCAGATTTGAATTAAGCCATTTTGAAAAGTATATGAAAGATGACAAGTTTTGGTAAGCAACCCTTATGAAAAATACCTTTAGTTCAACCAAGTTCATCCAAGTCAGAGGTATTATACCTCTAGCAGAAGTGGAAGTATGAATATGCTTTATAAAGACTCATAAAATTCCATATATAGACAAATAAAGAGCCATCAGCCGACAAGAAAAATAATTCACTATTAGACTAGTGCTTTCCATGGAGAAATCTTAGTGCATGTTATTTTGTGAAAAGTATGCTACAATAGCATTGGAATATTATCTCAGAGCTGATGTGTTTGGAAGCCTATTCGATTTAGGAAGAGTAATGACAATCAAATCCAAATTTGAGAAGAGTAATGGTCATATTCAAGTTTGGAATAACAATGACAACAGCTTTAATCCAAGCCTAAAATGTCATCAATAGTTGGTAAAAGTTTGAAGAAGCCTAAAATGGAAGAAGTCGTAAAATATTAGAAGAAGCACTTTGTGAGATAAATATATATCTTATATTGGATAAGTCCAAAACAATTTGAGCATGTATTCCTCAGTTGTTTGTAGCATTAAAAAGTCTTGAAATTAGTGATGCATCACTTGCATGTATCTGGTAGAAGTTCCTTTGAAAAGTATGCGTTGAAGATCATGATGACCAAGTAGGATTAAAATCACATATGAGGTGGATGAAGAACTAAATACTAAGCCCTTGGACAAGTCGACCTTGAAGAATTATTATTAATCTTGTGCAATTATTACCTGGTCGGATCCCATAAAAAAATTAAACTAACCAAGTAAAAGGGGACAAGTCCCATTAAAATATAGCATGAAGGGTTGCATGCCATCTCTTGTATTTTTTAAATTTTTTTAAATTTTTTTTTTAAAATTTAATTTTTTCAACTTATGTCTCAATCAAGCCTTTGATGGAGAGGACTAAGAAGAGATCTAGTTGAGATGGAGTCAAAATAAGGGGTGGTGCAAAACATTGGAAAGGTCTTGGTGGGACTACCAATACAATGATCACTTAACTAAGCACATGACATCTATGCCCTCAATTTTTCCTTGGAAGAACTACCGTTAATATTTTTTTGTCAGTGGGGCTACCAAATTACTTAAGCTTGCAAAGTTTCCATATCACCGTACAACATCTATTTGACAAAAATGAAGGATTGTCAAAAATTTATCAATGATTACTTTGACGATGTATAACTATCAAACACTATGAAGCTAGCATTTTTCATTTTTAATAACCTAAAACTATACCATGCAAGCTACCTAGGTTGTGCCCTCATAATCCATATAAAATTATGTGGTAGCTATAACTATCTCATACAATGTCATAATGGAGAAAATGAGGTATCACGGAAAAGGTATTGGATTTAGATACAACATTGAAGTCTTAATTGTATATTTTAGAGGCATTCAATAGCAACTTTTAAAGCTTGAACCTTTGACACCAAAATGTTACCTAAATAATGTCATGAACTTCCAAATGATCATTCTCAACAAATGGGGGAAAAAACTTGGTATATCATATACCATTATAAATATATTAGACTTACTATATCACCTTTAGGCCTTAATTTATTCTTGGAATCATATTTATAACATAATCTAATTAGGAATTCATGACAGTGCATTTTGGTAGTGTGGGAGGTGTACAACTTGCGCCCTTCATAGACTAGTCTTATGAATTTAAAATCATGGAAAATGATGGCTAATTGAAAATATTATCTAGATTTATCTATGGGAAAATCATTAGATCTTTTAAATTTAACATAAATTATTTTATTTTCTACGCAATATCATGCTCATGTGGGACCTGTTCAATGACTAATGAAAGGGACCAACTTTGATTTTTTTGCAAACTGGGTCCACTTCTTATGAAATATGAACTAACCAGATTTGACAAAGGAAATAATGATATGTGAGGGTTTAGTAACTTATAAATATCCTCGAAAACACCTCCCTTAAGAGAAAAATATTGAGGTCCTAAGACAAGCCAAACAAGGTCGGATTGAGCCTGATTGAGTGTCGACAATACATTGTTGGGCATTGTGTTATGAAAAGATGCCATCCAAGTGTCCTATTAGGAAATATTAGGCTAGTTAATACCACAACTATGAAATCCATTTATCCCTAATATCCCCAACTTGAATACCAATTATTTGACAGAACTAAAACTAGGATCCTGAAAATGACTTGGACTGAAACTAGGTGACTTGGAACTATTGACTGATACACTTTGATAGGCCTGATAAGTAACTATAATGTTGAAACTATAAAGGTATGAAATATTCTAATACTCTTTTATAGGAAAATATTGATAATCTCTATGACCCCTACACCTTCATTTTCCTAAACCAGAGTTTAATAAGGTTGCTCGAAGCAACCCTCTAATTTAAGGAGATAACATTGTGAAGAATCATGTTGATCCCAATCTAGATTTTTGGGTCAACAATATGTTGATGATATGTTTTTAATTAGAAACAATAAGGGAATTATTAAGGATGTCGAAGCTTATTTGTCTTCTAAAATTCCAATGAACATTCTTAGTGCTACAAATTTTTATTTAATTTTGGGCATGGAAATAAATAAATAAAAAGGTAAATAAAACATGAAACTATGGTTGAATTAGAGGAAATGTTTTGAGACAATATTACAAAGGTTTAATATGCATGAGTGTAAACCAATCAATTTTCCTACTCTTCTATGTGTAAAGTTATCAACAAACCAATGCCCCAAGGAACACATGGAAGTAAACGACATCACCTGTGTTCCCTATGCAAGTGTTGGTAGATGTATGATGTATGATATGGTCTATAGTAGACTATACATTTCCATTGTAGTGGGTATTTTAAGAAGGATATGTCAAAACTAAGAAACAATTAATAGTACTGAGAAGTTAACTTGGTATAGAGATTCAAGGGCATAACTACCCTTAATGATTGATTATATGAATGCCTTGCACCTGAGCCCATTTTTCATAGGATATAACTAGCACAAGAATGATTAACATGTGTTGTACTCTTTTCAAGTATACTTAGTCTCATCCTAGAGTAAAGGGGATTCTTTTGGTCTTCTTTGTGCATTTTTTGACCATTTTAAACTAATTCTAGTTAAGAAATTAGTGGTGTAATCTAATTAGGGTTTTAGATGTTGCAGAATACCTAAATATTATATTATGAATGATGAAAGTAATACAATGACATATAAATGGGTGTATCTCTCGAAAATGTTGGTTTTTACAAGTAAGGGTTTCAAGAGTGAATCTTGTGTATACTATGTGAATCAGGAATATTATTCTTATGCTTCAGATTCTAGTAGTATTATTTTTCTTGCATGGGATTATTAAACTCTTTAGTTTCATCGAGTAATGTTCATTATAATATAAGTGGATTTTTCAATATATAAATTAATATAGTGGGTTCATGTTGTTATTTTGTGAATTTAAATCACTCAAAGTTGCTAATTCACAAGATATATTTTAATGAATAAAAATCAACCAATGTTTGGTTGAACCAATTAATGAATGTACAAACATAAATTAGATTTAGGTGTTTAGATTACACAAATATATGGTCTCCAATATCTTCATTATTTTTCGAGAATAACTTCAATCACTATGAAAATGTATGAAAGGTGATAGTGGGTTATAACTTATCATTAACATCAAATGAAAACTATAATTGACTACCCTTGGGGCCTTTGCAAGATAGAAAATAACAAAGAAAAATTCCTAGCATTGTATTAGGGTATTCTTATATTGTGGGAGATGAAAGCAGAAGATGTATTGGTATTTGGTGACTCAACAATCATTATCATTCAAATCATAAAATAAGGGAGAAATATTTTCTCCCCTATATCCAGGACAATTGCCAAGGTTAAGGGTCAATTCACCTTCTTTAACAACATCATTTTTTATCAATTAGTTTAAACAAAGGTGTGTTAGTCAAAGGGGAGTAGTTCCCTATCATGTTTTATATTCCATGTATCTCCATTAAAGGAATGTAACCAAAGTAGTATTTAAAATTAAAATGCACGAGGACAAGTGGAATAACATTAGAATATGGAAAAGTCAGAATTTACAACCTAGGTACCCTTCACCTCATTGCTAAATCTTATTTTCATGATGCTAATTAACGTTGAAGCAATGGGAGGGAGGAGTGAAAGTGGGATATTTGTTTCAGTATGGATTTCAACCCTTATACAAGTTGCAGTTCCAAATTGGCATTGCATAGGGTAGAATCATGTGGTAGTTAGCATAATTGACAAGAGAAGGAATTATGAAATGGTAAGGGTATGTCTTCTCAATGATTTCAAATGAAATTACCTTTTATATTTATTCTATTTTGGTCAAGGATTTTCTTGGTTAGCTTTGTTTGTGGCATCCTTTGATCTTGTTCTTCCTAAGGCCTGTGTTGGCTCTATACTTTTCATAAAGTTCTAGGAGGAATGCGCAATTGTTTTGTTTTGATTATGTTTGACATATGAACTAGGTATGTGTTCCCTATAAATTGGATATTTGGTTCCATGGATAATTGTGAAAACAAAAGATAGTGCAACTATTGTGAATGTATGGGGAAAAGGAAGATAATAAGAGCATGAGCTAGCAATTAAATGCTCTTTATATCTCTATCTACCATTTGAATAATATAATTGGGCACTACATTGAATCAAATGAAACCAAATTTGGTACCCTAGAGAGAGAAATGGAATCTAACAATAGCAAGTGAACCAATTTGAATGAATATCTTGGCATGCACCAGAACATCATTTTAGGATTTGATCACAGTTCACAATCCTTGGTAGAGTGGCGCTCGTTTTTAGTAGGTTCACTTTTAGAGGGATGTACAGTGCCCATGCATTTGGGGTGGAAACTTAAGCTCTATTTTTGTCATCAAATTTGTACCTAGCTCCTAAAGAGTTGTTTTCTGATAATAATAAATACGTGTTGAATGTTATGTTATCAAAAGTTCCAGTTTCAATGATTTATATAAATTTCTGCATCAGTATAACTTATAGAAAATTTCTAACCACATGGTAATAAGAACTTATTTTTGCATAAAATAAATTCAGCAAAATATATAATTTAGGCATTTTAAAGAATAACCGGTGCATATACATGTAATTACCAATTTCTGCATAATTGTATTTTAGCATGTTTTATACTTTAGGCATTTATAACAAGAATTCTGCATAATAATCAGAATATTTGACTGTTAATTGTTTGACTAAACTACCAGTAGGATACCTATAATTGTAGGTTGTAGTATATCCCTTAGAAAACCAAAAAATGATGTGTCCACCCTACCAACCAGCTAATATCTTGTTGGCCCTAGGAAATTGACAGATTTAATAGCCCCCAATCTCACAAACTGGTAATTTTGAGAGAAACTTCCTTTGTTCCAATTCCTTCAATCAATAGTGCATTAATACCATTTCCCTTGAGTTTCCAATGTCCTCAAAACCTCAAGTTAACCCCCTTAGTATTCCTCCTTTCTCATCCAAAAAACTAAGTCTCATTATCCCCAAAAGAAAATCCAATCCATCCTAGTCCTGTAAAACTTGCTTATATACATTTTCCTCCTTTAGAAGCCTTCAGGCTTACTCCATTGCCCCGCTCTCATTTATCGTACCCCTCATTCATTTAACTCTCTTACTTATTTATTCTTACAAGTTACAATAAATATTATTTTATTAATTATTCATTTCTTGAGTAGTCCAATCTCCTTCAAGTTAAATAAATTTTGTTAGGTGAGTTGATTTCCCATTTATTATTAATTTATTGATAGCTTCAATTGGGCCCTTACAAGGTGGTGGGATATTTACCCATCCACTCATCGTCTCCAATATTAATTAAGTCAAATAAAATATTAATTTAATATTCATGTTATTGACCTTTCAAAATTTGAAGTGGTGGTTTGTTTTAATTATAAAATCCAAATTCAGTTCTGTTGGATTTCATGGAAGTAATTTAATAATATAAATTTTAATGATTCTTATCTTAACTCCCTTGGTACATTTAATAATTTAATAATGTCTTTTCTTTTCATAAACAATTTCTTGGCCCCCGGGATGCAGGCGGTAGCCATCTATTGGCATGTGGGAACCATGTCAGGTGCTAATCCATGCACTAGCACATGGATGAGAGCTTGGGATGGAATAAATATGCACAAGTTAGAACTAATGGTGATCTTATTTACATTTAGGATGACCACTCCTCACGTGCAGGGAGCGATGGTTAACAACACATTTGTGTTCAAGTATGGAGGTTGGTTGGTATGCTCCCACGTGTGGTGTGGAGAATTTATATGCAAGGTAATTCGGATATGGAGTCGGTTGTGGAATTCTTGGTTCTTTGTTTCATTTCAAGATTTTATTGGGTAAGATTTTTTTTTTGTGGCACCCAGAAAACAATGGCTTCTCACCAGAGAGTAAATCCAAGGAGAGGAAGTAGTGATCGAGGTTCCTTAGGTTGTCGAGATTCTAGTGGTTTTGGAAGTGGAGGATACATAAACTTGATCTTGACATCAGTTCATGGTTTGATACATGACTAGGAGGCTAGTATTGTATCCCACCAGGTTGCCTCTACATGTTCTGCAGGTAAAATCAACCACTATTGGGTGGTTAAGAACATGTTGGGCTCCCTTGACGGAAAGAATATTGGAGATAGCTTGAGTGAGTTCAGAGCCATGGAATGGGAGCCGATCGAGATCCAATCATGAGTGCATAGAGGGGACTGAATTGGAACAAGAATTCATCGGGGCATATCTGAGACTGGCGTGCTTGGTGGTGGAGGGATGGCGATGTTAGGAAGGGGAGAAACCCCCTACTTTTCTCAAAACCATCTTGGAGATACTCAGGGAAATGTCACAAATCAATTGTATAAGGAGTTACCTAGGGAGAAGATCAAGGAAATAGATAGAAAGAAGATGAGGGGGGATGCTTACCCAGATCTGCAGAAAACCCATCTCTGCAAATCTCATCTGAAAATTTGAGGGATCGGGTGGAGAAATAGAAGGAAAAATACCTAATTGTAAATTTCATTGGAATTTGGCCAAAAGAGATGGATCTACTTCGGTGGATTAAGTGAACATGGAACCCAAAAGGGAACTATGATCTACATCTAGGAGCGAAGGGTTTCTTCACAATCATTTTCTTCAACCAAGAGGATCGTGATCGAATATTGATAGGGGGGGGCATATTTATTTTATTCAGTTGAGTTATTCCTCAAGCCATGGAAGGAGAGGTTTAAGCCTGAAACAAAATATCTAAGTATTTCCCCCATCTGGATCAGGCTCTATTCGCTCCCTTGTGAGTATTGTGAACCAAAAATTCTAGAGGCTATCGAGAATACCCTAGGGAAATTTGTGAAGGATTCTAAACATACAAAGGTCCAAAGGTATACCAATTATGCTCAGATTTGTGTCTATATAAATCTCTTGCAAGAACTCCCAGAGACAATCCATTTAATGTGGGAAGATGAGAATTGGGTCCAACCCCTGGACTATGAACAACTCCCATTTCGGTGGAGGCAATTCCATGAGTATGGGAACCTGAGTAGGGATTTCCCAACCCTCAAATATGAGGTTATAACAACCCAAGATCAGAAGGAAAAGGAGAAAGAGAAGGATATTGAAGGGTTTACTCAAGACCAACATCGTAAAACACAAGGTAAAAGGACCACCAACCCGGCTCAACCGAACCAGACTATGGAGAAAAAGAATAATTCTAGGAATATATTTGAGACCCTGAGCATGATGGATTCCAATGAGGAAATCAACAAGGATAACCAGAAACCTCAGATCGGGGAGGGGACTAAATCCCCATCTAAGTCATAAATGATGTAGATGGAAGAGTTAATGGAGGACAATTTTCCAGAAGAAATAGAGAACATGGACTTAGGTGAAATCGACTTAGACAAAATAGAGAAAGAATGCAGTAAGAAAGGAGAAGGGTATGTCTCAAGGAGGTAGTTATAACTCCTACAACGAGCAATCCTGAAAACCAAGGCCTCCCCTCAGTTTTGCATTAGTAAGGATCCATTGAAGGGTAGTAAATGAAAACAACCTGAAGATGGGGGAAAATGTGGTAGAAAGACGAATAGGAAAATAATAGTAGAGATTGGCACAAGGATGATAGAGTCGGGCCAATATCCGACGATAAAACAGGCCTTCACAGAAGTTAACATAAACAAACAATGAAGATAATAACCTGGAATATCCAAGGGGTCAACAATCCTAGGAAAGTGAAGACCCTTCGAAATAAGTTAAGAAAGGTGAAACCCAATGTGTTATTTTTGCAAGAAACAAAATGCATCTCAGATAATATGCAGAAAATTAGGAGTAAAATATGGCGTGAAAGGCTAGGGATAGCTACTGATGCAAGAGGAGTGGCTAGCGGACTAGCTATTCTATGGAAAACCGGGAACCTTCACCTCAATATTTTTAGGGAAACCTGTTTCTCTATCAGTGCGGACTTCCATGTTTGTAATTATGAGGTAAGAGGGACACTCACCAATTTCTATGGGTCAAGCATTATAGCTCAAAACCCCGCTTTCTTATCACTCTTGGACAAGGAAGCGCAAGAAATGGAAAACCAATTCTGGATTATGGGAGGAGATTTCAATTTGATTACATCCCTGGAGGAGGATAAGGGAGGAAGAAGATATTTGGAAGCACCCAATATCTCCTTCAAATACGTTATACAGAAGAGATGGTTGGTTGACATAGAAACTGGGAATGGATGGTATACATGGAATAATAGGAGAGGAGGGTAACATCACATGGATTCTTGGTTAGACTAATTCATTATATCTAAGGCAATGGTTAGTGGAGACAGGGAGGTGACCACCCAAGTCCTATCCTCTGCAGGCTCTGATCATTGGCCCGTTAGTTTGGTATGGGAGAAGGGGGGCCCACCGATAAGGTGCCCTTTCCGATTTGAACAATTTTGGCCCTAACACGATAATTTCAAGGAACTTGTCGACAAATGGTGGGAAGAGATGCAACCTATCAGGGGAATTTTGATGTACCAATTCTAGCAAAAGATGAGAAAGTTAAAATCAAAACTAGGTACTTGGAATAAGGAGGAAGTTGGGGACATATTCCAAGAAAAGAAGTTTCTCAAGGGAAAATTCGAGGATCTTAAATGGGAAGGCATGGAAAATGGGTACACTAACGACCTAAAACATAGAGAACAAGCCATCCTGGACCAGCTAAATGCTTCAGAATGATCAAGAGGAAATCTACTGGAAACAAAAATATAGGAACCAATGGTTGCATGAAGGAGAGAGAAATACAAAATTCTTTCATCACACAGTGCTCTGAAACCGCCAAAGGGGGAAACTAATGAGGTTAAAAAAATGATAATGGGTAGTATGTAGAGACTAGGGAAGACATGGAAAAAAATCTAGTTCAGTACTTTGGAACCATCATGAAGGAAGACAGGTTGGACAGGCTCAAAGACATAAAAAAGATCACCTGACACATCCCAAGGAAGGTTACGACAAACCAAAATGATGTCTTATTGAAACCTATGGAACTCTAGGAAGTAGAGGAGGTCATCAACCAAATGTTGAATGGAAAATCCTTAGGACTTGATGGTTTCACAACCAAATTCTTCCACCATTTATGGGATATTATCAAAGACGAAGTTTAGAAAATAGTAGAGGACTCCAGAAGTGATAAGGGAGTTCTAAGAGCTTTCAACTCCACCTTTCTAACTCTCATACCCAAGGAGGATGGGGTTGATTCTCCTGTTAAGTTCTGACCTATAGCTCTATGTAATGTTATTTACAAAATAATAACGAAGGTGATGGCTAATAGGTTAAATCCTATCCTCTTGGATTTAGTAACCCAAGAACAATCAGGGTTTCTGGAAGGACGACAGATTCTAGACGAAAATATTTTAGTCCATGAGGTCATCCACTCACTAAAAGTTTCAAAAAAACCCGGCATGGTGCTGAAGCTTGATATCTCAAAATCCCATGACAAATTAATTTGGCAATTTATGAAAGAAATGCTTGAGGACTATGGTTTTCACTAGGAATGGGTTCAATGGATAATGAATATCACTTCTACATCTTTCTTTTCTATTTTACTAAATGGTGCTTTGTCACATACCACAATTTTATAAAATTATGTAATTTGTTTTATTATATTTCTGAGACATTATGTTAAACTTAATCCTAAGTAGGGATTGATGACTCAGCAGAGTCAACAGTTACGGAGTGTAATTCAGAATATTTTATTATTAATAAATAAATTATGGAGACAACAGCATGGGAGAGCTGTTAAAAGAGGTTACTGGTCAAACTGGTGGATGGAACTAGGTGGAAAGGCAAAAGGACAAGTGGCAGCATCCTCAAACACTCCCTAAGTTGCAGGTGGCAACTTCCCTATAATTGGGGTCATGATTCCCCAAGAAAGTGGAATGTGAGCAGGTGGCTCATTAAATGACAGTTAACCCAACTAAGACCTAGGCAATCTTTAAAAGTACTCAATGAAGAGAGCTGAGGCTGCTCAGTTTTTATTCCAGAAAGAATTGATTCAGCTGAATGTTATTCAGGAATTTCATTTGAGGAAAGAGGGAAAGACAGTCAGGAAGTGTTTGAGTGAATGTTTGCAGTAACTTGATTCTGATTACAGCTATTTGAGCTGAGAGAACTGTCTAATAGTTCTGAGTTGATACTGAGTTGAAGACTGTATCTGTTTTGTTGCACCTAGTTCTAGCCAGGGAGACCAGAGCAAGCTCGGGGGTCCTGAGAAGTCGCTGTCTGAGCGCTCTCCAGGAATTGGTAGGGAGGAATGGCCTCCCATTGCTGTTGTTGTCCACAGCATTAAACAGGTTCTTCATTCATTTCTTTATGTCTTTCTGAGTATAAATGAATGTATGTTATAATTATTTCTATGTCTGAGTAATCAATTAGTATCTGTAAAATTAGTATCTTGGAATGTTAGTAATAAAATTTGTTAGTAACACTGTGTTTTTCCACATCTGGTATCACCAGATAGTACTCTAGCACAGTATCTCAGTGTTTAGAAGAAATACTCTTCTGAACTGAGTTTCCTAATTTACTGCAGTAATTACAAGTGTTTTTACAAATTCATGAACCATTTTCTTACAGTCATACCATCTAGTTTCAGTAATATATATTCTGTTTTCTGAAAAATAGTAACTATAAGATTGAAAAGATAGACTAGATACTTTTGCAGATTAAGTAGGGTTATAATCTTCTAGTATTAAGGAGAACTCTTTCCTTAGAAGTTAAACAAAATAATCTGACAGTAGGATATGATTATGAATCTGTATTTTATGTGTTTAATGTTGCAGATGTTTTCTTATAGATATTGGTAAACGATAGATAAATAATATTCATAGGTAATATTAAAAAAATAATATAGTATTATAACACCTATCATATAATAACATTATGTACACTATAATAACAATATTTATGCATTATATAAGTATATAACTGCAGTTTGGTTTTATTTAGAACCTGTATATAAACAAATAAAATAAATTTATGAATTAGTTCTACTTTGGTTATTACATAAAGAAAACAAAAAGAATGCAATAGATTCTTTAACTCTAAGGATTTACTTTCTGTTTTCTAATTCTTAAATGATTAGAAATCAGGTTATAAAACCTGTCAGTAAGAAATTGTAACAACATTTTATAAACTGGAAAGAACTTAAGGAACATAGTTTCTTTTATTTAAATAAATTATAATATTAATACATATTCTATAATAATACAAGAATACAGAATATAATAGATACTAAGCAGTCTTAAGGGTACAAACCCTAGATATATTTATCTATTACATTCAACAGCATCATAAAGAATTTACTAATAGAAATAAAACATATTTTTTTTAGAAAATTGTAAGTCGCTCGTTGTCAAGCTTAAAGATTTATTTTCCACAGAAAGATAATTACGAAAGGCTTTACTGCCAACTAGGGCTTAGTATAGTAACATGTAAGTACTTATAGAAAAAAATCATTTATTAAAAGAAGAATAATAATATTTCTTTTACAGCCACGTTAATGAATAAAACACAGAAGCAACTCTTCATTTTAAATCCCTTTTATATCGTATATAAGATTAACCACAAGAAAGGGAAAAACAATAATCAAAGTTTCAATATAACTGAGGGTAAAACCCTATTCTTTCAAATGATAAATAGAGTGGCTATATCTCTGTTTTATACATTAACCTGTAGCCAAAATAAAACTATATTAAAAGTCGTACAACCTGTAAGTACATATAAACACGGATATTCCAATATAAAAATATTGTATGGACAGACCGTGTATAACCCACGGCTGAACCTTAAACACATAGAGCGAGTGATGAAGGGTTTTTACTTTATTTATTTCTGTATGGAGTAGTCACATTAAAGAGAATAAACGCTTAATATAAACTTCAATGTAGTAAACGCTTTAAAGACAAGCGGTGTTACAAAACAGTTAATTTAAGAGCACAACCAGCGAATTAAAAAAAAGCCGAGACTTCATTCTTACAAAAGACTGACAGTCATCTATCTTCTGGTTTCTTCTCTCTACAGAATAAAAATCTTAAGTAAAGACAAGTATATAAATACAGCCTCGGCCAAGATCTTTTACATATATTCATCGCAGGGAGTAACCCTGGTAAAAACAAAACTATTTAACAACCTACAGCTAAGTACTTTAGCAGAGAACCAAGGTAACCACCGAAGTGCACCATTCATCACAACCAGAAAGGAGGTATGCCACGGTGGGGACCAGGCTTACCGGTGGAGCTAGAAGCCGAAACGTTGAGCGTTCCATATTGCATCGAGGAGGTCGAATCTGCCATCGAAGGGCAGTCAAATGTTAGAAACCCTAACAACGTCATAACTAATCTATTCTTTTTCCTTTTAAAACAAAAGAATATGGGTACAAACGGTATTTTTTATTTGCAGTGTTTGAAGTCGAACATCCACCGAAAAGCAAATAAGCGACCAAGAACCAGGGTAACCAAACCCTTCCTTTTTCCGGCGATAACAGGCTGACAGTAAAACGAGGATCTTCTCCAAATGGAGACACAGCTGGTAAGGAATCAAAAGTCTCACATGCATGCCATGGCCGAATAGTCACCAGAACTCAATGAAGTAACCCTTAGACCAGCAACGACTCCAATACTACCATCGACTGAGTCACAGACTTATGCACTGAGCTGTAAGGGACACAACAAGTGAAAACTACAATCGAACAGCTTAAGGCAAGAAATCGACCGTAACGAACCACCAGGGTTTGCAGAGCTCAAGCCCGAAGGCGAGGGAAGGACTGAGGCAAGTAAAATGGAGAGTCAACCTTTGAAACATCCAGTGCATGGCGAGGAGACAGCCACGACAGCGTTAAAATAATTGCTAATGAGTGGGTCCATTTGTTAATGTTTCAAATCATCTGGATGGCAAACCAAAATCATAGTATGGAGATTTCCATAAAAGGTCGTAACCTTGACCTTACCTGCATTACAATGTATACGATGTAATGTTAGTCCTTAACATATAAAACATTGTATTGAAAACTATAAACTATAATATGACTATAATATTGATAACCCTAGTTTGGTATTTATAATGCAGACCATACAATTAGACCTCGCTTGAGGGTATACCTTTACATAATAACATAACCAAATGAACTTTGTGTTATAATGATTATAAGATTATGGATGTAAAGTTAAGTTAACATAGTTCATAAGGTTGAATGCCTTATGATCATTTACTCTATTCTACCATCGAAGTGTTAAGTCTAATACTTTCTTCTTATTGATAAGTACTGTTCATTATGATAGAACTTAGATTTTGAACAAAAGGAGGGTTTGTTATAACCATGTATACTCCTTCTATTTTATTTAGAATGGCATGTACTTTATCAACCCTAAAACTGTTTTGGCTTAGGGTTATTAAGTCTTGACAGATGCAAATCAAGAGCTTTGATAGAAGTTATAAGAACTCTATTTTTTTTAGTTTAAGTTCGTATGATGAATAGTATAATTGTAACTATTGTCATGTGCAAAGAATTACAAGAACTAATGTGTGATAACTGGATAAATACTTATGCAATTTGCTTTTACCTTCTTCTTGATGTTCATTAAACTGGGGAGGTCTTAGTAAAGGAGATTACGATAATATATGATAGATCCCTAGGTGCACATAAAACTTTAATCAGTTATTGATCGTGGAAATAAGATAATTTCTATCACTCCGTACTTTTGAAAGTTTACTAAGTATAGACTTATAACTAAGCAGGAAATCCTGTAGTTGGTAGAGGTATGAGCATTTATGGACTTTACTTAATTCAATCTTTACATTTAGCTGCAGTCAAACACATCCTGAATTTATAATCTTTGCATAACAAGTCAACAGCATTTGGGTAAAGTAAAATAGGATCGAACATGATAAACCAGACTTAAGCTATGAACTAGAAAATAAATAGTATGAGTGAATGTTGCTAGTGTAATTGAAAATGGCTATCTATTTTCTCTAGTATCTCTAACTATCCATCTTTGAATTTCTTCTTTATCAAAAGGAGAACAGAGAAAGCTTTACCTGTAGGAAGCTGAATAGTCTGGCTAACATGCATTATATCTATATTTCTTTACTGAATGAATTTGGTAACAGCATATGATTTCTATTACTTTAAAAGATGTGTTAAGCAGCAATCCCAAAACTTTACCTGGGTATCTGTAAGAGAAAGAAAACTGTTGCATTAGCTTAGTAGCTAAGTAAGCCCAGTCTAACATAGCATATTCCCTTGCTGTTGCAAACAGAAAATAATCAGAAAACTGACAAGAAACTCAGCTTGTATTCTAAACAAAAGTAAAGATCATTCAGTTACAAAATTAATAGCATTAACTAATCAATATTTAATTATTGCAATAATATGAGTTTACGCTATTTATAAAAGTTTAAATTTTTTTGAAAATTTGGGGTTTTGACATGTGGTATCAGAGCATGGTTCAAACACTAGGCCTTGACGTGGCTCAACTACTTTCCGCATAACAGTAAAATAATATACTAATTTGTATTTTTGTTTTGTGTAAAAAAAAAAAAAGCATAAAACTATTTTTTTCTGAAATCTAACAGGCAGGAATGGAGAACTTAGGAGCATATGCTACAGAAGAATCTCCTAATACTGAAATCAGACAAATGTCCAGAGGACCTGAGATAGAGGAGGTAACTGTTCACTCCTCAGAACTGATGCAAACCATAAAAGGTCTAAAGACTGAATTAGAGTCAGTTAAAAAGGACAACGAAAGGATTATAAAAACCCAAGAGGAGTTAAATCAGATTTTGATAGAAAGATTTCAGACAGAAGGAAGAAACAGAAGGTTTGAATCTGAAGAAGCTAGTCAACAGAAAACGTCCAAAAAGATGAAACTAGCTAAATCTGATAGCAGTTCCTCATCTGAAGGCTTTAAGGAACAGCAAAGCTACTATTCTACCAGTGATAGTAGCGAAGCAGAGGTGAATAAGAAAAAGAAAAAGTACAGACCTTACGAAGAGATTTCTGGGGAGTTTAAGAAAATAAAACCCCCAACCTTCAATGGAGAAACGGAAAAAGGAGAAGAGGCGGAATCTTGGTTATCCGGGATGAGAAAATATTTTCAAATTTATAATTATTCAAACCAGTTGAAAGCAAGGATGGCCATATATAACCTGTCAGCGAAGGCAGATATATGGTGGCAAGATTTGAAGAGGGTTAAAGGGATTAAAGAAAAAGAGGTCAATTGGAGTACTTTCAAAAGGTACTTCAAAAAGAAGTTCCCATCTGAACAGTACTATGAAGAAAGAGCCAAGGAGTTTTATGAGTTAAAGCTTGGGTCCATGACTATGAAAGACTTAAACAGCAAGTTTTTAAGTCTGTTGAGGTATGTGCCGTATTTAGTTGATGAGAAACCGAAGGTACAGCGGTTTCTCAGCTGCTTGCCATACCATATAAAATACAGAATAGAATATGACAACCCCAAAACTCTGGAAGAAGCTATGCGAAAAGCAAATTTCTGTTTCGAACAGAATAAAAAGAAGGAAGGAATAGCCAATTGGAAGGCTAAAAAGAATGGTAATCAAGCTGAATACAGGAAAAAGGAGTTTATACCTCAGAAAAATTTTAAGAACAGTAAGAACAGAAACCATTCTAATGGCAAGAACTTTCAAGGAAGCAAAAATGGTGCTTCAAATAACTCCAACAACTTCAAGGGCGGCAAGGAGATTTCCAACAATCATGGAAATTTTACTAAAAATTTCGAAAGGAAGGAACCTGTTAAATGTTGGGAGTGTAATGGCCAACATTATGCGTCAGTTTGCCCAAACCGTAAGAAGCCAAACATCAATATTCACACAATTCAAGATGAAATGACAGTTGGATACTTTGCAAGAAATATGCCCCAGATCAATGCTGCATTGGAAAATCGACAAGCTGAGTATCAAACTTCCATGGTGGAAGTAGAAGGTATGGTTAACAAAACTTCTGTAACTATTTTGATAGATCCAGGTGCTAGTTTAAGTTATATTTCACCTCGGATAGTAGAAAAGTGTCATCTGAATGTTGAAAAGTTTGATAACTCTTGGCTGGTTCAACTAGCCACAGGGGCAAAAAGGAAGGTAAATTGTTATGTTAATGATTGTATTTTAGATATGAATGGTTTTAAAACTGCTGTTAAATTAAATGTGCTACCACTTGGTTCTTATGACATACTTATAGGTATGGACTGGTTAGAACAACATAGGGTAGTGTTAAATTGTTTTGATAAAACGTTTACATGTGTAAATAATCATGAACAACCTGTAATAGTTAAAGGAATCCCTAGGAAGACTGTGGTTGGGCAGATTTCTGCCCTGCAGCTCAAAAGAGCAGTTAGGAAAGGATGCAAGGCCTATGCTGTAATTATTACAGATGAGGCAAATAAGGTTGAAAAAGATAAAATAAAAATAGAGAATATTCCTGTGTTAAATGAATTTATTGATGTTTTTCCGGAGGAAATCCCAGGATTACCTCCTCAGAGGGAACTGGATTTCACAATAGAGCTGGTACCAGGTGCTGTACCTAGCTCAAAGGCTCCGTACCGAATGAATATTCTGGAACTTAACGAATTAAAAACACAGCTAAAGGAGTTAATCGATAAGAAATATATTAGACCTAGTGTTTCCCCTTGGGGAGCACCAGTAATATTTGTTAAAAAGAAGGACGGGACTATGCGACTCTGCATAGATTACCGTCAGCTTAATAAAATGACAATTAAAAATCGGTATTCGTTGCCCCGCATAGACGATCTGTTTGATCAGCTGTGCGGAGCTACGGTATTCTCTAAGATAGACCTGAGATCAGGCTATCATCAGGTGAGAATAAAGGAAGAAGAAATATTTAAGACAGCTTTCAGGACGAGATATGGACATTACGAATTTGTCGTAATGCCATTCGGGCTTACTAATGCCCCAGCCGTCTTTATGTGTCTAATGAACAACATAATGCATAAATACTTAGACAAGTTTGTTGTTGTATTCATCGATGACATCTTGATCTACTCTAAAAATGAAGAGGAACATAAGAAGCATTTACGGATAGTTTTACAAGAACTGCGGGAGCAACAGCTCTATGCGAAGTTCAGTAAGTGTGATTTCTTCAAGGATGAAATTCAATACTTAGGTCACGTGGTGACTAAGGAAGGGATTTCAGTTGATCCTAAAAAGATCAGGGCAATTGAAGATTGGCCAGTACCTAAAGACGTAACAGATGTTAGGTCTTTCATGGGGATCACCGGTTATTACCGGAGATTCATAGAAGGTTTTTCTAAGATAGCCAACCCAATCACTTCTTTGCAAAATAAAGGCAAGAAGTTCGATTGGAACGTAAAATGCGAAGAAAGCTTTAAGAAACTAAAAACTTTATTAACAACTGCGCCAATTTTAAGAATAGCGGATCCCAATAAGGATTTCATGGTTTGCACAGATGCTTGTAATGACGGTCTAGGCGGAGTTCTGACTCAGGATGGGCATGTCATTGCCTATGAGTCGAGGAAGCTAAAGATCCATGAAAAGAATTATGCTACTTACGACTTAGAGCTGGCTGCTGTTATTCATGCCTTGAAAATGTGGCGACACCACTTAATAGGTAGAAAGTTTACTTTAATGACTGATAACAAAGGTTTAAAATACCTTTTAGATCAGCCTAACTTAAATGCAAGGCAAGCCAGATGGCTAGCCTTCCTAAGTGAATACGATTTCGAAATTCAACACATAAAAGGGAAAGAAAATAAAGTAGCTGATGCTTTGAGCAGAAATGCAAAATTAAATTTCACAACAGCAATCAGTACTTATAATTCTAATTTAAATGAACAGTTAATTGAAGGTATAAAATTGAATGAAATTTATCAAAAGTTACAAGCTACAACTAAGGAAGAACCCATAGAAAGTTTAACTAAAGGGTATAGCTTAAAAAAAGATGGATTTTTACTGTTTAAGGACAGACTGTATGTGCCAAATGTATCTAAAATTAAATTGTTGATTCTGGATGAGGTGCATAAAACCCCTTATTCAGGACATCCAGGCTATCAGAAAACTGTCACTATGTTGAGAAAATATTATTTCTGGCCTAACATGAAAACTGAAACAGCTGAGTATATAGCTAGATGTTTGGACTGTCAACAAGTAAAGACAGAACATCAACATCCAGCTGGGTTATTGCAGCCCTTGCCTATTCCTAGTTGGAAGTGGGAAATAATCAGCTTAGATTTCATTACTGGATTACCCAGAAATCAAAATCAGAATGATTCAATTATGGTGGTAGTGGATAAATTAAGTAAAGCAGCACATTTTATTCCTGTTAAAACCACTTATAAGGCTGCAAATATAGCAGACATTTTCTTAAAATAGATTTTTCAGCTACATGGTGTGCCGAAGGTGATTATTTCAGACAGGGATCCTAAATTTACAGGGAATTTTTGGAAATCCTTGTTCAAAGGATTAAACACCACTCTGAATTTTAGCACCTCTTTCCATCCTCAGACGGACGGACAGACTGAAAGAGTTAATCAAGTATTGGAAGATCTGTTGAGAATGTATGTTAAGGATCAGCCTGGTAAGTGGGAGGATTATTTGCATTTAGTAGAATTTGCATACAATAACAGTTATCAATCTTCAGCTAAGTTCAGCCCTTTTGAAATTCTGTATGGGCGAAAATGTAACACTCCAATCTCCTGGAATAATCCAGTAGATAGATTAGTGTTGGGGCCCGAATTATTAAAAGAAATGGAACAGATTGTAAAATAGGTGCAGGAAAACTTGAAGGTTGCCTAGGATCGGAAAAAGAGTCAAGCAGATCTGAAAAGAACTCCTAAAGAGTTCCAGGTGGGTGAGCATGTGTTCATCAAGGTAAGACCAAAGAAAAGCTCCCTAAGGTTGGGGAGTTGTGCAAAATTAGCACCACGTTACTGTGGTCCATTTGAAATTTTATCTAGAGTTGGTCAAGTTGCTTATCAGTTAGCGTTACCACCTAATTTAAAAGTGCACAATGTTTTTCATATTTCTGTTTTGAAAAAATATGTACATGATGCTACTCATGTGATTGACTGGAACGTTGTACAGGTAGAACCAGAAGGGGAAGTTCTGGTGGAACCGAATTGTATCCTCGGGAAGAGGGAGATTACTCTGCGGAACCGCACAATTGGACAGCTGAAGGTGCAATGGAAGCACCTTAGTCCTAAAGAAGCTACTTGGGAACTGGAAAGTAAGATGCGGGAAGCTTACCCGAATCTGTTCCAGGAGGTTCCTGAGGAAGAAGAATAAGTAACATCGAGGACGATGTTACATTTTAAGGGGGTGTGTATGTC
>LPNX010519530.1:425945-582488 GCA_001517045.1 Pseudotsuga menziesii
GACTTCACTCCCACACTTAAGCTAGAAGTGGTCTGTTTGATCCGAGAAATTTTTGTGTCTTTCTGTTTTTTTTGCTTTCTATGCTAGATAGGATGTTATCCTGTAGGTCTTTTAATGTTGGGATGATGAATGAAAACTCTATGGTTTTGAGTTGGTTTTGGTCATGTTTTCCCTCTATTGAGAGGGCCATTTTTTGCTTTGAATTTGACATGATTGTTAATATCTTTTCTTGGTTGGGATGGTGGTTCCACCATCTTAAGCCACCTTGAAGTCGGTTATGAACATATCTGTAATTTGGATTTTCTTTTGATGATATAATATATTTTCTTGTGCATCCTTACAAAAACAAATGATGTTTCGGTCAATCCTCTTTATAATTAACTAACATGTTATTTAAACAATTCAACATATTCGCTACTCATCTTTTGTAATGTGTAGACTACTATTATTAATATAAGTTTTTTAATAATAATAATAATAATAAATAATGGTGAATAATAATAACAAAATTTATTTGTTTAATTGATAAGTAACCCAGTATCAACATTGTACCTTTGTCTTAATAAACAAGGTACCCTTAATGGGTCAATTAATCATGATTAACAGTTAAGCAACACAATTCTCAAGTGTTAATTTTTATCTATGACACTTCACATTGACGACACTTTCAATTGACAACACTTATCTTAATTGTTTATTACAATGTTTACATACAATGACTAATTCACTTATTTTACACATTAACAACTTAACCATTCATTACCTAAGTTGATTAATATATCCTTAACCGAGTTATATATGGAATTTTATACCACTATTCAAGCATGGAAAATATATTGTACACTAATATTACCATACATGTACAAGGTGTGCATGTGTGGCTAGCGTATGCACATATCAGATATACACTATAAACAAACATCATCCTGCCTATACATACCTGATAACTAATAATAGCGATCCTCCATGCAAAAAGAGCAAGTATATATATATACTTACCTTAACATTCTCAGTTATTTAATAGTTAATCCCTTTTATGATTTCATATCCTTATTTTTATATTTTTATTAACTTAACTAGTCAATACAAAGATGGGTACCTACTACCACTAACTTGGTATTAAGGAATACCTAATCCTCAACAGTACTAACTAACACATCCGCCCGTCCTAACCTACGTTCACATCCTCCCTATCCTTCCTTTGCTAGTAAAGAAGTGGATGTCGGCTTCACCGACTTGACCACATAAAGAACCCGAGGGTTGTCCTCAAAGTGGACCTATCCCCTCATAGCAGGAATATGACCATCATCATCACAACAACATAGGGATTGTGTCTCAGCATGAACCTCCCATGACCCCGGGTATCATAGTAACATAGAGTGGGAAATACATCCATCCATCTCAACATACTAGGTCTATACCCTATCAAATCGTACTTTGTTGCTTTCAAGATTATCAGACTATGTCATCATATCATCATTTTTGGTTGCTAAGGTTTAATACATAACAAGTTCTTATTCCACATATCATATCAAGTGCTTGACTATCACATAGTCCCTATGTCCCTTGGGTTAGTATTTCACAAAATACAAATTTATAACGAGTGTTTCCACTCAATCATCAATTGATCCATGTCATCATGATTATTTATTTTCACGTAACAATTTTAGTTCATCACAGGTACACATGACATATAATAATTAAATCAATCATATCATAAGATGGTATCTATGTACCACATCATATATTTCACATTTTTTCAATGAAAACATTTAAACATATAGTGTCATCGTAAAAGAAAGAAATCCCATGATAATCACAACATATTATGAACATTTGGATAATGGAAAAGCATTGAGTGTTCACATCTATTGAACTTCTTTTGTGCGTGTGCATCTTCTTATTTTTGGCTTTGTTTTAGACAATTTTCCTATTTTCCCAATTGGGAAACCTAACACTGGTGTCCGAGCCACTTTGAATGATGTGGCTATGCTCAAAATCTTGTGTTTCTAGTGTGATTATTCTCTGCCCAATATGCTCTCTCTCTTTGTTGGGCACCTCAGTATTGGTATTGAAACCCTATGGATTCAATTACTTTCATTTTGTCTTTGTGGAGCTTCATCTCTCTACCTTCNTCTGTACCCAATATGCTCTCTCTCTTTGTTGGGCACCTCAGTATTGGTATTGAAACCCTATGGATTCAATTACTTTCATTTTGTCTTTGTGGAGCTTCATCTCTCTACCTTCATGTGTTTTCAGTCCTTAGTTTTCCAAGAGAGTATAAATCTCTATCTTTGTTTAGAGCATCATCAACAGATTATACTCTCATTGCATTCAATAAAAAGAAGCTCCCCATCCATGATAGGCATACCATTGAGCATACACCTCTCAAGAATGAGCTAGAGTGAGGATGAGCATTATTCTCAACCCATGATGGAACCACAATCCAACCATAGTCCAAACATATGAGGGAATATACTGTTCCATGCAACGCATTAGGATTGCTACCTGCTCTATTATGAAGTCGGTCCACATTTTGACTAATCATTCCATATAATCAGTCTTTTGCTTCAAGAGATGCAAGAGTCAAAGAGTTTGGTTTTCCTCTTGAAGAATCTTTGGTATTGGTTTTGTTGGTGTCTCTCACAAGCTACAAAGCACATGGACATGGGAAGTAAGATAGGGTTGAATGACATTCTTGTTGAGAGGTTACCGAATATGAGTAGAAGGATTTGAGCAAATGGAGAAAATGAGTAGTTCAAGACGAGATGGTGGACTCGGCTTTATGTGAGTGCTCATTAAGAAACCCTAAATTGGAGCTACATGAAGGATATTTCACTCTATGCCAAGAGTGAGAAATGGAGCTAAGTGTGGAACCCTTTAGTAACCTTTTCTACATTGAAGAGCTATTTTGAACCAAGTAGAGAAAAAATTTTGGTGATGATTTGTGAGACATTACTAGTAGTCTTGCGCACCTCCACCTTTCCTCAAGAGATATCAACAACCACAAAAACCAAGTAAACCTAATCTTTGAATGGTCTCATACACCAAATTGATGTCTCGTTTTGTGGTGACCTTAAAAATAGATTATTATTATTATTATTATTATTATTATTATAGTATCCCTCTTTTGCTATTGTTGAGATAAAAGTATTAATGCATCCAAGTGTATTTTCCATTTTCCATTGTTGACAGTGTTATTCCATGTTGGTGTTTAATTCATGTGCTGGATGTGTATTCACATTGCTAAGTGAAATTTTATGATAGTGTAGTTGTTGTGTTGTTTTTAATATCATAGGAGCTTGAACACGGTTGGGAAATCCTATTGGAGGGGAAAGAAATCACTCCTTATTGTCAATTCAAGTGATAATACACGAAGATGGTTATTATATGCAATAAATAATTTTGGTGAAGACGTGAGGCATCACGACCTGCAGATACCCATGAACAAAAAGAAATTCACTATCTGGCTAGTATGCAATCCAGAAACCCAATAGCGGTTATATTATATGAAGAATGTTTGTTTCTCTTCTTTGTTGAGTACGTAAAGACTGGAGCGAGGAGGGAATAAACCCTAATTTGTGTGTCGCAATTTCTTATGTGCATTTTCCCTCTTGGGTTGAAGTCTTTAATGAGTTGAAGTGCTGCGTAGACTCTCTCTTGGAGCGATCTAGAGCTGCGTAGCAATCCGTATTGTAGTGTATCACGAGTTGGGGACTGTTTAAATTAAAGTTTGAAGATCCTTGGAGCTCTGGGGACTGTTTAAATTAAAGTTTGAATACCCTTGGAGCTCTCTTGGTGCATGAAAGAAGTGAGCTGCTCTAATCTCTGCCAGAGCATTGAAGTATGAGAAGAATGCGAAGCTGAAGATTATGGTGAGCTGAGCTGCGACCCCTCCACATTGAAGTAACGAGCCATCTTCCAGTTTAGGGAGCTCTGATCTTCCATGGTGGAATAGAGCCACGGCCACTAGTGTTGTGACTATGAGATGCGTACTCTAATTTTTGAGTTGTGACCTCACCCTAGCACATGGCTGTGACTTGCTCTAAAATCTGTGATCTGTGCAATCCCATTGCTGCTGCATAATACCAATAATTGTTGTAATGAATGAATGGGAAGTGCGTTGAATCCTTATCACAAAGTTTAAAGATTTCCATCAAAGCTGTGTTGGTGGAGCGTGAGAAGCTGCGACTTCAAACTTCTGAGCTGAGGTCTCCAGAAGATACTACCTTGGTGAGCTATGAATCCGTGGAGTTGAACCATCATTTTCATCGAGATCACTACTCACTTTGTGAATTCGTGGGCGCTCTGCTTATTACGCTGACCCACTAAGATTCGGGTTTCTAAGTTATACAAGAAACGTATACATGTGGAGAGTGGAGACCACTCCAATTCCATCATCTCTCTTTATTGGTTGGTTTCAAATTGCAAAATATGGGCATTTGAGGGTAAGGGCCGAGTTGCTGCAAAACTGTTGGTGTCCCAGCAATTTCATTCTATTTGGAATAAATTTTGGAGTGGACCGTGAAGACCTGCCATCCTGGTTGATGTGCTTTCCAAACGTAAGTGAATTGCATGCTTTCTTAAATACTGCCAATTGTTTTTAAACATTTATATGACTAGTAATAATCTTATCTATTAATAAGATTAATATGTTTTTCTTAAATACTATCCATTGTTTTTTAACATTTATATGGCTAGCAATAATCATATTAATAAGATTAATATATTTAGAACAAGTGAACATAATAAATTACTAATACATAGTTTAATGGAAATTTTGGATTCATTTGCTCATCGAATCTTGATCGAAACAAAAACTTTTGAGAATTCTAACCCCTTTTTTATTTATATTTACAGATTATATTGAGCTTATCACCATCTGAGCACATTATCTAAAGCTGCCAAATGGAAAACTTATTTCGCAGTGCATGGTTTCATTGCAATGAAGGTCGACTTCTCATGCTAAGAGATGGAATCATTGGAGTACAACTACACATTCATCTAATAGTTTTTTATTACCACGTTCATCTAGATTTAATATAACAGTTGCATCAAGTTATTCAAGTTAACTTATTAGAGTTGAAGTTAAGTTGATAGTTGTACAATAATTAGTTTATCTAATGGTTAAGCTAATAGTTATCCAATATAATAGTAATTAGAGTTGAAGTTAAGCTAATAGTTATAGAATCATTGGAGTTAAGCTAATAGTTGTATCTAATAGTTAATTTAAATGCTAATATATCAACAGTTGTAGTTCAAATAAAAGCCATTAATGGAGTTGAAGTTAAACTAATAGTTGTATCATTAATGGAGTTAAACTCATAGTTGTATCTAATAATCGAATATTTGAAGTTGAAGTTTAATTTTTTTAACTATCACGAATTGTACTTATCATATGTTAACTAAGCTAATTTTTATTTTTTTGAAATTATTAATCATGAATTTTGGGTGACACCCATACAATCAATCTAGACAGTACACTTGTCTCATTCTCGTCCATAGATGAAAAAACATAGATGGTAGTCCACCCCAAAATTCTAAGATATATACGCCTATCACTGTAATGATTGACTGGTTGAAACAATAAGTTGAAAGTTCTCTTTAACATTATATAACTTGATTTTATAGAGTGATTAAAATATAATGTGATAGTGTGAAATTATGGTAGAATGTGGAAGTTATTCTAATTTGTAATTGATATGTTATAAGCAGGCGTGAAGGTTCGTGAAAGGGTTTCCTTTCATAGAAAAGATGATATATACTTCTGCATCACAAGAAATCTAAGGCTTGAATTAAAGGACATGAAAGTACTCAATCATCATAAACTAGTGAAGAATCATCAATTAATCAAAACATCAACATTGAAGCATCATCGATCCTGCACATTCAATTCTGAAGATCAATTCAATCCACAAGTTTCCATTCACTTATATGTGTAAGTGTCATATTGATTTGTATTTGTTATTGGATAAATCTACTCAAGTGGACTCAAGCCAGATCTCCCTAGTCCAAGTGCATCTAGAACAAATCAAGCACAAAATACATCCTACTTTCCTAGATCAAAGAGAAACGCAAGTTGAACAGATAGATCGCTTACCTGCAATATATGCAAATCCTCTTCTCTCTTTGTTGATCCAAGCTCCAAAGCCTTCAGATCTTGAGCTGCAAAACCCTGTAAAGCAAGTGGAAACAAGCAAACAATATATGTGTATCTAAACATGAATTGATCTAAGCTAA
The DNA here is from genome assembly GCA_001517045.1 of Pseudotsuga menziesii. NCBI lineage: Eukaryota > Viridiplantae > Streptophyta > Pinopsida > Pinales > Pinaceae > Pseudotsuga > Pseudotsuga menziesii. The sequence continues at coordinate 432,186 of LPNX010519530.1, forward strand.
CAGTTAAGGAAGAAAGCTCTAAACATCATCAACACAACAATGTTTATGGAAAGATATTTGTATTAATGTAATCAAGGAGATACATAGAATTACATAAAAGAAGGAACATCACAACCTAGCCTTAACGCTGTAATATTCCATCCAACAATCCAAAGCAAACCTCCAAAGCAAGATAGTAAGCCTCCCAAAGGATGATAGGGATCACCTAGAAATTCCACCAGCATAATAGTACCATAGTCACTTCCTCTTTTCACAATGGAGAGAGGGTTTTATTTATAAGGCTAAAGGGATAGAGTATATTGAGGATTAGGAGGAGGGGTCTAAGGGATCTCCCCACTAGGTTAGGAACCGAATGCCACCTCACCTAGAATATAGGGAAATTCCTCCACCTCATCCACCTTCTAGAAGGGCCTTGAAGCTTCATTTTTTTCCCTCAAAACACCACCGATGCACCTTCCATGAATGGAAAGAGCACCATTGACGCACCTAGCAATAGGAGACAGAGCGTCGACACCAGCACACCTAGCATGCAAGAAAAGAGCACTGACCTTCCTTAAGAGGGAAAAAAGGAAGAAACAACCTCAATATCAATCTAGTTTAGCAGGGAGAAATTTAAGGATTAGGAAAAGGGTTGACACAGAACAAAAAGACAAGATTTCGGTGGAACAATATTATACTTGAGTGCATTTCTGGCTTATACTGACACCCTTTGGGATTTCATTTTCTAATTATAAAAGGATGGAGTTGAAAGAAGCCCTTCACTAGTTAAGTGAGTCCTTTATCAAAGGAGAGATTAAATGGCCTTGTAAAGTTTTTGAACACTCTACTTTTATCCTATGTTGATGACATTGTCATGGTCGATAAGAGAACTCTCATCACATTCAAGATTGTGTACGATATTCACAAGAAACACTTGAACTCATACAACTTGAGTCACAAATCCAACATGATGAAAATCAACATTCTAAACTGTTTCATGTTCAAAACAATCTTCTTTGTGATCTCTTTTAACAACCTACACAGATTGATGCCAATTAATAATCATATAAGAAACATAGTGGAACACTATTAGAAGCAAAAGAAAATGAAGATGAAGACATACATACAGAGATTTTTCTTGTTCACAATCCCATCATCAAACCAAGGGAATATATCGGTCATAACAAGCACAAAACCAGCTTGGATACAAAAAGGAAGTGACAAATCACATTCCTAATTTCTCCATGCCTATCCAGTATTAGAGTGTTTGGTTCCTCAATGAGAGTTTATCTTCATTGATTCCAGTTTATAGTTTGACATTCCAACATTGTGATCGAGTTGGCCATATGAAATATCACTATTTTTATCTTCACCCTTGTAAGCATTGAGGAAAGCATAATCTCTCATTAGACATATTCTTCACTCTAAAAAAACCTACAAGAGAGAAGATTCATTTTGGGTGGATCGCTTCTTGGAAATGGTTTTCAAAAACCAAGAAGATTTATAAGTCATACCGGAGAGTTTATTCATGAGTATTGATACATATTGTAGTATAGACATCTTATTTTCCTCACATTGTTCCTAACGGGGGGGATGATGAATCATCAAAAATAAGCAAGCGAGAGCAAGTGAGTGGGAATAAACGAATCTACATCAGATTGAGAGCCTTGATCCTTCCACACTCAAATCTATATCTAGATATGGATCCAGAACCATGACTATCATGTTAGTAGAATATTGTATCAAATTCTACTAACCTTTTGGAATGTTCCACCAAGAACCTTTGAGCCATTGAGCCAAGTTTCATAGTTTGTGGTCATCTTAAAAACACTCATTTAGTAGAATACATACAATGTTTTCTATCATTTCGGAATGTTTCAAGTACCTCTGAGCCTTCAATCCAAGTTCTAGAGTTTGTGGTCAGCCTAAACCACCTTCATGGTTCATGATTTTATAGCTGCTGAGATTTAGAGTTTGTGGTCAACTTAAACCACCAATGTAGTAGAAGAATTCATCTTTTTCTACCCCCCTTTGGTTGGTCTTTATCCAAAACCACTACTTCATAGAGCACTTGTAGTTAGTAGGAGAAGTCAGCTTTTACTAACTTGCTTGGCATAGCCAGATGTCAAGCCTTTTATTCAGCTCTCTATTCTTGGACTCATATACACCCCTTCAAATTAAGGGGGGGATTGTTAGGAAACTAATCCTTAGGGTTAGGAATATTAATTTATTAATGTTATCTATTCACACTGTTATAATATAATCCGTAGGGATTATATATTTTGTAAATAAATAAATAAAACTGATGTAGGAAGCCGAAAAGGCTGGGCGAAAGGTGAAACTCAACCGTCCTAAGAATTGTATAAATATATGCATTAGTAAGGGAATAATATAGAATCGGGAGTTATACCTAACAAGTGGTATCAGAGCGCTACCATAACTCCTGCCTGTTGCCAGTCTGCTCATTCATCTGCCCTTTCCTCAGTCTGCAGATTGCATGCATTGGTGCATGGGCTGGCTGCTCTATGTGATAATCTGCTCCCTTTGCTGCGTGATGTGATAATCTGCTCCCTTTGCTGCACTATTGCATTTTTTTTTGTGAAGGAATACAGAAAACCTAATTTTCTGTGCCTACTCTCATTCTACTGCTATAGATTGATCCACAGTGTTGAAGACCAGCGCACTCTTCTCTACACCTTGATTTTCTTTCCCACGATGGTGTGAACAATCCTTGTGTCCGTCGTATTAATGTAACCCTTATTTACATGTGTTTTTGCTCTCTTGGGCTTCTCCATAGTCCACAGGCTTTATAACCAGACCAGAACAGGCGAGGCCAACCCTACAATCGAGCTGCGATATAAGAAGTATCTGGAGAAACTGTGACCTTTGAGCGTAGATGCTATGAGATGCTGCAATTTCATGTGGAGTGAGATGCTATGAGATGCTGCGATTTCAATGTGGAGTTTGTCCACGACCTTGTGATGACCTACGAATTCCTTGTGAAGGCTGACTGATATATGGTGAAGTCTGATATCTGCGTTGATATCTCTTCTCAAGACTGATATATCATATTGATATATAATGCGTTGGAGATAATGCGTTGTGCATTCACTATGATAGATATGCTTACATGATATATGTTGTTGCTGCTTCTGCGATTGCGATATGTTATAGATAGGCACTCATGCGCTGGAGAGATGTTACCTCTGGCGCCAATTTTCTGAGCAAACCCTAATTTCATTTGACCTAATTTATATGCGTGGAGTATTTGCTATGCTGCGACTGATATATCATATCGTGTATATGATGCGTTGAAGACTCTGGTATATGATGCGTTGAAGACTTCGGTGTATATGATGCGTTGAAGGCTGCATTGGAGTAAAAGAGGTGATGAGTATGGCAGACATTCTATTCTGAGTGAAGACATTATCTGTGTGAAGACATTCTTCTGCGTAAAGACATTCTCTTTACAACTTAAATGAAGACTCATGGGGTTGGCTTCCCACATGCTCTGCTGACATGGCTACAAAGGTTTGTTGCTGTAACAATAGTCAATTTGATTTCTGCGTGGACTGTGTATTAAAGACTGCCTCAGAGGTAGACTGTGTATTAAAGACTGCTAAAGACTGAGCGTGGACTGCCTCAGAGCGTGGACCGAGCGTGGACTGCATTCTGCAACTGCGTGGAGGTAAAGTGCTGTTGAATGCATAAAACCTAATTCAGTTTACCCTAATTTTGTGCATGGAGGAAATTCTGCAAATTTTCCTTTGTGTATGAGTTAAGAATAATGCGATTGTTGTATGAGCCTGAATGGAGTGAGTCTATTGTATGAGCTGTATATATGCTGCTTATTGAAGATGCTCATGAGTGCTGTATTCGAGCTGTGAGATAGAACCTATATCTATATGCATGAACCTTATCACACATCTACTGTGTTGAAGACTGCATGGAATAATGTATGCTGATTAGTGCACTAGTGGAAGTGTTGTGTGTAAAGAGTGCCATCTCTTGTGATCCATGTAGAGAAAAATCCTTGTGTTTCACACCATTACCAATTGCATAAAGACCCTAAAGGCTGCGAATTGGTACTGAATTTCTTCTCCCTGAATTGCTGTGAATTGAAGCTGCGATACTGTCATTGTATCACTTTAAAACCTGAAGTTGAGATTGTAAATCACCTTGGCAGAGACTGTAGACTTGCAAGGTTATTATTATTTTTTCTACCTGTCATATTAAGTTCATTCTTGTAAATTACACTAACAGCTGTAAAAGATGCAATCTTTGTCATCAATAGTTGGTGCCACTCTCTTTGGAAAAGAGAGAGGCAGAGGAAGAAGAAATTTCAGAGGTAGAGGGGGCAGAAACAAAAGATCAGATTTGTAGTGCAAGCATTGTGGAAAGACTGGGCACACATCATATCAGTGTTGGGCTTCATGGGACTCCATCAAAGACAAGTACAACCAGAAGAAAGATGATAATAAAAATCAAGATGCTTGTAAATCTTCTGATTCTGCTCATTGTATTGTTGCACATTGTAATCTTGGAATTAATGAAATGACTTCACTTTCATCTTACAAAGATTGTTGGCTACTTGATACTGGTGCAACATCACACATGACATTTAGAAAAGACTATTTTGAAGAACTTAATGAAACAATAGATGGCATAGTGTACTTTGCAGATAAGTCAAGTCTTAAACCAAATGGAATGGGCACCATTCGACTGAAGATGCCTGGATTCCCTGATTTCTTCTTGAAGAATGTTCTCTATCTTCCAGAGTTGCAGAGAATCCTGCTGTCCTTGGTGGAGATACGACAGCAAGGCCATTCCATCCACATGTTTGATGGAATCGTAGAAATAAGAAATTCCTCTGACAACCAAGTCATCATGACTGGATATGAAGATGGGAAGCTGCTGAAGCTAAAGGGTTCATCTGCAAGAGTTCAGAACTATGCCTACCTCTCTCAGCATGGAGAAGGTAATTTGTCATCTAGTTCATTGTGGCATGCAAGATTTGGTCATTTGAATTATAACAGTCTTCTCTTGTTGAAAAAAAATGGTGTATTTGGTTTGCCCACCATTCCTAAAGAGAAGAACAAATGCGATGCGTGTATATTAGGGAAACATAGTAAGTTGCCATTCCATGAATCTAATTTCAGAGCAAGTAGGAAATTAGAATTAGTACATTCTGATTTATGTGGCCCAATGCCAACTCCTTCAGCAAATGGGAATAAGTATTTTATGACATTTGTTGATGACTACTCAAGAATGTGTTGGATTTACTGTTTAAAGACAAAATCAGAAGCATTTCAAACATTCAAAGACTTTCATGCATTGATAGAAAAACAAGCACAATAAAAAATTGGTACACTTCGTACAGATAATGGAAAAGAATACACTTCAAATGCTTTTGAAAATTATCTTCGCCAACATGGAATTGCACATCAGACTACCGTTCCCTACAATTCTCAACAAAACGGTGTAGCAGAAAGAATGAATAGAACCATAATGAATATGGTTCGCTCAATGATGTTTTTCAAGAATGTAAAACTAATGTTTTGGGGTGATGCAGTAAAATGTGTAGCATATTTGAGAAACAGAAGTCCCTCAAATGCTCTTGATAACAAGAATCCACATGAAATGTGGTTTGGCCATCTCCCTTCAGTCAGGCATCTCAGAGTTTTTGGTTCCACCTATTATGCCTTGATTCCAAAGGAGCAAAGAAGCAAGCTTGGTGCTTGAAGCAGAAAATGCATTTTCCTGGGGTACGAAGAATACTCCAAGGCATACCGTCTGTATGATGAGGTAAACAAGAAATTTGTTATTTCCATAGATGTCATTTTTCTTGAGACTAATAAAAATGACCAATCCATTGAGAGACAGCTTGATCATTTGGAAAATTATCCTCATCCAAAGACATATTCTGAAAATGAATATGAAATTCCAAACCTTGAAGGGGGGATTCCTATTTTGGATCAACCTTTGGAATTTCCATATGAAGCACCAACTCCCCCGCATGAAGAAGTTCCTGCTACTTCACTTGAACAAGAGGTTCAACTAGATGATGTGATTGAGAGAATTGAAAGACTCTTAATCAATGATGAAGCACCACCAGCTCATCAACCAGGACCATCACGGAAGATTCCTAAATGGGCCACCAAGACACTTGAAAGTGTCCATCCAGATGAAGTTGGAAATATGGGAACGAGAAGTTCGAAAAGACATGAAGATAAAGGAGGAGCAGATAATTCAAGTGATGACATGGATGTATCATTTGATTGTGAATTTAATTTATCTGCTAACTTTGAACCAACTTCCTTTGAAGAAGCTTCTACTCGAGCTGAGTGGAAAGAAGCTACGCAGAATGAGTATGATGCACTCATGAAGAATGGAACTTGGAAGCTGGTTGACCCTCAAGTTGGAACCAAACCAATTCGCTACAAGTGGGTGTACAAGAACAAATACAGATCAGATGGCTCACTTGACAAGCACAAAGTGAGGCTTGTAGCAAAATGCTATGCACAGAAAGAAGGAATTGACTATGAAGAAACATTTTCTCCTACAGCAAAATGGGCTACCATCCGTACCTTACTCTCTTTAGGTGCTTAGAAAGGGTGGAAATTTCATCAGATGGATGTGAAGACTGCTTTCTTGAATGGAGACTTGAAAGAGAATGTCTTCATGTCTTAGCTAGAAGGCTTTGTTGTGAAAGGAAAAGAACAAAAGGTATGCAAGCTTGTCAAATCCTTGTTTGGCCTAAAACAAGCACCTCGCGCATGGTATGAAAAGTTAACCAAGCATCTTTTGAAGTTAAATTTCGAACATTTTGATCTTGATGATGCAACACTGTTTATAAAGAAAGTTGGAAGATCTGTTGTGTATCTTGTGGTGTATGTAGATGATCTTTTGATGACAGGGAACAATGAGAGCTATATATCATCCATAAAGAAATATTTGAAAAAGATCTTTGAAATGACAGATATGGGACATCTCCACTATTACTTAGGAATTGAAGTCACTCAACATCCTAAGTACATATTCCTATCTCAGAAAAAATATGTTGGAGAACTACTAAATAAATTTTGCATGACAGAATGCAACCCTATATCTACTCCAATGGAACAGAAAATGAAGCTCACATCAAGCGAAGGAAATGAATTTGAAGATGCGACCAAGTATCGACAACTGGTAGGAAGTCTTATCTACCTTACAACAACTAGACCAGATATTTCTTATGTTGTTGGCATACTTTCAAGGTTCATGCATAAACCTTGTGAAGGACACTGGTCAGCTGCAAAAAGAGTTCTAAGATACTTGAAGGGGACTCAAGACATTGGACTCAAGTACTCTAAAGTGGATGACTTCAAACTTATTGGGTACTCAGACTCAGATTTTGATGGCGATAAGGAGACAAGAGTATCAACTTTTGGATACACTATGAGTCTTGGATCAGCAGCTGTCTCATGGAGATCACGCAAACAGTCAGTTCCAGCAGATTCAACAACAGAAGCAGAATATGTGACTGCAGCTGAAGCAACGAAAGAAATAGTATGGCTCAGGAAGATACTTGAATATTTGCAAGAAAAACAAGAGATTCCTAGATTCCATGATCGAACCAAACACATCAACACAAAGTATCATTTGATTCGACATCATGTAGAGGCCAAGACAGTCCATCTTCGACATTGTTCCACAAATGATCAAGTTGCAGACATCTTCACCAAAGCGCTTGGATGAGAAAAGTTTGAAAGATTCAGAACCATGCTCGGACTTACGAACACCCCTTCGGATTAAGAGGGGGATTGTTAGAATATAATCCATAGGGATTATATATTTTGTAAATAAATAAATAAAACTGATGTAGGAAGCCGAAAAGGCTGGGCGGAAGGTGAAACTCAACCGTCCTATGAATTGCATAAATATATGCATTAGTAAGGGAATAATATAGAATCGGGAGTTATACCTAACACACACTATTATTAATAAAATAAATTGAATAGTAAATAGGTGAATATGAAGAGTCAAGAAGTAGTCCAAGGGACCACTTGTAAGTTGAAACCAAGGGTCGTCTTTCTCATTGTATATATATGTATATTTGGCTATTAGGAAAGCATTGAGCATTCCTGCATATTCATATTTTTTTGTTCTTGTGCATATTGTTATATTCGGCTTTGTTTCATCCAATTTTCTTATTTTGCCAAGTGGGCATCCTAACATCTACAATGTCATGTATTTTTTGTTATTACAAGTCTCCTTATCTTCAATCCATTGCATCTTTTACAAGGGAAATATAATTTTCTATCCTTCAAAACCATCGATGAAGATCCCATGTCTCCTTGGCCTCCTTGAGGAATGTTATGTGACACTTTTCCTCACCAAATTTCGTATTATGAACAGTACAAAATAGGCCCTGCAACCTTTGAAAATCGTCACAAGTATAGCAACAATGCCGAAGCTATTAGATATTTGGGTGTACATATAAAGAATTAATTAAGTAAATCATCGTTTTTATGACACCCTAATGGTTTATTTGGTTAACCATCGAATAGACAATTGTCTGACGCATATTCAATGACAATCAAGCTTTAAAAAAATATATGTAACTTCCAACATTTTTTCTTATTTTATCTGTACTATCGGATACTGTTGTCAAATTTTTCATCCATATGAGTTAGTGATTACAACTAAGAGGAATTAACTAAAACTATAAAAATCTCATACAATTAACTAATATAAAACAAAAGAAGAGAATATCATTTTTGCTAAATTCGGGATTAATCCATGCATGAGGATCAACGCATGCTTTCAATGAAACCTGATATGGACTACGATGAGCAATGTAATTTAATTTCAAATTCTTAAATTGCATTTGTAGGAACTATATTCTCTATAAATCCACCATTTATGATCAAATTGTGACATTTACCCTAAACTTTTCATTTAGTTTCAAATACATTACTCTTCCTTTGTTTATGTTCAATCTTCCACAATCTCCCCTTTCTTGAGCAACACAATTATGAGCATCATAGTTTCACCATATTCATTTTGAATCACCACTACATTATCTTGAATAATTGATGCCTCCTCTAGTAGCACGATATGATACCTAGACACCTTTTTCATTCCATGATTGTGATTCTATGGAAATTTAGATGTCTTTTGTCCTACTCTACATTTATAGAAAATAATGACATATATAAATATTCCTCTTTTGAAAACTCAACCTCATACTCCTTACCATTTCTAGAATATCCTTATGCAACATTCACTCTTCCACTACCTCTAGGGCCTTTTCCTCTAAAGTTCTGTTGTAGTTTCCTATTCAAATTTTCATCCACCTTCAAAGGTATTTAATACACTTCATCATCGGTGAAAAAATGATAGGTACTCATCTTGTATTTAATTAACATACCTCACTAACCTTTGATACTTGAATCTTTGAGTCATAATTTGAGTAACCATTTGAATAATTCTGATAATATACGCTTTGATACATGTTTCCTTCTACCTCAAATGTTATGCTTGTTTGCATAAACTTTGATAGTAATTACTGAGAAATAGTTTTTCCTTTACATTACAATTTTATTTGAACATTAAACAATATCCCGCTACTTGTTAACCTAGTATTTATACTCAACATCCCTCCAGAGTGTAGCATGACCTTCAATTACATTATTGCAAAACAAACTATATTGGGGTGTTGAACATTTCCATACTCAAAATATCTCTCGATCATTCCTATCCAATCAACAAGAGTGTATGTTTTCATACTATTATCACAAGAAGTAACCTCTACCCTTGCATTACCTATATCCTTTATAAATGATATCAAACACGTTGTAGGGTCTGTTTTTTCAATGTTTCATTCTTCCTCTATCTCATCTTCAATTTTTGAATATGTTATGGATTCAACTTCTCAAACTCTTTTGTTTTCCAATTATTTCATTCTTCTCCTCAATTTCTTCAATCCCTAGATCCCTTTACCTCATTGGTGTACTCCTCTATCTTGGAAACATCCTTGAAGGTTGTCTTGTGATCTATAACCAAATTTCCATTCATAGTACTTTCTTCCTAATGTAGTCTCTAACAACACTTCTAGCAATCACACACTGAAACGACCTTGTCTCAAGTCTCTACGCACCATGATATACATAGAAACATATCTCAAATGAAACCACGTTACAAGAGATAAATGGATTTTATACCACTTGATGCAAGATTACATGTTGCAGCCCTCAAACATGGCTACAGAAGAAATATTCTAGGGTCAAATTCTAATGGCTAAATAAATACACACTTACACATACATAAATTTTAGAGGTTATAGAATGAAACGATAAAATGACAATAATAATGTAACAACATATCAACAAAGAAAGAAAATGCAGAATCAAACGTTTTATTGTATGATAGTACCAAACCTGGCTTATAGGTTCATTATTTGGAGGTTTAAGTCTCTTAAACACTTTAACAAATTTAGTCCATGAATATTTGGATGCAAATCAAACTCTAACTCTCATAATGGTGAATTGGACAATCAACTTGTTATTCTCTTTATTCATATCAATGGATTCAAACTTGTTGATACTCAAAACGACATGGTTCAAACAATGACACTATAAACACCCTTGGAGGGTTGTTCATGGGGAGGATGGGGATGAAGCCCAAGTTGTTCTTTGAGCCCTCATATATATAGGATTTAAAAGGTTAATCAATGGCATCAAGTTCATGAATAAAAGAGAGTGAGATTTTATAAATTCTAATAAATGCAATAACACTTTCGTTAGTAATGAAACTAAATGTAGCCTACCTAACCATGCAAAATATTTACAAAACTATGAATATGCATGATGCAATTAATGTTTTGAAAAAGAAAACTTTAGTCATTGCTATATAAATGCATAATTAATTCAACCTTCTCTGATGCTAATGTAAATTGAAGCATCTATTTGATTACACAAGGAGAAATATTCAATTACATTTTATCTTGAAATTTTAAAATGCATCTAAAAATCAAAATGTTATAAATGCGGCAACTTTAGTTAAATGAAGATGAAACATTGCATTTTCAATGTTAGTGTTATCTCTATTGTTGTTTTTCATATTTATCTTAGATATTTATTTTATTTTTCTTAGTGTTTTCATTTGAGTGTCATAAGCTTAGTTTTACCATACCTTTTAATTGTGGAAATTTATCCTAATCTTTACCCTAGTTTTCTTTTATGATTTTTTGCTATGTTTTCTTTTAAACCACAATAGGGGACAAAATCATTTATCTCTCAAAGGTTATGGATTTGTATTGAAGCAAAGGATATTATGAAATAGAGTTTGGTTATAAACTGGCAGCATATAATAAAAAAATGAAAAAACATTGCAACACTGCCAGTTGCCAGTTTGACTTGATTCACGATTTAAAAGCTGTTGTTAATATAATGATGGAGTGATTGTACATATGGAAAGGATTGTACACATGGCAAGGGTTGTACTATGGTTTAATTTACTATTATTATTCTTTGAGGGCACACCCTGACAATGCATGAACCTTTTGATCGTGGCATACTCCATGCTTTTGCAGATGTTTGTATAAGTTCAAGGCATTCACATCATTAAAGATGATGGACATAAGATAACATGATGGATATTAAACATGATGGAAATTAACTTGTTTATTTCTGCTTTATCGAATTGCATTAGGTCTTCCTTGCTTGTATTATGTGAAATTTTCAGAATGCTGAAGGTAGCAATGGATGAAAATGCAGATAGTATGGTGAAAAGGAGGCCAGGAGGTTTAATCTATAGACTTGAATCAAATAATACACAGTGGATAATGCAATTTCCAAGATAGGCTCAGTTAATGAGAAACGTTGGTTGGTTTCCTTTTTGTGAAAAATTGCAGGGTTATAACATGCAGGTGACTCGGGCCTTCATTAAAAATTACAGAGATGGAGTTGTTGAGTTCAAGAATTTGAGGGTTACGGTGGATGAAGAATCTATTGCAGAAGCAATAGGGGTTCCAGCGCAAGGAGAAAAGTGGTTCAAGCAGCAATATTTTCAGGGCAATCATGGTTAATTCTTGTTGCCAGGGTTTGAGAAACTGAACTGGAAAAATGGTATTCACATAAGTAAAATCAAACCTAATTGGCAAATCCCATTAGAAATGGTTAAGAATTACATAACCTATGAAGGTCGCTATGATAGAATCCTCCAGTGCCATTTGAGATTGTTAATGCATCTTAATGGGAGTTTAAAACTTAATCTTCCATTTTATTTGTTAAAAATCTTGCGAAAGATGGCCACATGTGTTCAAACCCATCCAGAACACACTGCTCATTCTATATATCACCAGGGTTTGATCTAGTTACTGTTGATTTCACATTTGAGTAAAGAAGGATGGAGTTCGGAGAGTTTTTTGTTTGAATTAGGCTTCAAAGAGAAAGTCAAAGAAAAAGGAAAAAAGGCAGCAGAGGATTTGAATCAACAAACAAAAAAGCATGAAGAGCAAGTTGAACATATTGTAGAAGAGTGAAAATATTTCATAGAAGAACCGAAGCTAGTAAATAACTTGTTTCAGAAGCCTCAGCTATAGATGAAACAACAAGTAAGCAGGTAAAAGAAGATCATAAAAACCCTGATACTTTGAGCATGGTTATAAAAAATGTAAATTCAAAGAAAGAAGAACAAGTTCAGGTTTTGAATACAGAAGGTCTTAGTTTGAAGCCAAGGACTAGGCCACAGGGGCTTCACTCAGTGAACCTCTCACATAGCACGTGCAATAATGGAGTATTAAAGAATAACCTTAATTTATGTAGATATTGGTCCAAACTCCTTTTGTTGAAACCCCCTCCCAATATCTAAAATGTCCCCACCACCCTTTTTTATACCCTAATCCTTATAAACCTCCCTAACCCCCCACCCTAAACCCCTCATCCCCCCCCAATACCTACAATATATTGGCCTGATTTTTAAGAAATTTAAAACCCACAATATGAACTAACATGCTAGGATATTGGTCAACAAGTGAATCCCCGGTGGACTAGGCTAAGGAGCAGGATGGAGGTAGAAATGAAACTAATACATAATCCTAGGGGTAGAGATGAGGATTTTGGAAAACTTGTGATTGTAAATGATTCCTTACGTGAGGAAAATATACGTGTATCCAAGGAGCGGTATTGTCCAGAAAATGAAAACTTTATTGATCTTTAGGATAATTCAGTATGTATACCTGAGAGCTTTTGCAAAAATAAACAAGTATATTATGAAGATGGTTCAGTTTCAAAATACATATAGGAAGATGAAGTTCTTATGGAGATAAAGGAGGCCGAGATAGTCCCAGAATTAAATCAGATTAAAAAGTCTTTACAGAATTATAAGGAACAGACCAAGTTTTTACATAATATAAATGAGAAATTGATGACAGTAAATAAAATACTATGGGAAGACTTGGAGGAAAAAGAAACTGATTATCAAAAGCTACTTTTAATATCCAAAGATATCTTGAAGGAGAAGAGAGCCATCCATAAGCAATATGAGCACATGAAGACTCAGAACCGTAAGAAGTGCAGAATCAAATGGAGAACAAGAAAGATGAGTATCCTAGGTTGCAGAGGAGATCCCAGGTTTTAAGTGATTTGACTGTTATAGCAGAAGCTTCTAAGAGTCTTTAGATAACAAAGACTTAGAATAGTTAGTTCAAAAAGTAACTCCAATTGGATAGATAGATAGTATAATTCTATTTTGATTACACTTGTATTAAGTTCGAGTTTGAAGACCTGAGACTTTTCTACTTTTGAATTTCGATCCATAAAAATAGGATCTGATAATTGTTCCAAAAACTTAAAAGTTTTGTATGTAATAGTTAGCAGGCAGATGTAGTAGGGGTTGGAATCATAGATGGGAATCCAGTTTTGAATATGAACTATAAGACATAAATAATCTGTGCATCTTTAATACAGAGCTTTACTTTGATATGATTATGATCATGAACTTGTTTTGTCTTCCCTTATGAATTGCATTTTATTATGATTTTATCCTATGTATGGTCATCTTAAAATCCATTACAAGATTCTTATGATAAAGTGCAGTTACCATTAAATACTGAGTTACAGAACCGAGTTTATTTACTTATAAATTCATGCTCGTAATCCCTTCTGTTATTGAACTTTGTATTTTATTATATGGCATGCAGTTCTGTGATGTTTTTTTTTTAATTTCCCAGTACCTTTGATGACATACCATCTTTGTTTTAATTTGATTTCATTATATTGAATTATCTTCAAGATTTCTCTGAGCTTGAACCCCAGTAGTCTAGGTTCAACTTTAGGGATAATAGTTAGCATAAAACTAAAGTAATAATTTGTATTCTCCTAATACCTCAGAAAATTTTATAGCATTTAATCAAATGAAAAAAGAAATTGACTATTACATTTAGATTTGCAATTGTTAAATGCAATCAAAGATTTCAGTTCATTAATGCAATTATATTAATGATAAACAACGAACTTTGTAGATTATTCTTCTATTTTAAATTCAATAAACAAAATAGGTTGCATAAAATAAAAGAACATAAACTCTGCAGGATGGATACCTTTATCTGAAATTATGTAGTGCTAAAAAAACTTATGACTAAAGGTTAAAAATCTATAATTGTATGTACATAAGATAAACATAAAAAATAAGGAGATATTTACAGTCCATTTTTACATATGGTAAAGTTTTCTAGAATTAAAAAATGTAAAAAAAGATAGCCAAGCTAAATGGTAAAGGTGGAGGAAAGTCGCAGATATGCCCAAAACCATTTTTTTATTAAAAGGGGAAGCTTGACTGTCATCAAGTAAAATAGGCCACTATCAGTTCAACCCGTTAGAAAAGGAGGTTTATGATACCCTACACAACTATCAAGAACTCATGCTCATCAAGGTTAAACTTAGACAGTGGGAGTACTCTCTGTTCAAATTTTTATGCAGTAACCTACATGCACTAAAACATCAGTAAATAAATATATAGAACAAAATGAAAATGCATGTAGGAAAACATATTGTACCTTAGGTGGAAGGACACTCTGCCTTCACCCTAATGGATGGATATGGACTGTAGTATTACTTGCAATCCCTGTGTGTTAGGATCATCAAAAAACTAAGTATGAAAGGGAAAATGCAAATATGGAACTGTCACATGCCCCAATTTTGCAAAAAAAAAAATTATATTATTTGAGGAACATTATGTTAAATTTTATGCTGAGTTGTAATGGATGACCAGTGGGGTCAAGGATATTTAATGTAAATTCAGAATATTTTATTTAGTATAAATAAATAACAGAGGAGACAACAACTTAGGAGAGCTGTTAAAAGAGTGTTTACTGGACAAATTGGTGGAGGAGATTGGGTGGAGAGCAAAATAACATGTGGCAGCATCCTCACACCACTTCCAACGGTTGCAGGTGGCAACCTCCCTATATTTTTGGTCATGATTCCCCAAGAATGTGGAATCAGAGCAGGTGGCTCAATTAATGAAAACTGACCCAGAAGACCTAGGCATCTCTATAAAATTTCCCATTGAAGAGAGCTGAGGCTGCTCATTCTAGAGAAGTGATAATTCAAGGTGAATGAATTTACTTCAGAGAAATTCAATGGAGGGGAAATCTGGAAATGTTTGAGGGGATAACTGTTGATATTGATCTACTTGCAGTTTTTAAACTAAAGATCATACTGCTGAGAGTAGATTGTTTTACTGAGGTATTGAACTAGTCAAGTGACAGAGGGTTCTACAGTTGCATTCTCCACCCAGTTCTCAGCCAATAAGACCAGGAACATGCTCGGGGGTCCTGAGGAAGCGTTGTTTGAGCACTCTCTAGGAGATTGGTAGGGAGGAACGACCTCCTCAAGCTGTTGTCGTCTTGTCCTCAACATGTTCTATGTTATTTTATGTTACTGTCTTAGTTAAATAAATCTTAGTTTATCTGCTATATTAATGTTAAAAGTTCAGAGTTTGTGAAATGTTAGATTTAGTATTCTTATTAAATTGTTATAGAAATGAAGATGGTTTAGGGAATAATGAAATAGAAAGAAATTAAATTTCTAAGCTGTGTTTTTCCACACCTGGAAACCAGGTCGTACTCTAGCATAGTTAGAATGCTTTAAATAAATGAAATAATTCTTAAGAGAATGGAAATAGTAGATATGATTTTGTGTTTGTAGGTAAACAGAGTAAATTTTATTTCAATGTTTAAAATGTAATGAAAAAGCAGTGTTATGGTTTGTTTATTTATATTGTTTTACTTAGTCTAACTAAATGAAAATGCAAATAAAAGAAATAGTAAATTACACTAGTATTAAAATAGTAGTATACAGATAGGAAATAAAAGTTTATAGGAGATAATAACTAATCTTCAAGAAAGTATATAAACAAGTTAATAACTAAACAGTTTCTTCTTTTAACAAATTGACTTAATCTTAACTATTACTTAATAAAAAACAGATTAGGGTTTCATTTATAAACCCTTTATTTATGTAAAATAAACAGAGTTCTAGAGTTAACGTTCTTTTCTCTACAGAGCTCCAAATAATTATAATTTACAGAGTAGTAAATAACAATGAACGTATATATAAATAATAATAAAAATAAACTAAGAATTACATATATAGGTACTATTTAAAAATTTAAAAAAAACAAACAGGTTTATAACCTGTGAAAAACCTAAGGGTCGAAACCCCTTCGTCTAATCTATTCAAATACAATTTAACCTATAATAGGTTACAACTAGTTACATTGTTAAACTGTGAAACAAATTTAACAAGAAGGCTACAATATATGCATTAGACTGATCATAGTATTTTCCTAAAAGTAAAATATATTTTATAAATCTTTTAAACAGAGAAATAAACACATTATTTACATGATAACGAAACCATAATTCACATTTAAGAGTAAAACGAGATAGAGCTCAAGATTAACGAATTCTTTCTTTATAAAAACCAATTGTATTACATTATCAGGCCGCAAGGCTAAATCCTTAACCAAAAACCAAATACATATCACGGCTTAAAAGCTGGTATTACCCAGCGTAAACAGCAAGGGTTTTTAAGTAAAACTAGAGTAACAACATACTAAAACATTTTAACCAACGAAGAAACTACAACCAGGCTTCCAAGCACTGTATTTTTTCCTTCCAATAACCCTCATCGTAAGTAGGGAAAACCAACATCGAAACCAGGGCTTATCCGTTGGAGGCCACGAGTTCACTGAAGCCGGAAATTGTATTTCTTTTCCACTGAAGGTTGAAGCCATCACAGGTTCCTGTAAAAAGAACAATTATGAGCTTAGAACAAAACTCGGCTCACAAGTAAACCCTAACTACGATATTGACTTAACAAAAGTAATTACATAACAAAGATTTGAATTTGTTTTTACCTACAAGTAAGAAGAGAAATCGAGTAGTGAAGGATCTGTCACCAGCTTAAGCAGTTTAAAACAAACTTAAACTCCACAAGCCGTGGCAAGGAACAATAAGACAGAGTTAAAAACCTTGCACAGGCCTCAAGCCAAATATTTAAGTAGAAACCACTCGCACAGTAAAGATTTTAACCAAGAAAGTTAGAGACCATAAGACTGGGTATTGAGACCACACAGTATTAAACGCAAGCTACGGAGCAAGTAAAGCGAAGGAACAGCCTCTCATGACCGCCAGGAAAACTACACAGAGCATCTCGCAGGCTGACAAAACCCTCGGAGTCAAATGACAAAGGAATAGGGTTTCCTTTCTTTTTAAGTCGCCAATGCATGGATGAGAGCAGACCACGTTCCCTCCAAATTATTTAACCATGCGAGGGTCATGTCTATATTCAACCCTGCGCTATCATTTACAAACTTGTCATTGCCTTGATCAAAAAACAAAACTATATCATTTGCAATCGATGGTATTAAGGCTTGTTAGAATTGTTAATAACAAATCTATGTCGTTGACTATAGAGTAAAGGTGTTTAAACCTTGCCAACAAAACAACCACGAGGTTCGACCTTAGTATAAACATTTACAATTAACGATTTGCATGCTTACCTTGTCAATGATAGTTTTGATGGTTCTTATCATTATTTACAAAGTCAATTATATGAATGTTGGTGCTTGCTTGGTTCTAGCATAGTATAGGAATTTTATTTATAATGTTTCACTTTGATGTGGACCTTAGGTTAGAAGTTTTTAGGTAGTAAAATATACCATAGTAGTTATTATAAACTACAAATTATTATAGTGTGGCAACATTATAATAGTAATCTTACTATTGTGTAAACCATGCACAAGATTTATAAACTACAGAAATAACATTGATAATGCATTTACCTTTGTTTCGACTTTATAGAAGTGGTGGTTAGGTAGTATTCCACCTTAAAATAATGTATCTAGTTACAAAGAACCAAACTTATAATATATCATTGAAATTACCAGGTAGTAAGACTACCTAAGGATATAAGTAACAATTATTTTTCATACATTATAAAAATGATGTGGTATTGTATATTGTTACAATAATACTTGCAGTAAGGCAATAACTTAGGAGTCGAAGTTTATAGCTTGATGTTTAGCAATGCAAAAATATTAGCACAATTACATACAAACAACAGGTTAACAATTTTCATGCCTAGTAAAGAAGAGACAAAGTAGAAATATGTCAGTTATTGGTAATCCTTACCATTGAGAATTATAGGAGTACATTCACGCATAAAAGATAGTACTTTTGAGCATAACATTAGTAGTATGAGCATGTTACAATAAAAGTAATTGTATGTCAAAGAACTTGACCTCTAAGCTCACAGTAAGGATCTATTTATTTAACTAAGTATGTTAAGGATAACAATCTTATTGGCTAAACTTTGAATACGGTCTTAAACCAAAACTATGGAAGAAAATTACTTTACCTCATCATAGCTTTGCTTCTAAATAATCAGTTTATTTACTAAGCATATTAACATGCAACATAAATACTTCTCGCTACCTTACAAATTAAACTCCTACTTGATCGATCGTTACCTGTTGAACCTATAAGAACCAGCAATCCATTTGTGTTAGCATAATGCTAAGTAAGCCCTTAGTTTTCAAAGATAGTTTTTCACCTACTTGCCAAAAGTAAAATTATTAGTAAAGCTAAAAGAAATCTAGTTGCAAGTCATTCTTATATAACTTATGAAAAGTAAAGTTGTATTAGTTATTGTATTTTTGAAACTAACTTTAATACCAAATGTTCAACTGTTTCATTTTCTGCTGACCGCTAGCAATTAGTGAACTATGTTTTCCAACATTTTATGTTACCTTAAAATTTTATTTTATTTTATGAAATTTTGGGGTTATGATAGGAACCTAGCAATACCTACCTCTTACATCTGGTGTGAGATACTCTTTGAACAACTTCTTCGAGATTTTAAAGAGTTGTGAAAAGGGTAGGTTGAGCATTTTGACTGCCTCGGAAGCTAAAAATTCATTGTGTCACTTGCTTTTTTGCTTTCCATGTGTGTCTGGAAGAGGATGATCCATAGTAACCGACACTCACCCTCAGAAGGAGAATATTAAGATGTCACCTTTCACTAGGAGTTTGAATGTCTTCGGGATATTTAACCGTCAAACAATGTCCTTTATTGGGTTTATTTGCATCTTAAACTAGTTTATACAAAACTTATAAACAAGCTATGAACTTATCTAATCCTCAGTTTTTGTTTCATGAGTCACATTAGCCTCTTCTCAGAACTTCATCAACTCAATTAAACATCCCATGACATTCTTTGTATGAAAACTAAATGTTGTGTGTTGCAATATTTAAGGGACTCTTTCCTTTTTCGAAATATGGTCAAGAATTTATTGTAGTGGTACCTTCATTATGGCCTAATGATGGTTGTACCATAGACATTTCCATCTATATTACCTTGGTATCCATCTATTTGGTTTCTTTTAAATGGAAAGGACAAGAATGCACCGTGATATGTTTTGTAGTGGTAGTAACCCATGAATCTCATATTCCTATTGGAATCATCAAGAAAGTTTGTGCCTTTGACATCTCTGTCAAACCTTGGATAAAGCCAAGCTTGTTTTAGCAAGTTGGAACTCGTCAAGGCTGTCAAATTCCAAGCTTTCACTTTGATCGCAAAGTATCTACCATGCATGTGTTGTTACAATATTTCTAGGTATCTAATGTGGATATTCTTGGTACCATAATTGAAAATGGTTGCACACACATTGTGTAGTGCATGTCTCTTTTACTCGTTCATAGTTGTGTTGACAAAAGTGTGTCTTTCATTAGAGGAAGTGTGGGGTCTAAAATGGACATCCTAAGGAAAATAATTTTAAAAAACACACATCACAATACAAATATGCCATGTCACACTAAGTTTAAGGTGTTATATAGTGAAGTTCAACCTATAGTATCTCATTAATGGTGGTCAACAAGTATGCTGGGTTAGTGCAGAGTTAAGAGATGAAGATTGAAAATAATAATGAAAGGTTAGATTCTTGTGCACACGTAAAAAATGATGTAGTGATAAAAGAAATTAAATTTATATTCTAATTTATTTAATTTTTTATAAATGTACCACTGCTTCTTTCTATATATTTAATAAAATCAAAAACTTAAAAAAAAATACAATGAAAAAATATAATTATAATAATACTAAAACTAAACAATCACTCTTTTTTATTTTATTTTATATTATCACTACTTACAAGTCCTTTAAAATATAAATCTCACATTAATTAAGATGATAGTAGAGTAATTTTAAAATAATAATAAAAATTATATAATTAATCTTTTAAAAATAAAAATATTTAATATTTAAAAAAGTATCCTAAATAAGAAAATAGGAGAGAGAGAAAATAATATTTCATTATTTTTGTGATAGCTTTCTCTGTCGAACCTAGGATTGTTTTGATGAGGGCTACAAATTTTTTGTTTTGGGATTCTAATATTCTGCATCGATTTCCCAGGGAGGAAATTTTAGTACCATGGGGACTAAAAATCCCTCCCCGATAAATCGGTGTGGAATATTGAAAAAAACCCAAAAAATAAAAAAGTTGTGTCCCTCATTGAGATATTTCCAATGGTACTAAGAGAACCCAATTTCGAGTTTTAGAGCTCTAACGTTATCACAAAAATAGAGAAATATTATTTTTTCTCTCTCATATTTTCTTATTTAGGATACTTTTTTTAAATATTATTTACTTTTTTTAAATATTATTTACTTTTATTTGTAAAAGGTTAATTAAATAAATGTTTTTATCATTTCAAAATTACTCCACTATCATCTTAATTAATTTCATATCTATATTTTAAAGGACTTGGAAGTGGTGATAAGATAAAATACTCTATATTTATTATTTCAAGTATATTTATCATATTTTGAGAACATTCCAAGATCTTAACTAAGGTGAGGTTTATATGAAGATAACTATTGTCAAATAAAAATATGACATGTAAGCATCATATGTCCAATTCAACCATAATGGTAAACCAAGCTTCTTGAAATTTTATTGGCTTAAGAACTCCAATTCAATCCAAATCATTCATTGCAAATTTTTTTAAACCCCCATTTTAGACCCCATGTTTTCTCTAATTGTTTACTTGTTATTAGGTGTATTATTCATAATATCATTCTGTGAATGGAGGTAAGCATTATACCATCACATACAACATCTACATGCAGTTTGTTCTCCATGCTAAACACATGGGGGCTTCACTTGTTGACCAATATCCTATCACGTTAGTTCATATTGTCGGTTTTAAAATTATAAAAAATTGAACCAATATATTGCAGGTATTGGGGGGATGAGGGGTTTAAGGTGGGGGTGGGTAGGGTGGTTTATAAGGATTGAGGNCACAATCGCACGTGCTATTTAAGAGGTTCACTAAGTGAAGTCCCCGTGGCTAAACACATATTCCCCCTCCCCCTTGCATATTACTTATGCTCTGATGCTTTCTCATGGAACGTTCAATTATCACTCACTCCAACTTTTTGGCCTCAACTATTCCTTGTTTTTGTTTTTCTGTTATAGTAATCATTTTCAATGAGGAAGCAATTATAACAATAACCCAATGCACAATAATAGGCAATATATTCATAGCAATTTCAACTGGATTTATCTCTAAACGTGTTGGTGGAATAATATCCTCACTAAAATAACTTGTGGCATCCTTCGTGTGGCATCATTATTGAAGCTGATGGTGAGAAGAGTTATCACAAAAACCTGAGAATCAATTGGAGACTACTCTTCATAGGTTTAGATTTGTTTGGCATTCCAGGTTTGTTGCATGTGTATGTGTCTATGCCTACTTCATTCTTACCCTATCTACCGCATTTGTATGCTTGTTGGCTGTGCGTTTAATATTCCATGATGGATGCATTTCTTGTTTGCATTGTTCTCATGTTGCAGACTCTCCCAGTTGATAGGATTATCATACAACCGTTACTTTTCCACCTGAATCTGTGCTGAATCTATGTATTTGTAGATGTGTTACTTGTGAATGACTTCGGTCTTGCCTGGAAATCTGTGTGGTATTCACCTTCAACAACATCCTACGTGTGAGTGAGTGGTTCCTTTATCTTTCTAACGACCCTTCCTTCCAACATGTGTTACCATGCTCTACTTCTAAGCACAATTGTTTATCCGTCATTTTTCCATGTGCTTGTCCAATCCTCTCACTTGTTATATGTGTGATAATGATCCCTTTTTCTAGTTGTGTTGGTATCCACCATCTAGGGTTTCAAAGTGGACCGTTAGTCATCGCATGATAACATTTCACCATTCTTTAATTTTAATATTTGATAAGAGATGGCCCATGGGTATACGAGATCCCTTTCACATTGGAAAAGACTATGGAAATGGGAGGGAAAATGATGAGACTGAATGTTAATAAATAAGGAATATAGGAGGATTAGTGGATGGAGAAATTAAAGGTGGGTTTTAGAGGGGACATCAAAAGAGGATAACAAGTGGAATAAGGTCGAGAAATAATATAGTGTTTTTATTCATTTACCAGAGGATTAATTTAAAGGGGTCGAAAGAGATATAAGGAACATATATAAAAGGGAAAATGGAGGAAATAAGGGAAATTAAATTTAAGGATAAAATGGACTTTGAGAAAGGGAGTTTTTGGAAATTAAATAAGAAAAACGAGTGGAGATTTTATAAACACTTAGAATGGAGGACATTGGAAAATTTTTGAAAAGGAGGACTATGGGGGTATTTTAAAATTTTTGAGTTTATATATGATGGAAACGATAGGAAATGAATTCATTTGGTGAATTAATGGCGGGCACAACACAAAATTCTCTTTCTTGTTGAAACTTTGGTGAACTGTCGAAAGGGCCAAACTGACTCGTGATTTGGGAAAATGAGATATGGACACGACTGGTGTGACAAGATGAATGTAATGTTATACAAATGCCAACATGACGACATGTATGGAAAGAGACGATAAATATACAAGACTCGAATCGACCACACTATGATGATGCACATGATGAAACTTGCCAAGTCTACCAAGAAGTCAACGTAAGCAAAAATAATTAAATGAGATATGGAGACGATCAACACTTTGACCTGGATATGATGGTGCATACATAGTAACCATGAGAAAAAATTTAGTAGGTTCTCCTTTGGCTTCATATTCTAACAACTTCGAAAGCATGTTGATGTTGAGCATCGACCTCTATCCCAATAAAAAAACAATGAAACATAATGATACATGATGGATTAACAATGAGTGCCCGAAAAGATAAATACATAACCATTAAACATGTATATGTACTCCTGTTCATCCCCAAAAAGTGCAGGGAGTGAAAAGAGTGAGGCTAGTATTCCATAATGGCATAAGTAGAGGGATGAAATAAGTGTTGGGAAACCATAACAATAAGCAATTAATAGTTCGACATACCCCCAAGATGATCACTAGGAACCACCCAATAATTATCCCCACTCCACATCATGTTCTTTCATGTATACCAAAACTAATTGTGATCATCATGTTAGAGTTAGTGACAAAATTATATGGTGAAAGATCATAGTGGGAAATTATACTTAAAGATGTCCTAAATTCCATGAGAATTCATTTTGTCATACTACTAAAGTAAATAATAAAAAAGATACAAACAACTAAACTAAGAAATAAAAGACTGTTAATTGATGTGACAAATTAAAAACAATTGCATGACCTGTGATAACATGCAATCCTACTCCTACTTCTACAAAAGCATAAATGTATCATGTTGGATGCCTCTTATTGTATAAGAATACATAAAAAAAAATGCTATGACTATTATTACTAACATCCTTATTACATAATTATTAAAAAAAAAAACGTGAACATTAGAAGGAAATATAGATTTGACTATGGAACTCAAAAAAGAAATGTTAGCTTTTGATGGAATAAGAAAAAAGAAATGCAGAAGAAATGAGTTAGTGCTAACAAAATTGGAAAATTGATCAACCCATGAATCCCAAATAAAATCTTCAAATATAAACCCATGAATTCTACTATTCACCTCATCGACTATGTTAGATTGATTTGAAACAATGAATTTAATCTCATCGTCATTACTTGAATTTACATTAATTACATCCCTGTCAATCTCTTTATCATTATCACTATCTGCGATGAAAAATTATTCATTGTTTATTGTCTCAGGATAAAAGAATTTATCTTCTTCTTCATGACCAATAATGATAATATATGCATTGATCCTTCATGATTGAACTGATAAAAAATAATGTCATTACTTTCTTCTTCAAAATTAGAAATAATCAAAGGCTCATCATCATGGGATGCAATTTAACATAAGACGAGATTTTCTTTTTAAAATGGTATGCTCATTTGGATCAGAAAGATAAATGAATTCGAATCTTTCGATAGGAGAACGAGTATCACTAACTCATCCATCAGAATGATCATCATGGATCAAATGAGAGATTTCCCCAAAAACATTATATTCAAAATCAAGGGCGGGTTCATCGAAAGGAAGGTTCTGATCCAAAACCGAACTCGGGATTGAGCATCTTCATCATGAATTGAGGGAATTATGAGAAACTTGGGAAAATTATCAATCGCAACATCGTCCAAGTTTAAATATTCATCATCATTAGGGACATGACAAACAATATCAAGATAATTATTACTCACCTCCTAAAAAAAATCATATATCATATGATTAAGATATTTTGAGACACTACATTGCAAATTATAGACCTCATATTCAATTAAGAAATTATTTTGCATATTTTAAAAACATGGAGCATTAAGTTGAGGTGAGATGGCATTTCCCTAATGAATAGAGGTTTGCGGATCATGCTTGGAATTAGGTGGAAATATGTCGCCATAAAAAGAGAATACCTTATCCACATCTTGCGTGATCATCTTAGAAAAATTTATGGATGAGGAAGGGGTTGCAAGAACGCTATTCACATTTCTTCATTGCTTGGGTGCTTTAAGGACATCTAGGAGGCTGATGTTGTACTTCAAATTTGATAAATCAATGACCACATTGTAAGGATCATAATTGTTAGGAAAGATAAGCGTGGAATGGAATGGTATGCTAGAATGATTGGATTGATTGAAAGGAATGAGTATCGACTCATGGATAGAAGATTGATCTCATGATTAAAATTTTCCTTATTGATCAAAATTTGGGATCAAATGAAACTTTTGGTCTAAACTAAGATTGAGACCTAGTTGCAGCTACATAGACTTCATTAGTAGGTTTCTTGACTACCAAAGGAAAACCCTTCTTTACTCATTCCTTGTATGACAGGTATTGTTCACAAGTAGAATAATTATGATCTTTGTCGCAAAAATTGCACCAATGACATGTAAACGAGTTAGCAAATTGAGTACTCTTGGTTTGGATTAAAAAACAAGGAGGATGATGAAACATGGTTAAGACTCATTCATATGCCTATTCTCTAACAAAACCAAATGAGTTTTCAATTCTTTCATCATTTGGAGCATCGAAGATATCTCAACATAAGAATTGGAGGCCTCTTAGTCCTTTGGTTCCTCTCTTCAAAATCAATGCATGTCTACAAAGTAGAACCAAGCGAATTAACATTCCTTTCCTACAATTAATGTCGATAAAGAGGAGGAATACAATGATAATATTGGACAATGGATGATTGTTGGGAAGGATGAATAACTTCAAGAATATTATTATACAACTAATTTGTAAGCATGAAGTCAAAACAGTTGATAGATTCATTCTCTTTGAAATATTTGTTATTGAAATTCCTTGGATACTCAGGTTCTTGACATCCCAATTGTGGATTTAAACCAATATATGAGCTTGTCTCGTGTAGAAAAGATCTTGTCAAGTAAGTCATAGAATTGAGTGGTAGGCTTATCTTCTAATGATTTGACAAAAAGGCACATGCAAGCGTCATTGTCATGAGTGCCTATGCCTTCATAAACATTGCAAAATGCAAGTAAATGTTCGCTCATGAATTTCACATCGTTTCCTGAGAACTTAGGAAGATGATATTTGAATTTTGGTATAGGATTGATGGTTGGGGTTAGATTCAAAGGCAAAGGTATGCACCAGGGTGTAGGATTGACATTGAATTCGTATTGAAAAATTCCCAATTTCTTCATGACTTTCAGAGGATTAATGGGGTTAATGATGGGATTATGATGACTAAACATTCCCCCTAATATTGAGGAACCGGAAAAAGACATGGAAAAATAAGAAGGAGATGAATAAAGATCAAAGACTCAGATAAGTGATTGATGACTAACAAAGCTTGACAAATTGCTCATGATTAGATAATACTAGGAAAAAGTATTCAATAGTATTCCAAGGGATTGACTTAGGAAGATTCAAAAGATAGACATGGATATATTCCCTAATATGGTTGCAAAATATGTTTATGCTCAAAACAACATGTTTTGGGAACACTATGAACACCCTTGGAGGGTTGTTCAAGGGGAGGATGGGGATTGAATCCCAAGTTGTGTTTAGAGCCCTAAGATATCTAGGATTCGCAGGGTTAAACAATGGTGCTAAGTTCATTAATAAATGAAAGTAAGATTTGATAAATGATAACAAATGCAATAACGTTGTCAAGACAATAACATTAGTCCTTATCCCAAAGGGGTTGGATCAATTAGTGAAGAGCGAGGAGTTTTTCACTAGTGGGAAATGTTAAATTCCAATGAGGGCCTAACCTGGAGCCATGGGGGCACCTTGAGGTTGTGGTTGAACATGTGGTTCCACCCAGAGAGGTTGTATTAAATGATCTCATGACCCATCGACACATAAGTGGATCAAATCCCACCTCCATGTCCTCCTTTAAAGGTCAAATCTCTCTTAGAGTTCATTTGGTTAAGGTGTGGGTATCATTAGCAAGGCGACCCAGGCTCAAACCCATTAGAGGTGAGATAGTTGGGATCAGACACCAAAAAATCCATCCATGTTAAGGGTTGGTGTGGCCCAACCCGGGTGCGATCCCTGGGTGATTTTGATGGCTTAGATGCCCCTGGGTTGCGGCCTCTAAGACAATGGTGGAAATGCACTGGCCTAGATTGACTGACATTTCTTAACAAACAAACAAAAATTTCAGTCCTTTAATGAAACTAAATGTGTTTTGCATAACTATGCAAAATATTTATAAAACTATGAATGTGCATGATGCCATTAATTTTTTGAACCAAAAAAAAAAACTTTTGTCATTACTATATAAATGTATAAATAATTCAATTTGATATGGTGTTAATGTAAATTAAAGTATCTATTTGATTACGCAAGGATAAATATTCAATTTCGTTATATCTTGAAATTTTAAAACACATATAAAAATAGGAATATTATAAATGTGACAACTTTAGTTAAATGAAGATGAAACTTTGTATTTCCAGCATTAGCATAAAACTGAAGTAATGATCTGTATTCTCCTAACATCTAAGAAATTTTTATAGTATTTAATTGTATGCAAAAAGAAATTGACCATTACATTTATATTTGCAATTTTTAAAAGCAATCAAAGATTTCAACTCAGAATGATATTAATGATAAATGCCGAACTTGACAGATTATTCATCTACTAAAAATAAATTCAATAAATGAGATAGATAGCACGAAATAAAATAACATCCAAAACTCTTTGGGATGGCTACTTTGGTTTGAATTATGTACCGTTTGACAATCCTACGACTAAAGGTTAAACATTAGTAATTTTGTGTACATAAGATAAACAAAAAAAAGATGTTTACAACCCATTGTACATATGGTATAGTTTTCCAGAATTAAAGAAACATAAAAAACATACAACTATGTTGAATGTTAAAGGTGGAGGAAAGACACAAATATTCCCCAAACTAATTTTTTATTAAAAGTGGAATTTTGACAGTCATCAAGTACAATAGGCCATGATCAGTTCAGCCCGTGAGAAAATGAAGTTTACAAGACCCTACGTAGTTGTCAAAAACTCAGAATCATCTGAGTGAAATTGAGACAATGGGTGCACTCCCCACTCATGTTGCCAATTTTCATACAGTAACCTGTGTGTATGAAAACATCAATAGAGAGATATACAAAGCAAAACAAAAAGAGTGTGAAGGAAAATAGAACCTACCTCTAGTGGAAGGACACTCTTACTTCATCCTAATGGATGGACCTGAACTGTAATTGTCGCATGTTAGGCTCGTGGACAAGGAAAACTAAGCATGAAAGCTAAAATGTAGTTATGAAACCTAACAATACACATCTCTTACCTCTGGTATGAGATCCTCTTTGGTAGCTTCGTTGAGCTTTTAAATAGCTATGAAAGGGGTAGGATGATCATTTTGGCTTCATCGAAAGCTAAAATTCCGTTGTGTCACTTAGTGTTATGTTTGTCATGTGTCCTCGAAAGACAAAAGCTCACCTTTAAAAGAAAACAATGAATATGCCATATTTCATGAGGAGTTTGAACATCTTTGGGAACTTTAACCGTCGAAGAATTTCCTTATCTTGGGGTTTATTTGCATCTTAAAATGGTTTAGCGAAGACTTATAAAGAAGCTATGAACTTAACTAATATTCAGGTTATGAATCACGTTATCCCCTTCTCAGACCTTCATGAGCTCAATTAAACATCCCATGACATTCTCTGTATGAAAAAAATGACGTGCATTGTGGGATTTAAGAGACGCTTTCCTTTCTCCAAAGATAGTCAGGAATTTGTCACAACAACACCTTCATTCTAGCTCAACAATGGTTGTACCGTAGACATTTCCATCTTTATTATCTTGGTATTCAAGTATTTGATTTGTTTTAAATGACAAGGAATGGAACACGAAGTGATATGTCACATTAGTCACATTATGCTAGATGACACACACACACACACACACACACACACACACACACACACACACACACNTATTTTAAACCTGGATCTAAATGGTAAGAAAATGTACACCTCAAGAAACTGGATCCCTCTAGGTACTTGATATATCCTATTTTAAAAGTTTTAAAATGGATCTATAGTAGTGTAGCAGCCCGTGAATCTTATATTATTATTGGAATCATCAAGAACGTTTGCGCCTTCAATGTCTTTGTCAAATTTTGGATATAACCAAGCTTGTTTGAGAGAGGTGACACCCATCAAGGTTGTCAAATTCCAAGCATTATACCACCACATACAACATCTACCTACAATATGTTCTTCATGCTTAATTCATCTCCTTTGCACCACCCCCACCCCTTGTTGATTACTCATGCTCTGGTGCTTACTCATGGAATGTTTGATTATCACTCCAACTCTCTGGCCTCAACTGATCCTCCTTTTGTTTTTTTGCTACATAATCATTTTCAATCAGGAAGTTAGCGTAATAATATCCCAATTCACAACACCAGAAAATATATTCATAGAAATTTTCAAATGGATTCATCTCAAAATATGTTGGTGAAATAATATCCCCACTATAACAACCCATGACATCATTATTAAAGCTGGTGGTGGGAAGAGTTATCACAAAAAAATGAGAATAAAATTGAGACTTCTCATCGTAGGTTTGGATTCATTTGTCCTTCCTACTTGTGTATGCCATTTGTTCTTACTACATCCCTTCACTCTCTGCCACATCTATATTCTTGTTGGTTGTGCATTTATTCCAAGGTGGATGCATTTCTTGTTTGCATCGCTGTCATGTTTCAGACTTGCTGACTTGACAATATTCTCATCTGACCATTTATCTACCACTTGACTCTGCATAATTGTAGGTGCGTTACTTGTGAATGATTGTGGTCTTTCCTGGAAACCTCTGCATGCTATTCACCATGAATGGAATCCTACACGTGAAAGAGTAATTCATCTTTCTTTCTAGCACCCATGCCTTCCAATGTGTGTCTCTATCCTCTACATATCTACCTCTGAGCTCGAGCGTTTCTTTGTCCTTTTTCCAGGTGCTTCCTCTCATTTATTTTGTGTGTGGAGTAATGGCCCCTTTTTCCAATTGCCTTGGTATCCACCACCTAGGGTTTCTAAGTGGATTATTAGTCGTGGTGTGATAACATTTCACTTTGGAGGGT
Source organism: Pseudotsuga menziesii (assembly GCA_001517045.1). Taxonomy (NCBI): domain Eukaryota; kingdom Viridiplantae; phylum Streptophyta; class Pinopsida; order Pinales; family Pinaceae; genus Pseudotsuga; species Pseudotsuga menziesii. The sequence goes on from LPNX010519530.1 coordinate 462,694, forward strand.
AGCAATGGCTAGGGTTTGGAGGATTTTCAATCTGAAAACTATATCTTGGAAATAAAAGAGTCAAAATAACAGACTTGGAGTTCAATTGATGCGAAGTACCTACCAACAGAAAAAAGTGGGAATGTTTTTTGTTTTTTTGCTCTATTCACCTATTCTTACCTTCCATTTTAGGGTTTTTTTGGTCCCCTCCTTCTTACCTTGGTACTACTATTCGTGTTGCTAATTTGTGGTTTTTTTACCTTTTGTTTTTTGGGTTTTCCTAGATGTGACATGAGTAGGTGTCAAGGGATCTCTGTAAGTGGTATGTGTCCTCTCCTGGTGAGGAGTTCCACCAGAGGTTCTAGATGGGGTCGGTTCCGACGTTGTTTAACTTAGCATCCAAAAACCATACCTCTATCATCTCGATAGTTCCACCTTCAGTTTCGCAGACATAAAACTTTCTGCATTAGTTGGTTTCAACATAGTTCTCTCTAGGGTCAGGGAAGAAGCATGCCCAAAACCTCTTACTTCATTCGGAATCTGAGAAAATATTTTTTGTCTCTTGCGATAAAGCCAGACATCGTCGGTGGACTAAAGCCATCAAAGCCAAGACATGTTTAGCCAGATTCGAATTAGGTGCAGATGTCGATCTTAATCATGTGGAAATGTTGTCGAAACAGGCATTAATGGGAAAAGTTAAATCAACTAAGATGAATAAGGAGGATCCACAAATATGGGTAAACAGATTTTGGGTTCCAGAAGTGGGTTATCCCCATCGCATAAATCTTTTGATTAAAGGGTGGATTATCTTTATTTTTCTTAATGAGGAGAAGATGTTGAAAATCCTAGGTCGGGTTTGGCTCTTCAATGATGGTTCATTGATTTTAAAATGCGGACATATCGCCTTCAACCCAACTAAGGAGCGTTAGAATAAACGACACTTCTGGATGCTTCTACCATGGTTTCCGCTCAAGCTTTGGACGCAAAATATTTGGGAGCGTCTAGATAATTCGGTGGGGAGATTTATTAGGGTGGATAAAACTCCCTTCATGGTATTAAAAAAACAATGGCCAGGGTTATGGTTGAACTTGACATTGTGGAAGGACTCCCAACTGAAATTGGCGTGGCTTGGGGGGATAGGGTTTTTTCGCAGAAAGTGGATTACGTGCATGTTTTGTTTCGTTGATATTTATGTCAGAATGTTGGCCATGTAAAGGCCTGCTACCCTTATTTGATGTATGGTGACTATTTGAAACGCTTTGAATCTCAAAATTCTTATCCGTTGGTGCCTATGTCCAGCAAGGGAGTACAAAACCGTTGTTTAGCATCCATATTTCTACAAATTGACTCGGGTAAGAGTATCTCAGAGTCTTCTACACATTATGAAGATGTCACAAAAGAAGAGATAAATTTTTACCTCTATGTTGAAAAATACTTAAATGTAAATCTTTCTTTCGGAAAACATAACGTTTCTTTGATTTCGGGTTCAGCTATTTCTTGTGTAAAAAACCTTTTAGGGCTTGAGGGTTTGGTTTCTTCTGACTTAGTCAAGATTTCTCATACCTCTTTGATGATTAGAAATTTGGGTGGTGCTTTTGATAATGTCTCCTCTGGGTTATCTCTGGAACATAAGGTTTTTTCCTTGACACCTCAGTCTTCTGAACCAAGCTCCCCTGCTCTTACTTTGGATGTCATCCTGGAAGAAAAAGGTATCATTTCACATTTTGTATTGAAAATTCAAGTTGATTCAGATAGTGAATTATTAAAAGAAAGTGGATATAATCCAGCTGATCTCAAGGAATTCAAAGCTCCTTTACAAATTTACTCAAAAAACCCATCCTCAAACCCTAAGGTTAACTCTATACATCCCATCCCTTTCACAAATGTCATGATTAGGAAAAAGAAAAATCCCAGATCCTTTTCTGTATATAGTAGTTCATTGAGTTATAAACCCTTCTCTGTCATATTGGAGGAATCTATCTCAGAAAAAGATGTTATTGTACCTGGTTCAACGGGAGAGCTTAGAGCATTGAATGCCTAGGTTAATGTTTTCCAATGACCTTCCTCTCTCTAAATGTTAGGGGGTTGGGTAGAGCTGAAAGGATTAGAGATCTAACTAAACTTTTCTCAGATACTAAACCTGACATTATTCTCTTGCAAGAAACCATGTGTTCTGCCCCTATAGCTATTGAAACAATTGCAAATATCCTTCCTGGTTGGGAAATGTCAGTTGTTAGTGCTTCAGAATTGTCAGGAGTTCTTCTTTCTTGTTGGAACCATAGGGTAGCACAAATGAAGCCTTTTAAAACCAACTGGGGCATACTTTTGGAAGGAAAACTAGGGTTTCTTGACTTAGATTAGACAATTCTAAATGTCTATGCTCCTTATAAAAATAAGGACTGTTTTTGGGACTCTTTATCAACATAAGACTTGTTAAATTCAGAAAATCTTATTTTGGTAGGAGATCTCAACTTCACCTTGTCTCCAGCTGAGATTTGGAGTCATAATGCTAAGATGGATCTGATTGTGTTCTATTTAAAAATATTTTGGAAATTTTTGATTTAGTAGATATTTTCACACCTATGATGGAACCAACCTGGTCCAATGGTATAAGTGGGAAGGATGGCACTCTCAAAAGACTAGACAGGTTTGTTGTTAAGACTGCTTTGATCCAGAGCTTCCACATGCATAGAACTTTGGTGGGGGTAAATAAATTCTCTAGCCATTGGCCCATCTTCCTGCAATTTGATGGTTCTTCACCTAAGAAAAAATTTCCTTTTAAGTTCAACATCTCTTGGCTTGATAATGAGGCCTTCTATCTCTTTCTTCGAGATACATGGTTTTCCTACCAGTTTGGTGAACCTATAAATCCTATGGATCACTTGGTTTCTAAGCTAAAATATCTCAAAAAATCTGTCACAAGTTAGATCAAAGATAAGAAAGCAAAAGATTAGGAAGAGTTCTCTCTCCTTGAAGCTCAAATCAAAAAAAAATATCAAAAGAATTATTATTCTCTATTTTTGAATAAATCTTGTATTAACCATTTTTTTTGAAAAGAAGAAAGATATGATCTTAAATCAAGGAAAAAAAGATTGGAGACTTAAAAGTAGGGCTATTTGGATCAATCTGAGAGACAACAATACTAGATTTTTTCATTCTTTTTCCTAAAATAGGAGAAATATAAAATCTATATGGGACTTAGAAGATGAATATGGGAATCTAGTGAAGTGTTAGGTTCAACTTCAAATATTGGCTAAAACTTATTTTGAAAAAATCTTTAAGAGAGATGGACAAATATCTCTGGAAGCTCAGCTTAAACGATCAGTGTATTTGCTACTTTTTTCAATGAAGAAGACATTATCTATGTGCAAGATAAGGTGACTCTGAAGAAAATCCAGATTGCATTAAAATAGTTCAAAAACAAATCCAGGCCCTAACAAGTGGACTGTTGAGCTCTTCTTACACTTTTTTGATATAATGGGGAAAGAGTTGCTTGATTTGGTTGAATTTTTTAGAATAGAAGGGTTTGTTTCTGGAGCTTTAAACTCCACCTTCATCACCTTAGTTCCTAAGTGCAATAAACCGGGCATCTTTGCTGACTTTCGTCCAATAGCACTTTGCAATCTTCTTTATAAGCTCATTTCTAAAAATATTGCAAATAGAATCAAACCTATTCTATCAAAGGTTGTTTCTTGTGAGCAATTTGGATTCTATATGATAGACAAATTTTGGATGCCATAGTAATTACACAAGAGGTTGTACATACTATCAACCAAATGAAGATGAAGGCCTTCCTTTTCAAATGGATTTGGAAAAAGAATTTGACAAAGTTCATTGGGATTTTCTAAGGTTAGTTCTCAAATAAATTGGTCTGCCTTTTTCAGTTGTCAAGTGGATCATGGAATGTGTCTCATTTTCCCAATTTGCAGTCTTGGTCAATGGTGCTCCATCAGATTTTTTTAGAAGTGGAAGAGAGATTAGACAGGGATGTCCACTCTCGCTCCTGCTCTTTCTCCTAGTTATTGAAGGCCTAAGTGAAAATATTCAAGATGCAAAGGCTAAAGGTATGTTAAAAGGATTTAAACTTTGTAAGAATCTCTTTATTACACATTTGCTCTTTGCAGATGATGTTTTGTTGTTTGGTTTGTATTCCTTAGATGAATGGAGGTGTTATAAAGAGATCATCTATTTATTCTGTAAGGGTTTGGGAATGATAGTTAGCAGTAAAAATTCTAGTTTATTCCATATCAAAATGGATTTGACTATTTTAATTTATATTAATTCGATCCTACCTTTTAAAACTTGTGATATGGAATCTAGTTTTCATTGCTTAGCCTATTTTCTGAAACCCAATTACTACAGAGTACAAGACTAGCATTGGTTGCTTGAAAATTTTGAAAAAAGAATAAAAAATTGGACTTGTAGATTCTTATCTATTGGTGGTAGACTTACCCTTATCAAGGCAGTTCTCATAAGTATTCGTGTTTATTGGTTTTCACTTCTCCAAGTCCCTTCCTTTGTTATCAATATTTTAAGAAGATTTATTTCATTTTTTTATGGACATGGGGACCAAAAAGAGGTAAAATTATTATGATTGGATGGGAAAAACTTTCTTTGCCTAAAGAGTGGGGAGGATGGGGCAAAACAAACCTTTTTTGGTTCAATACAGCATTGAGAATGAAATTTTTTTGAAAGGCTTTGACAGGAAATAATCTTTGGTCAAATATTTTGAAAGAAAAATATATTAAAATGAATCTCTTTAATTAGGTTAGGAAGCTTTCAAAGGATTGCAGAAACTGCTCTCCAATTTGGAAATGATTTTTAAAAATCTATAATAGAGTTAGCTTGAATATATGTTGGAAAGTTGAGAATGGCAGGAATATTATGGTTGGTATTGATCCTATCATCGGTCTGGAGGAAGATTATAAACTCTCTTCTAACATATTAAATTATCTGGTTGATATTGGATACACTACTCTGGCCCAAATTAGAATACCTATTTGGAGAAATAGAGACTATTTTTACTGACATTCAACTAAAGACTTAGGTTTTATCCAAGATTTTGCTCTTTAATGGGAGGCATATATTAAAAAACTAAATCTTGTAGGCTGTAGACTCTCTATGGAAGAATAATCTTTAATTTGGACAGAAAACCCATAGACTGGGAATATCTCTACTAAAATTGCTTATCAGGATATTGTTCAAGATTCTTCCACAACTGTTCATAAATGGTGGTACAAGCTTATCTGGAAATAGAAGATTCCTTTAAAACTAAAGTTCTTTTTATGTATGACCTTACATAACTGTCTAAAGACCTGGGATAATCTGATAAAAAAAAGTTGGCAAGAGCCCAATTGTTGTATCATTTGCAAGTAGGCTTCTGAATCTGTGGAACATTTTTCATAAATTCTGAGTTTACTATGTTTATCTGGAAAAAAAATTGCATTTCTCTAAATATCCCTCAATTCTGGGAGGGGAGAACTTTGATAATTGTCTTTATAATTGGATAAAATCTAGTAAGGAGTTTCATATATGGCCTGCTAGTATTTCTTAGAAATTATGGAGGGTGAGGAATATTTGTATCTTCGAAGATCATCAACTGGATATTTGATATAATATGCATTCATATCCTTCAGCTAAATGAGGAAATCAGTTGTCAGTCTGTAGCAGTCACTAGACCTAGATGTTTGAGGATTATTCATTCCAATGATGCAGTTGGGTTCTTTGATGGGGTAACCAAAGATGGTTATTATGAAATGTGGGTAGCACTTTTCATCTAGCCTACATACCTTCAAGTTCAAATTGCATTCTGGAACCGATATTAATATGAAGGTTTAGCTTCTAGACTTATGGTGTTTATGTAAACTTGCTATAGTTTTTGGTATTGTGTCTCTCCGGGTATTTGGTGATTCAAGAGTCACCATTAAATAGGTTTTAGGTGATTATAATATTAAATTTATCTCTCTTACTCCATGTTGTTATAGAATTTGAAAAAGGATTAAAAACTTCAGCAACATCAACTTCCATCACATTTTCAAAAAGCGGAATTAGTTCGTTTATAAACTTTCCAAGGTATACCTAGATGGGAAAGAGGGTGTTTTTAATTGGGAGGAAGTTCTGGATAATCGTGTTATCAACTCAGGAACCATAAAAAAAAATTGCAGTTTAACTTCTTAGTATCTTTGATTATCTCTCTTATTTAGAAGATTTTGTTTTTTGGACTGGGTTTCTAGTTTTTCCTGTGTCGGGTACATCGGACTATTTTAAAACATTATGGAAGTATTTTTGGGTGTGAACAGTTTTCCACAAGACTATATCTTGAAAGGTTATGTACTTTTTGATTCAATATAATAACAAAAGTATGTTTTTTTTTCCTGCTGGAAAAAAAGTTGAGGAAAGTTTCAATATTTTGTTTTTTACTTAATTTTGCTCCATATTCCTATTAGAAACAAATCTCAAACTTCCTATTGAAAACAAATCTTATCATTCCTACGTTAATGAAGAAAGTTTGAATTTTTTACTTTTTACCTAATTTTTTTACATATTCCTATTGGAAAGAAAGTTTGAGTTTTTTACTTTTTACCTAATTTTGTTACATATTCCTATTGGAAACAAATCTTAAACTTCCTATTGAAAACAAATCTCATCCTTCCTATTAGAAACAAATATCATCAAATCTTTGTGGCACGATTCTTCAATATCTTGCTCTATATGATTACCACATAACTATAAAAATTTGTTTGTTTATTACTAATATAATTTGAATAATGCCTTCAATATCTTCACCCACCATAATGCAGTTGCGCCTCTCTCTGGAGCTTGAACCCGGGACAGCAATTGCACCACCCCTTCTTACCATGGATGCACAAAGTTTCTCAAGGATCTCTAGAAGATAATTTTATACTAGTACAGAAAATTATTCTTAAAAGTTCAAATCTCAATGACTAGAGGTTCATTCTTTGAATTCTTTATTTCCAAAGATATGTTTGATTTTAGTATTTAAAGAATAGTTGAATTGAGTTTATTATATCAATTTTCATCTTCTATATTTGTTGCATTGTCTTTTTACATTACATAGAGAGTTCGCACTGTTTCACAGGTCAAGGGAAATCAACAGAAGGATGGGCATTACTCAGACAGGACCAGAAGGATGTACAATAGAAGGACGTACAACAAAGACTGTGAATTAATGGGGTTTGACGTGGTTATTTGAAAATAATAAGACCACATGTATTCCCACCATTTATACAATGATAAGGGCTCTCATGTACAGTGCCCATCCTTTTTATCAGTCACAATGCAGCCAATACTAAGAGAACATGCCCCTCATCGTTGATTCACTTCATTAGCTCGATCACACTTCACTACATATTCATTATGCATTAACTTCGATCGACCTTCCTAATATTCATTTAATTTAGTTAACTACTTACTCCCTTATCTTCCAATTTTGTTGGAATCGTGGACAATTGTGAATCTGTGATGGGGAAGAACTAAAATAGAAAATAATTTATCCTATTAAATTAAAACACATATGAATATTCACAACCTGGTTATTCAAAGTATGTCAAGTCAATTCACGGAAAAGTATTGTATCCCTTTGATGAAATAACAGACAGATCATGGGGTCACTCGCATTCAACGATCTCTCCTTAAATCTAGCTAGACAAATATGGTTAAATTCTCATTTTGTAGTTTTTGAAATTGTGGTTTTATTTATTGCGATGAATTTAGAGTGAACACTATAATATAAAATTTCATTTTGAAATGGATTAAATTGAAATTTCAATTTGGACTATTTTTACAAAAACAAATTATTGGTTTTTTTCCATAATGGAAGATGGGCACAATGGATAAAAGAACATAAATGAATTAACTTGTCTTTTCTATGTCACCTAAGGAAATTTCATTTTTATAGTGAATATATTTGGAGATAATTTTGAAAGAGTTAGAAAATATTGGACTTCAAATCTATATTAAATCCCATGACAATCACAAAAACATATATGTTGGTTGTTTTATATGCATTTTATTTTTATGCTTCTAATTTTCTTTTAAATTTTGATTTTATTATTTTTCTAAGGAAGGTACTTTGATGCTCGCGGTCCTTATTTAATTTTAATCTTTGACAAAAGATGGGATAAGGGGGTGCTTTGAAATTTGGAAAGACCATGGAAATGGGAGGGGAATTATAAATGATGAAACTAAAGGTAAATAAGGAATACAAGAGCCTTAGGGGATTGAGAAATGAAAAGGTTGGCTTTAGAGGGGATATCAAAAGGGGATAACGAGTGGAATAAGGGGAATAGGGGTGGGAAATAATAAAGTTTTTATTTATTTATTTACAAGAGGTTTAATATGAAGGGACTGAAAAAGAGATATAGGGAATATATAAGAAGGGGGAAAAAAGGAGGAAAAAAAAAGAAAAAAAAATTATATGCATTGAAATATTTACCAATACTGAGAGAGAGGTTGAATCAATATTGATCTCTTTTTACCAATTTTTTCTTTATTCCCTTAAGCACATATTCAATGTTAATCAAAATTGTAAACATTCAGTAAACATTAGAACCATACTCATTTTACCGTGGAAACCCATAAAGAAAGAGAATAAAAAATGATGTATATTTTAATCAAACAAATACATTGACATGCTCCAACCTGTGTGGGAAACCAATCTCTATTGTAAGAATCAACTCACAAGAATGCAAGCACTTACTTGTCACAACAAGCACCGACTTGTTGGATGTAGACACCCATTTTCCAAGGACACCAAACCTTTCAACACGGGGTCTTCACTTGTTGACCAATATCCTAGCATGCGAGTTCATATTGTGAGTTTTAAAATAGTCAAAAATTAGGCCAATATATTGTAGGTCTTGGAGGGGATGAGGGGTTTAAGGTGGTGAGGTAGTGGTTTTTATAAGGATTTGGGTATAAAAAGGGGTGGGGGGGGTTTAGGTATTGGGAGGGGTTTCAGCAAAAGGAGTTTGGGTCAATGTCACAAAAAATAAGGGTATTCTTTAATATCCCATGATCACATGTGTTATGTGACAGGTTCATTAAGTGAAGCTCCCATTCCTTTCAATAAGCACCAATTCACAGAACTGCAGGAACCTACCTACCACAACAAGAACCCACCTGCCAATATGAAGAATGAACCAATACTTCTATGTAAGAACCATCTTACAATGACAACTTCAATCCTCTCCCTAAATCTTCCTTGCCACCCTTATATGAATAAACTTCAATAGAACAAGATCACACATTCTTTGTATGTCTGATTCAGCAACTCACATCCCTCATCTAATCAAACTCTCTTAATCACTCATATATTTTACAAAATCTCCAAAAATCTATTTTGCAATAGATCAATCTCACAATATCATGTAGTGACATTCCCTGACAACAAATATGTAGTTAAATAAGAACCCAGAGACTCCATCATATATCAATAATGCCCAAAATTAAATGTGCCAAAATGCACCCTCTGTAATGTACAGATTGTCTCGGATCATATGCAGTTCATTAATCACCCTAATCTTCATCATCTCTTTCAGAGACCAGATATCTTCTCATCATTCATCTTACATATGCAATTCAAGGAATAAGCCTGAAATATTAAACACATACATTGATTTTCTCTTTCATGCAATTGGTACTTACCCTATTCAAAGAACCCCATGAGTCTCCTCAACTAAGTATTTTATTGGAAAAAAACTTGTGTTGCATAATAGACCTCATTCTCCACAAAACCCATATTGTGGAATCTTTAAATTCATCTCCATCTGTTCAAAAAATTAGCTATAAGTTGAATACATTTTTAATCCCTACAATTTTCATAAGAACCAGTAATTCTATTTGATCAAAACCATAGTCACATCAAAACTCAGGCCATCTTCATTGATTTGCTTCCGGAATGATTCATGGATCACATTTCTTCATCAAACCGAATCCATATGTGCAAATATTTTAGTAGAAGAGTTTCCTCAAATGAATTATTGGATCATACTTGTTGTTGAACCTTGATCTTTACTTATGCATACAAGTAGTCTCATAAAATTTAACTTGCTCTTAGATCAGAAATGTGTCTTTATATGGAAGCAACAGTACCGCAAATATATTTGTTCTCTCAGAGATCCATCATCTCACCACCATTACACTTATCAAGTGATATTTCATTTATATATGTGTATTATGAGACAATATGATTGATTGCAAATGGTTGCTACAGGTGATTAGGGATATTGACCAAAAAAATAAAAACACCAAGAAATCTAATCAAGTCAAATGAATTTCAACAATTGATTGCATGCATCATGTAGTTGACACCACTAGAAAGAGGGTTGATTCATTTCATATGTCGGATGAGCTAACCCAAGGTGATTCGAGACCAAAATATTGCACATCACCTTGCATGGTCGAGTAGCAATAGCGAGTTGTAGGAGTAGCAAGTTCTGGTAGATGTAGCAAATGTTATCCTTCTTGAGTAGTTACTAAAACTCTAAGTTCCTATAGATACCCTTCAATTCTGGTAATTAACTTTATCTATCACTATTAGATTGGATTCGTGATCATAACATCAGGGTTAGTGTTCCCAACTTCCACTAGTAGAATTGATCTTATTTGTATAGACCTTACTATAGGAATTCCAACTTTTGGTAGCTTAATGGTTTACAATGGATTAAAAGTATCATCAAATATGATCATCTTCAACATGATGTATGACATGAATGGTATCATGTTTGACATCAATGAGTGACACATTTCTAACAATATGAAAAGTAATTTTAAGGATAAAATGGACTTTGGGAAAGGGGGGTTTTGGGAAATTAAATAAGAAAAAAGGGGCAAATATTTTGTAATTTTTTAGAATGGAAGAAATTGGTGAATTTTTCACAAAGGAGGACCAGGGGGATATTTTAAACTTTCTGATATTAGGCATAATGAGAATGACAACAAATGGATGCATCTAGTGAATTAATGGAGGGTGTAACTTTGACAAATTTTATTTGACAAGACATGAAATTCCCTTTCTTACCAAAACTTCGACGGGCTGTTGAAAGGGTCAACTGACTCAGAATTTGGATAACGAGATATGGACATGACTAGTGCAAGGGTATAAAAATATAAACATGATGAAATGCATGGAGAGAGACAACAGATCTACATGACTTGACTCGAGCACACTATGAGGATGCACATGATGCAACTTGGAAAGTATGTCAAAGAAGTCATATGGAATAAAAAATAACCAAACAAGATATGGATACGATCAACACTTCAACCTTGATATGATGGTGCATACAATATTACCAATAAAAATATTTCAGTAGGTTCACCATTGACGCCATGTTCCGACAACTTTGGAAGTATGTCGATGTTGAGCATCAAAAAATCTCTCTTCGAGTTAATCAATTTTATTTATAAATTCTCCTCTAATTATATGTTTCCTTTGGAATTCAATTGGTCTCCACAATGGTTCAAATTAACTATTATGCCTCTTTGAATCCCCATCAACAATGTAGATTCAAATTCCCTTTGACTATAATGATTTTTCTTGATTCCTCTTTGGTAGTAGTGTGTGGGTCTTTTGTAGCCGATGAACAAATCAATCTCACCAATATGTAACCACATGTGGACATTTCATAGCTAAGTGACAATGTATCACATGGATCTTTAAAATTTAACTCTTCCTTGGAAATTTTGTATATTAACCCTTTGATCCTGACTTAACAAACAACTAATTCAAAATAAAATAAGTGAAAGGGGAAATACAAATTTTAGTTGGTGTTGATTATTCAAGGCCAAGGATCCTTGCGCATCATTTATTTCATGGAAAATAAAATAAAGTTATTAGTGCTAGGTAATTAGATCACAAATCTTCTTTACATTAGAATTGACTAATCATATTTCATCATATTCTAAATCAACTTTATAGATGTATTAAAGATCAAATATATCATTTTATAAGAAATGACAATTTTCTAAATGACTTGTATTCATGCACATCTCACTATTACAAGCATCAACATGAGTGTCAAATTTAATAAATTAGGAGCATGGTATCTTCCGAGGGGATTTGGTATTTAATATTTAGATAACGTAATTAATGGTATTATTGGGTAATGTTTTAAAGTTTATGTGTTATATATGTTAACAATATTTGGTATTTTAACTACACCTTCATAGCATTTTGGGTTAGGTGTTTGGCATTTATTTGATACAATATTTAAGATAATGCATTTCATAAGTCCATTTAGACTATTCTATGTATGTTGCACATTTCATAAGCCCATTTATACTATTCTATGTATGTTGCATTGTTGATTGTTATTTTTATGGCTATTTTTATAGTTTGACTTTCCCATTGTATCATGTTTCACAACTCCATTGTCATTGGATATGTCAAAGTTGATCGTCACTAATTCACTTTGGTAATTTTTCCTTAATAAATATTTCCGTAAAAACAAACACATTTTTATTAAAACATTTAAAATATCATAAATATATAATATTATGTCTCACTTAAAATACTATAAAATGAAGCCTATGGAGTTAAATCAATTGGTAATGACTAACTAGGAAAAGATGTTGTAAATGAAAGGTTACCAATTCAATTCCCTTCTAGATACTTAAAAAAATAACCATAAATATATAATATTTTGTCTCCTCGTATTGTTTATGAATAAGGTGTATAATTAATTAAACTAAATTAGAGATATAGGTAACATTTAATTAACATACATTTTATTTTCTAAAAAAAATATTAATATCTATAGTATAAAAAAAAATATGAACTTAAAAAGTATTTTTACTATCTTCATTGATTCATGTAAAAATAGGAATTTCTGAAAAAACCTATTTAAACAAGTGGAAATAGCAACATAGTTGCTAAGTACCTGCCTCTTAAGATTTAATTTTAAAAAATTAAAATTAAAATTTTATAATTTAATTAAATATATATATTTATAATCTAAATGTATTTTTATTAAACCATTATTTTATATAATTATGAAATATATATATAACAAAAATTTTTATATAATTTATTAAAAATATTATATTATAATATATGATTTGAAAATAAAGATTTTCTTTCTAACTATTCAAACTACATGAATATCAAAATAAAATAAAATTGTTGTTTTACTATAATAATTTTCAAAGAAAAAAACACACCCATTAATATTATTCAAAATAATATAATTGTACTCTATCTTAATTAACATACATCATTTATAATTAAATTAAAAATAATTTAATAAAATCAAATTTAAAACCTATTTTTATTATACTAATTTATTTTTTCAATTTTAATATTAAGAGGCAAATGTCATTAAATTCACTGAACTTCTAGACAATGAAACTTGAATTAATTTTATCCAAGTTAATTGGAACATTTATGATTGTTTCTATAAGTCCTATTTGTGTTTTCATTCTTACTATGTGATATGTCTCTTTGTAACTACATATGGTCGCAAACTGTACAATTATGAGTCAGAGTATATTCAATTGATTGTAGATATATTGGGATTATTTTGTTTGCTCTTTTTTGTTGTGTTCTTTTATATACTTGAGTTTTTAGTCGTATGCATTCTCCTACAAATATTCTTTAATGCAATGTGGTAAAACCTATTTCTAATTATATTTAAAACTATAAAAATTACACCCAATAAATAAATGCATTCAGCGCCTTCTTCATATACAAAGTTAGCAAAAATACCATCAAGTATCTCATAGATACACTATTGGTAAAAATACCCTTTAATTAGTGTTTACGAATCCCATACTTAAATAGAACTAAACATTAAAAAATAAAAAATAAAAAAATAAAAAAGAATCTTAAAAAGATAACTTGAACATATGAATAAACACTAATTAACATAAAATATAACTAACGCACTCTTAGTAATTAGCCAAGACTATTTCGATTCCAAATGGACGCTATATGTCTAAGCATTGGAAAAATTTAAAACAACTAACAAACGAAAGAGCAAATAAACAAAACATACTCCATGGTAGTTTTTAATCAAATTCCATCTTTCTGTAATGTTATATTTCATTTAAATATAGAGGAGGCGATAATATTTAAGACCCCACTTTAACAAATATTATTTTATTTATTATAATCTTATAATGTGTTTGTAAAAGCTTTTAACATTCTCGTGAGTCATTGACAAAATATTCTTTAAAAGTTTAATTTTAAGTTTTATCCTCAACATTTCATTTTAAACCAAAAAATAAATAGAACAAAGTCATCTGTCAACATACATTGAACATCTTTAAACGCATTTTAAATGGGATCGAATTTAAACATTATTTTATTGACGAAGATGCGCTCATGTTCTAAATCGACTAGCATTAAACTTTTATTTAAAGACGAGCGCAAAATAAAAACGGTGAAGTTTTATTGGCACATGTCTGAAATTTGGATTCACCTTTTTTTATTATAGACGAGATCTAAGCTATTAATAAGCTCTAGTGATTTTATTGATATTTTAATGTCTTGTCTAAATATTCAATAGCCTTTTTCTTTTAAAAGACTGAAAAAGATTTTATTATTTTGTTTATGCCAATGAAGGATGTCTAGTTATGTTTTATTATCTACAATTCTATTTATGTTTTAAAAAATCACCTGCCAATAAATCATGTTCAATTTGGACATCGGCAAACAACTCTTTTGGACCATTTTATAACTAGTCAAGCCTTCCTTTGAATGAATTCATAACGAATTTAAGTCTAAATACAAGTTTGATCAAAGTTGTTTTGCTTGTGGGACAAGAGTTCTCCGCCATCCAATGCATCGCTAGGGGATAGAGATGCTCCAAGAAATAGATAGATAACTGATTTATATTAAAGATGAAATAACATACGGTACTACTACCTTTTGCCGCTATTATTCATCTGTTTAATACTGTGGAACTGCTAAAATACCGTTGAATTGACAGATGAGACCCTTTATCGCTCAATAATTTTCTCCAAAACAAGCTTTATTTGCTGTGGAGATTCTTGGCTTCTTACGGGAATAAAGGGCATACGGGCGTTGGTCGGTAATGCTACGATTATAATGTTGTCAATCTATCAAAGATCTCGACAATTCCGCCAAACCGGACACGTAGCATTACCATTTAGAAAGCCATCCAAAATATAGTATCAACTATTTGTTTAAAATCAATGTATAGTTATAATGCTAACGAAAGAGAATTTTCAGTTGACCAATTTCTTTCAACGTGTATTGAATATTTAGTTAATCCACATTTAAATCTACAAAGTTCAGCCCCTTTGACGCATGGCGTGCTCCAAATCGAGATCATGACGTGCATGCGTGAAAATTCAATCAAAATATGAACCAGACATACGAAAACATGATCCGCGGTCCGGACGACGGGGAAAATCAGCAATTTCGGCCCGAAAAGATGGATTACGGCAATCGGAAAATCAGCAATTTCGGCGGGTGGGATTGTGTATGCATTCATATTTGAAAGACCTGTACTGTCCAATCGGGAATTCCAACAGCAATTCCAATTCTTTCGAATTCCCAACTACTTACTTAAAGGACGTAGCTGGATTCATAAGTGAACCGTTCGAGATGGTTTGTTAAGTCTGAATACACGCCTCCTATGACGCCGGCGCGTGGAGGAAGATACGGCTATATAGCTGAAGCATGAATCTAATCCAACTAACTTTTACCGGCAAAACAAAGGGCGGGGCCAGCACCCAGCAGGAGCTTTGAAACACGTTCTGTTTGGTTGGTTTGATAATCTAAGAAGAAAAATCTTCTATCCCATTCCCTCCCTTAAATACCTTATTCTCTTAGCTCACCTTCCCCGTATTCTGTGTTTGCCAGTTCTTCATTAATTAATGTAGAGGCAGTGGAGAATTTATCCGCCTCTACACGTAATCCTCCAATGTATATTGATAGACACCGGGCACTGCGGATATTCAACATTGAAAGACTTCATTTCCCTGATCAAACAACGTGGAAATGGGGTCTTCGAATCGCTCGCTGCTTCGTTCAATGTTGATATTAGCTACTCTCTGTTTTGCGTTTAGAGCGGTAGTACTGGATATTGTCTCCGCAGGTACTGTATAGTAATCTGTCTTCTAACTAGTGCGGATTTATAGTAATTTGTGGGTATGTCATCTCTGCTCCAAGTTATCTTCATTAACCACATTAAGATATCTTTGTAGAGAATTATTTTATTTATGCATTAAGCGTCTTACGTGCTACAGGATTCAATAGGCCATTTTCAGGGATTTTGCCCTGGAGCCTCAGTGCAAGGAGCGTTGAGCATTCATACAGAAAGCTCACGCATATTATTATTTTCAGATAGACAACCTCCATTACTATTTCCCGTATATATTTTTCGTGCACAGATATTAGAGGCCGACGGAAGCTAGAGTACAGTAAAAGGAAATCGAAGATAACAGAGTAATGGAGCCCAGAACAGCTGCCTCCTATGGTGCCACTTGGCAATGGGATATAATTTTGATTTTTTTAATTTTATTATTATGACGTCATCTTGCCACATGTCAACTCAAATCCAGATACCAAATCCCAAAGCTTACATCATCTTCTATCCACCAATCAGCTGTTTACAAAAATAGTTTTTTAACAAAATTAAAAAAAATATTTTACAAATCCCTAAGTCATACTTTGCAAAACAGGTTTTAATTCTTTATAACTGCCTCAAAAGACACCAACTAATGCCAAAGTCAAAAGAGTTTGACTTGCAAACGATTACAATATACCTGCTGAGGCAGGTATAATAAGATATAATAACATACATCGCTATTTTTCATAATTTTATAAAATGGATTATCGTCTTTCACATATAATTTTATATTTTAAATAATTGATTTATGAAAAAATCAAAATTTTCTCAGAATGAAGGCATTTCAAGGAGGTGTAACTACATGTCATTTCACGATTTCACATTTCACATGTTAACATGTCAAAATGACGTTTAGCATAGCTATAAAAGGTACTATTAAGCAATTTAAAAAAAATATGTTTTGATGTGAATATTTTTATTATATCTATCCAAATGGTTTGTTTTGAATATAAGAAGAAAAAAAATTTAATATTTAAAGGAGAATCAAAATATACGTATATTGGTTTATGATATAAAAAAATCATATTCAACAAACTTGTAATATCCAAATCTTTAGAAAATCTATAAAATCTAAAAATAGATACAAAATTTTCACCATCTAACCAAATTTCAATTAAAGGGAGACAATCCATATGGCATAGAAAAAACATATTGCTAACATCTAAAACCTCCATGAACTTAAACTTAGAAAGCTAGACAATGTTTATAACAAAACTGTGAAATTAAGATTTTAGTTAATAAGCCATTGATTGAATATAGGAATAGATCCAAGATGAATCGTCCTATTCCAAGATTAATCATCCTATCATTTAAAAATTGTTCAAAATATATTTTGACTTTAAGACAACCAAGAGCCCTCTTAGATAAATCATTAGTCACTAATTTGAAGCCTCTAAAATTTGTTGGAAATGTAAATCTGAAAATTTCTCCTTGAGAGATTTAACTTTCATCTGCCACCAATATAATTAAGAAACCTATATATTTCACCTATGACAAGCCCAACCAATCACCACTTTTAAGCCACCTTCTACCTGCAAATTTGAGATATTCTTAAGAAAAGTAAAATAAAAAAGTCCCTATAAAGCTAAAATTTATGCTCGTGTATTTAAGATTTTACCACAACCCATACAAATCTTAAACAAATGTCCCTCTTGAATATCTAGGACCATTCTAGCACCAAGACCCCCTCTTTTGATAAAACTGTCTCAGGTAAGCACTTTGTTTTCTAAGGATAACTAACAAAATACTTTTATTTTCAAAGGACAATTCAACTTCCATATTTTTTGATACCACCATTTTTCTTCAACTTCAAAAATTGTAAATGAAAGAAAGTCATAAGCTAATGTTGTTGTAACCTCCCCATTTGAGATATTCCAAGGCCAAGCAAGACAATCTTCATCTTTTGTTAGAAAAATACCACAATGATATAATTCTTTGATGAACTTAGACCATTCCAAATCCAGGTCCTCCTGTAAACCCTTGTCATCAAAGGATAGCCACAATTGATTTAGATTAGCCTCCACTACCTAAGAACCAACTTGAGATAATACTAGGTATCATTTTTCTCTAAGCATATGCACCAAATTATTTGAATTGTTGAAGTAATCATCCTCTCCAACAAAGTGATCTTCCCCCAATCTTACCTTAGATCCATTATCAATCATCCAAACTAAGCAGCTTCCAATAATTGGAAAAGAATTGGAGATGCTTTTCCAAATGTTTAAAACAAAGCTTCTGTAACGTCCCCGACCCTCCGATCGATGAAGAGGATAGTACCATAACTGTAAACATCCAGGCAACTAGCCCCATGAACATGAACATACATAAAATGCTGAAATACAATGCTTAAAACATAAAAAAAATGCTAAGATGCATAGTCATTCACATACACATCGGAAGCAACCATACATGCATTCAGGCATTCAACATGTTCATCATAATTCATTAAACATCAAATATAATTGCAGAGATGAAATGGTCAAGAATACTCATCTTATAAAGAACTCGTCCCGCAACCAACTACATCACTGCAACGTTCCATCCAACCATAGGCCAGCGTGCTCCTTAATCTCTCAGCAACGCTGCCACCCCCAAGCTGGGTATGATCCCCTAAGGAATAAGGAACAAGTAGGCTTACACATAGCCAAGGATACTCAAAACAGCCAAGCCGACACAGTAGGGTTTATCAGGCTATCAAGGAGCTGGGAAAAGCTGAATGCTAAGCTGGGGAGCTCATTGAAGAGCTAAGGACTCCTACATTAGAACTAGCCTGACTTCTAGGACACCCACACACACCCAACACTAGGAAATCAGTCCCTTCTCTGCTACATAGTCCCTCAGGCCCTGACCCCCCTTTCCAGTGCTACTCCGGGGTTGTGGAGAAGAAATCCAGCCCTCTAGCTCTGTCTGTGTGGCTCCCAAACACCCCCAAGTTTATCAAGAAAACCAAGCCTTCATCCCACTCCAGCATAGTCCGAAGACCAACCACTGCATACCCACAGTGAAACCATGTGATTCACAGCTTTGTGAGGAAACAAAGGAAAACAGGGTGAACGTGGCTCAAGCCAAGCAAGGTGATTCAGAGTTGTTCTTGGTCCTAGCATGGCCAAAAAAACTCAATAGCAACCCGAAAGATACTTGCACCCATGGTAAATGAACAACGTGGGAAAAACCACAGCAACCCACAGATCTTGGGGAGAACAACAACAATCCACAAATCAAGGGAAGAACAACAACCCGATCTCACAAATCAGCAAGGAAGCATACATCCGTGGTCAAAATCGGTATGGAACACACAGACACACAGCCCCGAGCATGAATGGCTCCTGTGCGTGAGGAGAGAATCGCGTCCTTGCTTGAGGATGGGAAAGAAGACACCATGGAATATGGTTGTGAATGGAAGAATGGAATCGTGGGAGAGTGGAGAGAATGGGAAGTTTCTTCTCTGCCCACGCGACGTGAAGATGAAGAGTCTGTTGGTGGAGTGGGAACGTGGGAAAGGACTGACAGTCCTGCCACACCCACCACTACTCAGCAATAACTGCCCCAACTAACATCAAGGGTTTTTTTAACAGCTAACACATGACTTTTTCCCCATAGGCCCACGGTTTAATAATCCCCCCTCCTTATCCTTAGGAAGATCATGCCATTTTCATTATCGTTGCACCATCGTAGCTGGTTGTAGGTTCATTTTAAGTAAAGTGCATATTTACATGATGCCAAAACTATAATGTGTCAGATGGCACGATATACCATCGGCAACAATCCCAATTGCCAAAACATAACACAACCAAATCGATGGTGGGGCTTTTTCCTTTAGCTCCACACCACAATTAATTACAATATATACATCATGTATCTTTTAATGCAAACGGGGTCAAAACCGGGGTGTTACATTCCCCTCCCCCTTGGAATAACACTGTCCTCGGTGTTCCAATACATAGGAATACATATACAATTTACACATCCAAAATTTTAAAATTTTGTAGATCTGTCCCACGTTCAATTATTTACTTTGAATTTTCAGGACCAAGCCCTTTGGCTTCCATGAGCTTCTCCTGCTGGTTCTTAGCTTTTAGCTCATCCCCAAGTCTAGGAACTTTGTGGCTGCTACCCTCTTGATGTTCCCTCGTTGGGCAGTCCCAGCGGTAATGATGTCCTACGCATTTCCAACATTTCGCTGGCTACTTCATCTTTACCTGCTCAATTTCCTTTGAGTCTTCATGCCTGGAACTTTTCTTAACGGATCGATTGGATGAATGCCCCATCATTGATCCACTTTGCTTTCCTTTACGTATTGCTCCTATAAGGCTTTTTACTTACTTTTGCAAACAAATAGAGTCTTGCAAAATCTGGTGGTTCATCTCATTCTGCCTTTTCTGTATCTTGAGCATCTCTCCAAGATTTTCTTGGGTCTTGGAAATTGTTTGAAAGAGACTTCTAGCCAATTCCAAAAGCTTTTGGTCTGCTGCCATGATCAATGTTCACAGCTGGATTTCACTTTTCTCACCTATGAGATGCATCATTGAAATTTTGTTAGACCAAGCATAATATAGGCATTAAAATCAGTCAATTAATTGCCCAATTGGCATGGCAGTCCAAGTCTTCTCAAGGAGACTTTCATACTTTTCATGCCTTCCCAACAGGCACATGAGCTCATTCATGTCCGTTCTTGGGCAGGGAATTAACTATTCCAGCATTCACAATTTACTTTAAGCAAATACACACATTCGATTTTCAATCATACATGCATTCAACAATCTTTTGTTTTCACAATGCATAAGTATAATCAAAATGAAAGAGAGAGCAGCAAGATTTTTTCCCCTCTTTGTCTTGTTCCATCCTGGAACCCACACCACCACTGTGGTTTTCATTCTCTTAGCCTCTTTCACTTCACCGTGAATGCTGGACCAACCCTTCTTGGTCATGACACTTAGTGTCTTCGGTCTATTCTAGACCTCTCAACCATGGAGCCTCCCCACATGGTTTGTCTACAACTCTTGGCTGCTAGGACCTTCACAGTCTCGCTAGCACCTTTTTCATTATTGCTCATTTTGAGCTCTTCGGGATAGTCACATGTCCACATGCACCCCTAAGATGCCCTCATATTCCTCGCTCCCAGTGATACCTATATTCAAACATTGAATAGATTCATATGTTTAGTTTATTCTCATCGGTTTTTATCTCTAAACAAGAGCTTAAAATATCATAACCAAACCATATACACATGTAAATTCATAAGCAAGAAGCTGCAAAATAATCCAATACTTATCTGTATTGTGTGTTTCCTCATTGGTCCACAAGGTCCCGCTTTGCTTTGCAAGCCTTGGAATTTCCTATGGACTTGGATGTTAGGTCAACACGCAGGCTGCTCCTCAACATCAAGTAATTAATGTCTAGCCAATACACCTTCACACCGACTGGGAAGGAACAAATCAGCCAAGCCAACACAGTTGGGTTTATCAGGCCATCAACAAATCACATGCACTTATATCAAAAATACACTTATATCAACAACGCACTTATATCAACAACCAATCAGCCAAGCCAACACAGTTGGGTTTATCAGGCCATCAACAATAACACATGCACTTATATCAACAATAAATTACCATTTCCAGGTCTAGGATCTACTATGGATCCCCAGGCATATAACAGCCCTATTTCAGTGACATATTCACCACATCCTTTTCTACATATCAAGCACAGTCAAGCCAACCTATAGTTGGGTTTATCAGACTGTCCAACCAAGCCAATACACAATTGGGTTTATCAGGCTGCAGGCAATCAAGCCAATACACTATTGGGTTTATCAGGCTGCAGGCAATCAAGCCAATACACTATTGGGTTTATCA
The DNA here is from genome assembly GCA_001517045.1 of Pseudotsuga menziesii. Lineage (NCBI taxonomy): Eukaryota > Viridiplantae > Streptophyta > Pinopsida > Pinales > Pinaceae > Pseudotsuga > Pseudotsuga menziesii. The sequence goes on from LPNX010519530.1 coordinate 484,646, forward strand.
AGCTACTCAGCCAAGCCAGCTAACAGTTGGGTTTATCAGACTGCGGGTAGTCAAGCCAACACTGTAATGTCCTTTTCCCCTTTAGTGTACAACACCAAACTGCATCTGTTTAGCTTGGCAACACAAGCAATATAAGAAAACTCATCAACGTTATTGCTCTAAAACTATAATCATGTTTCATATCATTCACTATCAAGTATTGAGACACCAAGAGTGCGTCCACTCCCTAGGGTGTAGTCAAGATTGAAAACCCTTTCATGACTCGACATCGGGAAAAGTGTGCACCCCTTTTCGATGTGAGCCATGTAGGCCCTATTCATACTCAAGCAATCTGTCATAATGGAAATAAAATCAAAACATGATCTGCATATGGAATTTAACAATTTGACATGCATAGTATTATCTAGGGTCACAGAACACTTATCCATTTGATGATGCAGTATTCCTTCGTTAAGGAGGAATGGGGGCTCCCTTCTTTGAGTTGAAAGTACCTCGGTTTTCCATCCCAACTCCTTTCACATTCCTTATCCACACATGTCTTACCAACATAATCTATACCATCTCACTCATGTTTCTTACCAAACATGTAGTGCAGATGGGACATTTCCAAAATGTCCAATGGAGTTTCACCCGAAACCCATTTCCAAGATAGGGGAAACCCTCCCCATGAAGTTTGGCTCCTGCAAGCCACACACATGGTCTTCCTGCACCGTGTACCCCTGGCACATTTATCAAGTAGCCAAACAGTCAATCAGTATCTACTAATACAATCCAAATTTGATTGTTCCATAACCAAGCAATGGCATTAGTAATTAAATTCAATATGAATTTGCAACTCTATTTACTATAGAAATTGATTTGCTTAGCAATGAGGTGATCCTCATTTGTTGGTCTCTTGTAAGCAGCACCACTATGCCCATTATGATTTTATGTTTAATAGCATAACATGAACACCCACTTACAATGCGTCCTCCTGACACAATTCTATGCAAGCCAATAGTGATTAGTAGTTGTCAGCAATTTCTTAAATCTGAAATTTACAAATTCAAATTGACAACTCATTCTGTATACAGACTAATTTCACAACCATGAGACTCTTCTCATGAGGTTTGGCTCTTTCACAAGGTATATTTCAGCCTTTGTCATGGTCTTACCCATATTGCCATGCCCCAAACGATCTACCTGAAATCTGAACTTCAATCAGCCAAACACTTGGTAAGTCTTGATGCATATAACTTTTTCATTGCTGCAACAATCACTGAAGCATTTTCAGAATTATAGAATTCAATTACTTCCAGCTGTTAGCATATCAATATCACCAAAACTCATTTACTTCACGAAAATCATTATCATACTAAAATTGCAAGGTATTGTCACATCATTTATGCAATTTAAATGAAATGTTTAGATACTCCTTACTTCACAGGCGTATCATTTGTACCACCTTGCCCTTCCATGGAGCATTCTGGCAGCCAATCGATCATGACTACCCTCTTCATGCACTTACTATCCTGCATTCATAACGGCTCTTGAAAGGATTCTAGAATTATCATCAATTCATCATTTCAGCCATTAGTTAGTCATAATAACACAAGCACTATCTCGATGCATTCATGCAATGCATCACAACATTTGCACCCATACTTATGTATGCATATTTACAACATTTACTCAACATTTCATATGCATCCATTCAATGCATAACCACGCCATGTAATTGTCATTATTAAACCATTACCTGCATGGATCTTACTTACACCCTTGACATTACCAGTTTGGTTGGTCTCTTGCAGGAGATTGCAAAATTCGCTCACCAACTTTTGATCCTAGATTTGTTGCCTTATCTCTTTCTCCATAGGGTTGCTAGTCACATTCATCAGCATCAGCAACATATTCATCCATGCTCATGTTGTCGTTGGTTTTTCCACTAATGCCAACACCAATGCAATATTTACCATTAGGGGTTCATTATAAATGTATAATTCTCACTATTGTTACCAATATGTAATATCCCATGCACGCAAACATATCCCCATGCATTTTCAGCATCCCCATGCCATAATTTCTATGTACACAAGCTTATAAAATATAATATAGTTAGCAAGACAAGGTTTGAGGGATTTTCCTTTTCAAAACTCTCATCTTTGCTTGGAATTCCTCTTCCGCATAATAGCTGGTTCGACTTCATGGTCTTTGCTATCTCTAGGCATGCAATCCTCGGATCGTCCATATTGATAGCCACACAATTCTTTTCAGCAACCACTAGTACTTTTCTGCTCCTCATTCAAATTCTGGTGATTCTCCCCTGTTCTTTGTTGGATAAGCTTTCCAATGCCTATCCTCATGCTCCATTCTAACTTTGGATGTGAAAACCACACCACTTCTAGAATGACGATTTTCACCAAAAAAAATACACTTTTACATACAATTGTATTCTGGTCCGAATTGCCAACTTCAGCCACCTAGAATTTTCTTCCTTTTCATCCCTGAAACTGTTGAAAAATCCACTGGAAAGACAATTGAAAATCGCTGAGAAATCCCACTTTGAAAAACTCAAAATTTCCTTTGTCAAATCGGGTTTCATCACATCTAAAATTCCAACACTTCGGCGATCCAAACAATAATTTTCCTCTGGCACTCATCGGCGGCCCTATCATCCAAAATTTTCTGATGTATCGGATCCTTGGTCATCTAAGTTGTCGGACTACCATCGGCGATGCCAAGGACTATTGTGTGTCGACGATCGGAACGTTATCCCCTACGGCATCGGCGAGGAGACTAACTTTCCACAATGCAGTATCGGCGATCGGATCCACTATTCATTGGGCGGCTAGTTCCATAGGCAGCCGCAACGTCGGCCAACGAATCAACTGTGGGTTCCGCGGACCACACAACCTGTCGACGATCGAAACCACTAAACACTATGTGTCGGCAATCCGGACAACTAACTTCTTCAGACGCATCGGCGGTCCAAACCACTAACTCCTTTCGATGCATCGGCGGACCAATCCACTAACCTTCTCCGACATATGGGCGGTCAGAAGCACTATGCATCAGGTAGATAGTTCTTTAGGTAACCGCAACGGCGGACTCACAAACGACTAAATTTTTCCAACGTTCATCGACGATTTGATCCTCTATTTTTCTCCAATGTGTCGGCTGCCCCGTTGTCTAATTTTCGCTGACGATTTCCATACTTAGAAAATTTTCGGAAAACTTTTCCACTTTCTCCTCTCTCCCGCCGACGTATCGACACCTGCATCATCTAATTTTCGCCGACAGTTCAGCAAAACTTCCTTATTTGTCCGTCGCTGCATCGGCTGCACCATCAACTAAATTTTGCTGACGCCCATCAGCGATCCCATCAACTAATCTTTGTCGACGTTTCGGCGGTCTTTCGAAGATCTCCACCAACACTGCGGCTCCTCGATCAACTAAATTTTGTCGATCCAATCAACTAAATTTCGCCGCCGTGTCGGCGGTCCAAACAACTAATTGTCGGCGAAACTTCCTTTATCTTCTGTCGGTGTATTTGCCATTCAAACAACTAAAAATTTTCGATGTTTTCAACACTTAGACAAATTTTTGAAAAAATTTATTTCGAGCAAAAATTTCCTTCCCTTTACCGCCGCTCCGTCGGTTCCAACTTCTTCTAATCATAACCTATAACAAAATTACCACACAAAATTAACCTCTAGAGTCACCCACCCATACACACACACACATAATCAACACAGTATACCAAATTTTACATATATTTTTAACGTGCATATTCACTTTCCTATATCGTTTTTCCCTTTTTCCCAAGTATTTAATTATTAATTTCATATTTCATATTTTTTCATTATTATTTTGATGTCTAATTTAAAAAAAATATATATATTGTATTTTTGTACATATTTATTAATATATATTAACACTACATAATTGTCCTTTTTCCCAAGTATTTAATTATTAATTTCATATTTCCTAATTTTTCATTATTATTTTGATGTATAATTTTTTTATAATATTTTTTATATTGTATTGTTGTAAATATATATTAACACTACATAATTGTACCATCTTAGAATGTATTATTTAGAGTGCTTGCTTATGCATATGAATGTCTTTTTTTTATGAATATGTTTATTGTTTGTAAATATACCAATCAAGAGAGATCATATTCTTTAAGTGAAAACTTTTCTTAGAATGCAAAATTTGAGGAGAAGTTTGCATCTCTAAGGATTTGACCCCTTTTAATGCATGATGCATCTGGAGTTAAAAATGATCAAATTCTTTGAAGTGCAAACATTTCTTAGAGTGCAAAATTTGAGAAGAGGTTTCCAAGGACGAGCTGAGATGGATCTATGTTGTATATATTAAATTAAACTCAATATGTTTCATATTTAGAGGATATTAGGAGACTCATGTTTCATAAATAAAATATACTTTGGGGTTTGGAGTGCTAAATCCATTTGTAAAATTATAAAAAACTGTAATGAGTATATATATTTCAAATTAAACTACAAACAATAGATGATCGTGATTATGTATATGCATCTATTTTAAATGAATGTAAACTTTTAAAATTTGTTGAATATAAAACAAAACAAAACATTAGAAAATTTACATGATTACCAAGCTGAATAAAAACTAAATAGAAATATAAATCCAACTTAACTCCTAAATTTAACAAACTGAATCTTCTCAAGAGGCATACAATATAATTCATTTAGCTTTAATTAATTGGAATACACACACATCATTAATTTTAACGTTTAGGTTTGGAATACACACACATCATTGATTTAGTTTAGTAAAATTTTGTTTACTTAATATTTTATTATTTTATTAAAGTGACACATAACAACTTCACAATAAGCAATCCTTCTTACTCATACTAAAAATACTCATTCTAAAAATGTAAAAAAAAACTCTCAATACAAAAAAACCATCTCTTAAATCATCTCTTTAAAAACATCTCAATACTACCTGATACTCTATAAATTTCATCCTACTTTTTTATAAATACATTATAAAATAATATTTTATATATACATTATAAAGTATTTATTTGTTGGAGCTAATTTTAACCTTTCTTCTCGGCCTCTCTATGTTGCCTCTCTATGTTGTTTCACAAAGTTAAGTCAGATGGTTGAAACAAAAATTATGCACGTGGATTATTAGTAATGTTAACAATAGTATGCACCTTCATACACAATCATAGTGTAGGCAAGGTTTCTCTACTTATCTTAGATTTATATAGTATGGTTGTTAATATTTTAAGTGGTTGGCAAATTTATTATAAAAAAGGATGGTTAAAGGTTTACCTAAAATTGAAATGAAATTATATATTTGAGAAGCAACATAAAAATACATTTTTAATTGGAAATCAGGAAAAGATTTACAATCATTTTCAACCTACATAAATTTTTAAATCGAGAATCTTGTAAAGACTCACAACCATTCTAATTAGATAGATATTTTGAGAAGTATTGATATACATATTTTTTTAAACATTTAAATGATTAATTAAGAGATGGATTTATTTTATAGAAAAGTTGTTATAATGTAATACATATTATACTAATAATTAAATAAAAATATATGGCATTGTTGAAAGACCAAAATCAAACCCTTGCTGAAATGGCAAGGGGCAAGGTCCATGTTATTGAAAATGATTTTTGAGTAAAAATAGTTGATATAATTGTGTATATTCTTAATGACATTCATATAGTTATAATGAAGAATTGTACACTAGAGTGGCAAGATTCTACAAAAGATCCAATATGTAACATTTAGGAGTTTTTAGTTCATTGATACAAGTATATGTTTAGCAAAAGATTAGGAAAATATATATGAAAAATGTAAAGAATGCATTTTTGTTTCTTACAACAATGAAAATAAAGTAATATGAAAATGTGAAGAATGAATTTTTGTTTCTTACAATAAAAAGAGTAAAGTAACATGAAAAATGTGAAGAAATGCATTTTTGTTTTTTATACCAAAGAAAGTAAACCATACCATTATTTGAAATTTATATAAAAAAATTGTATATTGATAAAAATCTAAAATAGTGAAAATAAAGTCTTCACAAAATGACATCACTCATTTTCTCAACAACACTAGGCCACTCCAAGTTCAAGGGATAATGTCATCTTCCCACCAACACTAGTGCCACTCCAAGTTCAAGGGATAAATCCTATCCCAATAAATCTTCATTAATTCCAAATGCAAATGCAAGTCCAACATAGACTCCAAGCCCATCAAGAGAGGTAAGAAGACTTTTTACCTTACATATATTGATCAAAAGACTTCAAATTGAGAGAATATCATGCTATTAAATCATTTTTTTAAAATTGATGTCAAATCAAAATGTTAAGAAGATATAATGTAACATAGAGTTGGTATGTAACAATGGATGAGGAAATTAGGGCTATTGAGAAGAATGGAATTGGACCAGATTTACTTGAATTTAAGGGTCAGCATAACTCGATCTTAAACTAGGATTTACCAAGGATCAAGAGGGATCTCATTTCTTGAGGTGTAAGTTTTTTTATCTTAAATTTTTTACATGTTTAAAAAATTTACAACTTACCCCTTAATAATGTTTGGTTTAACATGGATTTTTTAATTAGTTATTTGGCTTTAATTTTTATTTTTATTTTAAAAGTTGACATGAATGTTTTGAATTACTTTTTATTTTTTAAAATGTAACATCATATGAATTTTTTGAATTACTTTTTACTTTTTGAAATGTAACATCACATTGTTACATTAAGCACCTCCCTACTCTCCATACAATAAATAATTATATAATAAGATCAAAATAATAAAACTTAATGATTTTGAAATTAGTGTTGAACCAAATTGTAATATAACATATATTTATGAAATAATGTAGAAAAAAATAAAAAAAATTGAGAAAAATGAAATTTAAGATTAAGTTAAATTTCTTTGAAAGTGATCTAAAACCATGCAACATATAATTTGGTATAACAAAAGAGGACAAGATGTTATGCAACCTATAACCTGGTATAACACAAGAGGACAAGACATTGAAAAGAATGAAACTATATTAAATTTAAAAATAAATATGTGATAATAGTAAAAGAGATATATAAAAACAAGTAAATACTAAATTATAACAAAAGAGGACAAGACAATAGTAAAAGTGATATATAAAAACAAGTAAATACTAAACTAACAATTAAAATTAAAAGACATAATGCCAGATGCTGGATTACTTAACAAAGTATATATACAAGGTTCATAAAATAGCCTATACCACTAAATATTTGCAACCAAAGTATATGTACAAGCTCATAAAATAGAGTATACCAACAAACGTTTGGAGCGATTGCTCCAGGGGGTAGTTTTTAATGTCAGACATCTCTTACGTTTACTGCTTCTCTTCAGTCCTAGTCGATATTTGATAATACGGACTGGTATCATTATAATAATCATACTCATAATCCTCGTCTCTTCTGAAACCTTCGGAATCCCCTTCATCATCGTCGCGATAATGATAACAATCAATATTATCATCGTCTCTTCCGACTGGTACCTTCTGGCTGCTGACTGTCGCTGATGAATCTGGTATTGCAGTTGGAAGGACTAGTTGGTCGATCTGTTCTTGCAGTCCTTGTAGATAGAAAGAGGCTATTTGCAGATTCGTGAGCAAATAAGACACCGGATACTGTCCTTCTGGCTGTAATAAGTGTATGTCATGATCTAACCCTAACAAAGATCTCAAATCTTTAATCTGTACTGTTACGGCTTCCAATATCTCTTGAGCTTCTGCTGTATTTAACGTTTTATAAATCAGCCCATTACCTATCATATTTCTTGATATTTCATTTACCACTCTGAGTATGATTCTCTGATTATTGTCTATTGGCATTGTTTGTCCTTCATTAACAAATCCCTCTATGTCTGTCTCTGCCTCTATGTCTGTTTCTGGAAAATCTAGGGTCCTTTCAAATCTCGATAGACTTGACAAAATATCAAATTGAACTTTTGCTATATCTTCTGAGTTTTGCAGTTGCATACCTTTAGCTCGGTTGTCTTCAGAAATTCTCTGCATGCTTTGTTTGATTCCTTCGAACTTTTCAAGTTTCTCAGTGCTATCCATGAATCCTTCTAAGCTTTCAATTTTCTCAGTGCTATCCATGGATCCTTCTAGCCTTTCAATTTTCTCAGTGCTATCCATGAATCCTTCTAACCTTTCAATTTTCTCAGTGCTATCCATGAATTCTTCTTGGATGTGGAATTAACTGTGTTCTCTTTAACACTGCTATGTCCTTGAGCTTATATTCTATCTGATAAATTTTATCTAAAACTTGTCTTTGATGCTGAAGTTGGTGTGAGCAGGAAAGGATGACTACTATGTTTGCAAGAACGCAATGCAGCGGTCACTGCTAACTGAAGCAGGGATCAATGCTCTGCTCCAGTATGAAAATGCAAAATCATACTGTGCTCCAAATCTGAAATGATGCAGGGCCCTAAAAACTGCTTTCAAATCCTCACATCAGCAGATGATGCAGGCCTATAAGTCAAACTGAGGTAAATCTGCCTTTGATAGTTTACACTCAAGCTGTGCTCAAACGTGTTACTGTACCCTGAAGATCTCTGCCAAAACATAAATCATTACAATTAATTTACAGCTAACAGCGGCCTGCAGTAGACTGTCAGGTAGAAATAACATAGATGCAGAAGTTCATAACAGAGGTATGTATGCCAAATCTATACACCAAGGAATAAAATAAAGAAACAGACGTCAATGAAAAATTTCTAGCTAGTTTCTCATCACAAGAAGCTGAACAAAATATCAGTGCTTCTCAACATATCTAGCCTTCAGTACAGGAGAGAATAACATACAGGACTAAGATGAAACAGAGTGTCATGTGTTCCACTCTTTCCTACCCCACATGCCAGCAAGTGATAGTCTAAGAACAGAACAAAATAACTGTAGTTTTCTGGCATAAATGAGCATTGGGAAGGGGATGTTTCCTCAAAAGAACTCAAGGGAAAACAACCCACACTTGAAAGCAGTTTATGGACCAGGGTATTCACAAAACGGAAATCCAAAGATTGTTTGTTCTTGCCTGCCTGGAATTAAGCAGCTTGTTGTCATTGAATTTGGATCGAGGAATGGGCTCGCAATCACTTAATTTAGAATGGTGAATTGTGGATGTGCAATCATACTTGTGCAGTGAGAATCGAATAAATTTTGTCTTAAATTGATCATTATTTTTGCTTTACGTTTGAGGATGACAGAATTTAATTCACTCTCTAATTTTTATACAAACAGAAATCAATTTGGTTAAATGATAGTTTAGTTGATTGGAGTGTAAATCCAAAAATCAAGACTATTTTATTGAGATTAGAAATTCAATTCTCACTAACCCATCTCTTTATGTTCCAATTTTTTATTCATTTTAATTTAATTCTAACTAAATAAAATTTTATTTTATTCAAATAAATTAAACCTTATAATTTGTATTTACAATTCACAACATTTAATCATTTAAACTCATTTAACTCAAATTTTATAAAAACATTTAGATCCGGTACAAGCGTCATTGGATAATTGGTGATCGAATCACTTCAAAGTTCACATTTAGATTTTTTTAACCTATTAGTTAGACTTAAATCCAGTAGGAATAATGTCATTTTAGCAAATATGCAATTTCAATATTTAAAAAATGTGATCTAGATTACTTTAGCATCTCCAAATTTACTCAGATCGATAAAAGGACTATTTAAACATTGCACATGACGATTTCAGCAATTTCGTAATTACAAAATTCTTCGAAATACAAAACTATTTGAATGATCCGTATCAAACGCAGTTAAGAGTTTGAGCAAACATCAAATGCATAGAGCAAAAAGCTAGAGTAAAGCCAGCCCCGAGAGCAGAGCCAAAACTCTTCCATTTACTGAATATGATTTCGAAACCCAAAACCTTCGAAATAAAAGGCTATGACCGCTAACAGGGCGACAAATTGGGGAACCTAAATAGATGAAAGAAAGAATGAAAGAGGTGCAGTGACAGCAGTATGCCAAAAAAAGAAAAAAACGAAAAAAGTGAATGCAAATCCTTGACATTAGGGTGCGAAAAGAACGTGTTTCTTTGAAACTAAACTAGGCATCTTATTCTCATCTCAAATAATATATTTCCAGGGTTTCTTAATCCGAACAGGATTTTCTCCGGTTCAAATCCCTGTGTTTATCTCTCCGTTAATATTTAAATCTCTGCACAGGATTTGGTACAATGTGCAAAAGTTTTGATTTGCACAGAGGAGTTGTTAGATGTAGCATAACTCCAGTGGCACAAATAGATTTCACAGCAGTTTTAATCCATGAAAGCACACATCAAAATTTCAAAAACTGAGGTTGAAGAACTGGAAGTGATAGCACAATAGCTTCTGAATGGAATTTGACAATAATCAGACCTAGGAAAATTAACTTTTGGGTATTCCAAAAGACTCTCAATCATCAACGGTTAACAGCACAACAATTCAATAACAATTCCGTTACTGAACAGAGAAGCTAACAAGGCCTACCTTTTAAGACACGGTATCGCAGAATTCTGTTCAGTCACTCTATAGAAACATAAACAAAAGCCATGGCCTCTGTTCACCAGAAATGCCTTTATTACATGGCTTCTGTTACTGAACTCTTGTGAGTGAATTATAAACCAAGCCATACTGGAGTTGCATCTTACATACTACTCTAAAAACATACTGGAGTTGCATCTTACATACCTCGCTTTGGCCTCTCTGGAGAAGTTTAACCTACAGCAGGCATGAGGGAGACTGGCTGTAGTACCATCAATATGCAAGCAGAATGACAAGCGCGCATAATACTTTCGTACTAGTTTTATCTTCCCCGCTACTCTTTAAGAGCATAAAGTGGCAAATGCAAACTGGTTGGCTTCGACTGTTTTAAAGAACACCCTGTTTATAGCATCCGACCGACGGATTCCAAAAGCGGACTTCACATGCACTTTACAAAGTATATAAAGTATAAAGAGGACATCCAAACACCTGGCATGACTTTGGGATTGAGACGGTGGGCATGACTTTGGGTTGGGACACTGGGAGAAGGGGGTCGGAAATTAACCAGACTGCTGCCTAGGCTTTAATTTTTTTACATTTTTATGCCTAATCTTTGTAAGAGAGTGAAAGTGATCAATTTGTTATCATCCACCTTTTGGACAATCAATAAGCAGCCTAGTGGGCAGTCTTAATGCCACAACTTTTTGGACGATCAATAACCAGCCTGCTGTGCAGTACTGTGCATTCTTTAATGCTAGGGCGGAAGGTCCATGATAACAAATTGATATTAACTAACTACATAGTCAAATATGATATTACACTATTTGGAAAACACTCACAGATGAAGGATGGGGCACTCAAAGTAACTATCCATCAAATATGATGTTGTACCCATAGTAACTATCCAAAACCTCTTATTTCCATTGGGCTGCATGTGCACCCATAGTAACTATCCAAAATCTCTTATTTCCATTGGGTTGCATGGTTATCCATGGTTATCCATACGATTGGCCAAAATCTATGGGACGATGTGGCCTAAAAGATCTCAAGGGCTTTTTTAAAGCCTTAGCTCCAAAGGGAGTTTGGAGTGTCCTAAAAGGTGGAAGCTTGTAGTCAATTGTTGTGACCAACAAATAGATCACCCCCTTCTCAGTGGAAGAGTGGTTTCGCTCCAGAGATAAATTCCAAATGAACATCTTTATTATGTGGAAAGCAATGCTACAAGATTTCGACCTTATTAGTGACTGGATGGAATGGAATATTGGGAATGGTAGAAAGCTTAGGATATGACAAGATCCATGAATTAGTAGGCTCTGGGGACCACATGCTCCCTTTACAATTAGTGGAGGACCTTCGAGATCAAAGGATTATCTACCTACATCTGATCCCGTCAACTCTACTTACTTCACTCAAGAATGACTATCTGTTGATTTCTTGGGCATTGAAAGAAGAGATTTTCAAATTGCATGGGAAGCATATGTTCAATCTTTAAAAGTGTCTCACATTTGTCTCTATGATAAGATGGATGAACTCCTCTGGTCAAAAAATCCTGATGGTGGGACTTATTCTCCCAAGATTGGTTATGTGGTCTTGTGATCCCAACAAGCTCTACCCATTCAAAAATGGTGGCACTCTATTATTTGGATGATTAAGTGTCCTAAAATGTAGATTTTTTCTTTGGCTGGTTTTATCTAACCACATTCCTATTTTTCTTTGGCTGGTTTTATCTAACCACATTCCTATTTGGGACTTTCTTATGAAGAAAATTTGGGAGGGACTTGGACGATGCCCCTTGTGTCATGCATCAAATGAAAGTATTGACCATTTTGCAACTACTCAAAACAAGTCTAGGATCATCTTTGTTATATGAAGGGCTTCCCTTATGTATGGAACGGTGAAAATATCATAGAGGCTTTCTTTCACTAGTGCAATAATCTTGGTTTTAGGGCTTTCAAAGCTCTTCCATAGTATTATTATTTTGAGCATTTGGAATGCTACGAATCTTTTAATTTGTTAGGGTAAGGTGATCACCCCTTTCATCTATGCATCTAAGGGTCTTGTTATTTTTAACATGTTTGATCAAGTCACATCGACACAAAGTCTTTAGGGAAAAATGACCACCAATATTGATCAATCTTTTCTTTGGATTTTTTTGATTGAGCCGATCTTCTCCATCCTCCTATCGGTGGAGCAAGAGGTGCCCTCCATCTCTCAACGACCCACCATATATCCTTCGTTGTAGGTCTCGGTCATGCCACAAATAATTTTGCGAAGTTACAGGCTCTGAGATTAGGTCTTTTTTGGTTGTCCACTCACATGTTTAGCATGTGTAGATTATAGGTGACACAAAGTTGGTTATTGAATGGATTAGCAACAAAAGGCGCCCCAACAATATTTACCTAGCCCCTTTATATAATGATATCTTGAGGTTGTTGGATTTATTTCAACTCTCCACTTTTTAGAAAATATATCATGAAAGGAACTAAGAAAATGACCTTCTTTCGAAAAGGGGCCTCCATCTTGGGGAAGGTATTTGGCACAGATGGGAACACAATGCAAGTGTGGAGACTAAATTTGAACCTGGTGGGTTTAGGGGTTTTCTGGATGGACAATCTTCAAATTTGATGTGCAAAGACTTTTTGTTTTTTTGTATCTATGACATATAAGCTGCCAATCTTTGGACATTTTTGGAGCAAAATATAGGGGATCCACCTTATCATATTAGTTTGATGTAAAACGTAATTACATTCTTATAGAGTTAAAGTGGAGGAACAACCCACAGTATTATGAACTATGCCTACTGGGCCATATGCGAGATCTTTATGTGGATCTTTGTACATTGGTTTTTTAATATAAATAAAAAACTAAGATTTTTCTTTTTTTGGAAAAAAGAAGAAGCTAGTGTAAGGTAACATAATGCTTATAAAAAAAATACAATTAAAACCAAGTAAAAAATGTGTGTCCACTCATAAAATAAAAAAATCTAAACCCCTAAAAATCAATCTTAAACCCATATGTATAAGCACAGATCCAATTTTGTGCTTGACAAGTTTGGGTTTAAGATGGATTTACGTTGTTTAAAACAATAATGACCTTCTTACCTTATTAACTCGTAAAATGATAAAAGTTTATAATAACTTTACTCCAAACCTTTTAAATATAAAACTAAAATTTTAAATTACACTAATTAATTCTTTACTATGTTTTAAAAATGTAATAAAATAATTCTTCGCATTGGGTGTCATCAGTTAGGTTCTCAACACCTTAAATATCATGCGAAGTGACATGGTATTCAGGTTGGCCCCCAAGTCGAGGTAAGAGGGGTATCAATTTTATGTGATGAGGTGGTTATCTATTATGGTCATAATTGTTGCACGTGGTATGTGATTTCCCCCAAGTGGAGATACAGTATGCAAACTCTCCCACTTTCGACTTTGGATGCCATGTTAGAAACTTTGTTAGTGATTTCCTTCCATAGATATGGAAACTAGGCAAGAGTTTGGGGGTAATCATGGCCCAAGTGTAATGTCCTCAATTTTGATTTGTAATGCATTTAATTAAAATTATGAAAATGATGTAAATATGCTAGTATGGATTCCTACTGCGAAGCTCAAGGCCAAGGCCCAACTAGTGAATTGATAGGCATGTATGATGTAAATATTGTTATTTGGATCATATGGTTGGCTTGTCATGCTAACTCAAAATATATGTAGATATTATGTGCATAAATAATAAAATGGTCCAAGATTGGTTGTGTAAAGAGCACTAAAGGGGCTATGATTCCACCAGACAGGAAGAGGAAAGGGGTTAATAGGAGACTAAATATTTTATTGCCATGTGTCAACTTTAGAACTCATACAAATTCTGCCATGAGCTTTGAATAAGCCAATTATCTCTTTTTTTTATGATTTTCAAGCATTGAATTCATGTGTGAGGTTGGTGGAAAAAGTCACCTCATATAGTTATTGAAGCATGGGGATGACTACACTTTTGTTATGATTTTGTTAGTTGCCAAAAGTCAGTCTGCAGCTATCAGGAGTCCTTTCTTCTATGGTCAGAAGCTATGTCAATTGTCTTTTCACCATTATCTCATATCCCTTGGAGTTGACCCTCATTCTCTCATTCTTGCATGCAAATCTACAGTAACTAGAGCTCCCCATTGTTGTTCATGACCATTTACCAGACTGTGTAACCCATAAATTCGAATTAGGAGACTGAACTACAGATTTGGAAGGTAAATAGATGGTTGTAGGTGAGTGGAGAGCTTTGGCAAGCTAGGAACCCTTACCAGGGATAATTTTAGGGACGAATTTTAGCCCAGTGGGCTATTTTTCCATGTTTTTCTCCCAACAAAGATTCATCATTTTTCATTTTTTGAAGCCCTGTTTCGCCCACTTTTGATGGGGTAAAAATTTTTCACCCAAAAAATCGCCAAATTATTATATAAATGATATAAAATCCTTGGAAATTAAAATATTTTTTGAAAAATATCGCCAATCATTTTATAGTTGGCGTTTTAAGAATTGGTAATATTCGCCAACATTTACACACTTTTAAATAAGTATGGTTCCTTAAAATCATCCCTGACCCTTACCCATTGAGTTTTGATGCTCATAGATGCTTGAGAAGCCACAAATTTAGGCTACAAGTGGTTCTTCAACAACATATAGCAAATTGGTCTCCATTTATGCACACACTGAAAGCACTCAACAAGATGGATCTACATTTAGGTAATTAGTTTAATGTTTAGTCTTTGTTTAAGAGTAGGCATCTCCACAAAACTAATTGGCTAGTTGCGCTTATTGGTGTTTATCGACCACTTTACTTGTGGCTATGCTAGTATATGAGATTTTGGACTTCCTTGAACAGATCAACAAGATTAACCCAAGTGTAACAAGTGTATAGCCAAGATTCATTCATGATGGCTGTATCTTATTATGCTTAAATGCATCTTGATTAAGATTTAAAAAAGCTTCAATGTAAAATGAAAAAAAACATTATTTAAAAAAAACATTCTTAGTATTAAATATAAAATAAAATATTATTAATTAAAGATGTTCTGTTCTTAATCCTTTGCTTCATAATCATTTTTTCATCTTAATTGTCTAAATCGTAATCAACCTTCTTTCATTTTAACTTGTTCTTCAATTTAAAAGAATATATATAATTTTTATAAAAATATTTTTAAAACCATTCATAAAAAACAAAATCCAACCATATTAAAGATTAGTGTAACCAGCAACAAAAATAATTACATACCATTTTTTTTTTACTTTTAATCTTATACTTTTACATTATATTTCTTTATTCTAAAAGAATAAATACAACTTTAATTTTTATTTTTTTCTTAATTTTTTCCCAACCAATATTAATTTGCCAAATTAAAAATTCGTATCCTTTCTTCATGATCACGTTACGGGCTCTCTTTTTGGGTTGTCCATACTATGATTATCTTTCCGACCAATACTAACTTGCCAAATTAAAAATTAAAAATTCGTATCCTTTCTTCATGATCACGTTACGAGCTTTCTCTTTTTGGGGTTGTCCATAGTACGAGTATCTTGGCTGTCCATATATATATATAAAGTATGCATGCACTCCAATTTAAAAAAACATATATATATAATTATTATTATTTATTAATTTTAAAAATTAAAAATATATTTCAAATTTGTAAATATATCATAATTTAAAATAATATAATTTTTTTATTAAATAAATAATAATAAAAATAAATTAAAAAAAAAATACTTTTAACAAAAAAATTTGAAAATATTTTTTTTAATGGTTTGAAGGGCAGATTTATACTTCTATATCCCAAGAGAATAAACGTATCACCCTTTTCTTATGGCTTGTTCCCATTGATTAAGTTCAATAATCAATGATTAATGATATAATTTAAAATATTATTTAATAATTAATTTAAAATTATTATTTTTTTAACATTGATTTTGTAGTGTTTCTAAATATTTCCTTTCATATCCACATGTACTTATATTTCTTCATTACACATAAAATAAACTCATCACCCTTTTCTTGTGGTTTGTCTCATTAATAAGATTAACGAGGTATAATTACCTATAAATAAGTTGTTTTTAAGATCTCTATAAAGGTTTTTATTGTTCCATGCATTAGGAACTTACGTCGAAAGGTGAAGCTTTAGAGGTTTATCCTTAGGGATCATAAACCCTGATGACTTGTAACTGTCAAAACAAGTTCAAGGGGAAGGTTGGTAGAGTGAAGGGGTTAGTTCCTTTATTGAAGAAGAAATTATCTAAAAAACATGTTTTGTCAATTGAAGGTTTTTGTAAGTAGATTGTTCTTCGGGAAGTTTGTCTGGCAGTTTTCAAGCCCTTAGAGCAGGGAATCCTGGGATTGGGGTTAATTATGATTACCTTTTCTCTAAATCTTAGGGGGATGGGAGGGACCCCCAAAAGTTGTGGCTTTTATCATTTTTTTGGGTGTTGTTAGACCTGATATCATTCCCTTACAAGAGACTATGGTCTCGGGGAATAAGGCTAGGGAAGCCTCAGCGCCCTTGCTGCCGGGATGGAATATTTGCATAGTCGATGCATGCAGTTTTTCAAGCGGTATTTTCTCGATTCAAAATCTTTGGATAACACTTTTTAATGCATATATATTTGGTGTAGGTTTGGTTCTGGAAGGTTTGCTTAAGGATTTCTTTTTTTTTGTCAAGATCCTTAATTGCTATGAACCATATCTAGGGTAGAAGGAATTCTAGCTGGATTTTAACCTAGATGCCCTATTTTCTCATTTAGGGCTTATCTTAGGGAGGATTTAAATTTGACTTTGAGTGCTAGAGAAGTTTTTTTTTTGGGGGGGGGGGGAATCAAGATTTGATCCTCTTACTGGTTTTTNATGAAACCACCCTTATAAATGTCAAACCTAAATGATTATTCCCACTTAGATGAATGACAAGGTTGGAGATGAGGAGGTGGCTAAGAGA
Organism: Pseudotsuga menziesii; assembly: GCA_001517045.1. NCBI lineage: Eukaryota > Viridiplantae > Streptophyta > Pinopsida > Pinales > Pinaceae > Pseudotsuga > Pseudotsuga menziesii. The sequence goes on from LPNX010519530.1 coordinate 502,157, forward strand.
CTAGACAAGTATTTGATAGCCGATGAGCTCCTAGAGAAGTTTGGTAGATAAAGAACTTGGATTGTTACTTCATCTCTATATGACCATCTTCCAATTTGTTTATTGTTGGATTTTGTGGAGGAAAGACCTAAATATGCATTTCAATTTAACCCTTCTTGGTTCATGGAACAAGAATTCAAGTATATTTTTAGATCTAAGTGTAAAACTTTGGGGAAGGGACCAACATTCCCCCTATGGATCATACGACTAGTAATCTTAAAGCATTAAAGGTTGCAGTGGTAGGATGGGAAACTAATAAAAAGAAAAGTGTGCAAGAAGAGATTATTGGTTTAGAAGACGAAGTTCAAGATTTGTTTTTTAATAACAGAACTGGTATCTTTACAGAGGATGAGAAAATGAAGTTAGGTGAGTTAGAGGGACAAAAGAGTGAAATACTGAGGGTGGAAGAAGAATCTCAGAGACTAAAAACCAAAGATATATCGTTAGGTCAGGGAGACAACAACACAATTTTTTTCATAAGTTTGCAAAACATAAGAAGAATACAAACTCAATTTAGGACATTTACGTCAATGGAGTAAAACTTTCTTCTCAAAAGGATTACAAGAAGGATCTAGGGGTCATTTTGATATGCTTTTTAAGGACCCGTGGGACAATAAAATATTGCATAGTTAAATGTTGTTTAGAACTACCTAAGATTCTTCAATGTAGATGATGGTATAGATCTATGTGTCCTTGTGCCCTTAGAGGAAATTAAAAAGACATTAAGCAAGTTTGCTAAAGCAAAAAGTCCGGGTCCTGATAAATGGACTATGGAGTTTTTCCTATAGTTTTTTGAGCTGGCAGGTAATGATTTAATGGTTGTGGTGGAAGATTCCAAGCTAAAAGGTAAAGTCTCAAGTGCACTTAATGCTACCTTTATAGCATTAATATCAAATCTCTCAAAGCCTAGTTATTTCAATGAGTTTAGGCATGTTTATGTGTGCAACCTGGTTTATAAGGTTATTGCTAAGGTGATAGACAACAAGATCAAGTTTTCCCTATCAAATAGCATTTCCAAGGAGTAGTTCAAATTCCTTCAAAATAGGCAGATCATGGATTCCATAGGAATGGCACATGATGCTATGCATTCTATTAAGATATACAAGAAGGAAGCCGTGATTTTAAAATGAGATCTTGTGAAAACATATGACATGATAGATTGGTCTTTTCACGGACTCATTTTGCTATATAGTGATGTTTACTCGGAAGCTACCAAATGGATTATGGGGTGTGTAAGTTCAATAATATGTTTAGTACTAGTATATGGTATCCCAACCAAATTATTCAAAAGCACTAGAGGGATCGTACAAGGTTTCCAGTTATCCCCTCTATTATTTCTCCTTATTATGGAAGCACTCAAAGACTCGTCAATAAAGTAAAGAAGGAATATAAAATCAAAGGAGTAAAAGTCTATGTCCACTATAATCTAACTCGTTCCCTTTTTGTGGGTAATGTGTTAATATTTGGTAATGGCATTCTCGAGGAATGGAAAAAATATTTGGATATGCTAATTCTATTTTGTAAGGCTTCATGCATGGAGGTTAACATTGACAAGTCTATTCTTCTCCAAAATGGGATGGATGAGAAGACAACTATGAGCATCTGAAATCTTTTGCAGTTCCAAATGGAGGATCTAGAAGGTGGGATGAAATATTTGGGTTTCTTCTTAAAACCAAACAATTATAGAAAACATGAATCAATGTGGCTAATAAAGAAAATTGAAAAGAGAATAGATCATTGGTGTCACAGGTGGATTTCATTAGCTGGAAGACTCACATTGGTCAAATTTGTTCTTGAGGGGATACCTGTGTATTGGATTTCCTTGGTAAAAGTTCCAAAATTGATTTTGGAGAAGATTAGACAAAAATCTTTCAATTTTTTATGGGATGGGAAGAAGGATAAGGGGAGTTATCATTTGGTTAGATGGGATAGGGTGGATAGACCAAATGATTCAAGAGGATGGGGGCTGAAAAATATCTTCAACTTTGGTACAAATTTAACATCCAAGAGTATATGGAGATGCTTTTTTGGTAGTGGCTCATGGAGTGAGGTATCAAAATACAAATACATAAGGGGTATGTGTGTTGAGCACCGGGTTTGGAAAGAACGAAAAACACTCTCAAATGTCTCATTTGTTTGGAATGGTTTTGTTAGGGCCATGCCAGTCATGATAGTTTGGATAGCTTGGAAGATAGGGAAGGGTGACAAAATATTGCTAGGGGTGGACCCTAGGAAGAAAAAATAGTTTCAAGTTTTTTAAAGTGCTTAACTTGAGGTTAAGAAATTTGGGTTACTGTACTATGGACCAAGTAGGCCTTCCTACAGGAAATGGACACAATTGGTTGAAAGATATTGATTTAGTATTGGAAGGGGAAATTGAACAGGAGTGGAATTCATTTATAAAGAGCCTCAATCACGGTGGAGTGTTATTGTCTAATGAAAAGGATACATTAACTTGGTATTGGAATGCTATTGATGGTCAATATGTGACTTTCAAGCTAGCATATGAAGCCATATTGTAAAAAAAACACTATACCTGATAACATATGGTGGTCCTCTTTCTTATGGAAGTGGAACTTCCCTCTAAAGAAAAATCTATTTTATGGCTTTCATTAGCCAAAAAAATACTAACATGGGATGACTATCTTAAGAGAGGTGGTAAGGGACCAAATGTATGTGTATTATGTAGGAAAAACATCGAGACTATCAATCACCTACTTGTCCACTGTGGCTTCATAAAATAGGTTTGGAGGGAACTCAAAGCACTACTAAAATTTCCTGGGAAATGGACAACTACGTCGTAGTTTCATAGTTGGAGGTCCTGGTTAGTGGAATATAATAGATTCTTCAAATAGTTGCTTGGCTATATTTGTTAGAAAGTGTGGTTGCACAGAAACAATGTAATTTTCCAAGATTATAATCCAAATGTACATGTTGTAGCTATGGATTTTTTAGGGTATTTCAAGGATATCAGTACAAGTAAAGTGAAAAATAAGTAGAGGTTTGCTAAAATCCTTGAGTTGATCACAAGGTAATCCCTTGGGTACTTCGATGGTGCATGCCAAGGCATTGAGGGGGTCTGTGGAGATGGAATGATTTTAAAGTGTTGTTAGAGAGCCATAAGTACCATACAAAATTAGTGCATGTTCATTATCAAACACCAGAGATGAATTTTTAGCTTGTTGGGGTCTCCTTATTTTGATCATTCTAAAGGGGTTACTCACTTGCTGGTTTGGGGTGATTCTAAAGTCATCATTGATTGGGTTTATGGAAAGTCAGGGATGAATGTTCTTAAATTGGGTTGGTGGCAAAGGAAGATATGTTCTCTTTAGGATTTTTTCTGACATATGTTTCTCTCATGTCTATGGGGAATACAATGTCCTTGTTGATTCCGTTTCCAAGGAGGAACTATTACTACAGTCAGGTTCTCTATTATTTGAAGAACCAAAACATGACATGGTGGTCTCCAAAGGTTCTTTGGATGTTTTTACAAAAACAATTAGTTTGATCTGATAGAACTTTGGTTTTGAGTTTTTATAGTATTTACTGTGGTCATCTCTCATAGATAGTTCTATCTGGGAGTGTTTTTTGGATTAGATGATACTTTTAAAGGATTCTTGGTTTTATCCAACTAAACTTTGGTTTTGAGTTGTTATTCTATTTATTGTTAGTCATATCCGATAGACAATTATGTATGGGAGTTGATTTTGAGGACTAGCTAAGCCTTTTAATGGCTCTTTTGTGGGTCTGTTTTGAAGGTTGTTGTGCAAATGTAAGCTTGTTGATCTATATCTTTTGTATATTGATTATAACTAACAATAGATATAAGTTTTTTTTTGTGGGAATAAAAGGTTCAATGATTAATGGTATATATATATGTGTGTGTGTGTGTTTTTCCTGGGAAAAAAAGCGTAATTTTATACCATCCGACGATAAAAAAATTACATTCTGTAGATACACATAGATGTGTATTTCAAAAAAGTAGCTAAAGAGCTCAAAAAAGTAAGACTATGAATGTCTCCGCAAATAGAGCCAACGAGAAGGAGCGTTTAAAATAGCTGCCTTGTTACATCAGAATACATGATAAAATACAAATCAGTTTGTCTCACAATTTTAGTATGTTTTCTGCCCTATTCAGTGAACAGTCCACTTCCAAAAAATAATTATGTGCTGATAAAAATACTAAATGGCATATCAAAGATTTCATAGCATCCTGTAAAAATACCAGAATTCCCATCATTCTATGAAAGGTCGGTGATAGTATTCAAGAATGATTGTCCTCCCATTGTTCCTTTACCTTCCAGTGCCCCAAGACCAATTACAGCCCCGCCTTTGAGGCTTTGTCCGCTTACTGGTCATTTTCCCTGTAAACATGTCTGCATGAAAAAGTAGCATAAGTGTTGATAATCTATTTAATGGAGGATAAAATGTTGTCAAGTCTTAAATTTTTGCAATGTTGTGTTCCAACAGTCCAATTGATGACATTCATTGAGTCCCCAAAGACATTTAGAGTTATGCACCCTTTCTCTGCTGCAAAGATGAGGAGGATTTTGAGGCTCAAGTGTTCTTCTAGGTTGTTGTTGCCTTCCCCTATCCCCACCAATAATTCAAAAAAATGTGTCTCTGAAAGAAAAAGTAGTGCTCCTACCCCACAAGAATTGTTTTGTGCTGCACCATCAAAAAACCCCCAAGGAACAACCTTATCAATTTCCACATTCAATACCTCCCTTTGTCTGGCCACCTTTATATGTTGTGGAAAAGCTGTAAGTATACCATAAGAGAGACCAGCAGTGATTCCTAGAGTACAATATTTGTCCGCAAAAATATAGTTGTTTCGCGCTAGCCAGACACCCCAAATAACTAACAATGGGAGGGATCTCACCAAATCCAGTGAGGCTATACCCATCCAATTCACCCAGGCATGAAGAACAACGTTTCCTCACCAACTACAAGACAAGCCCAGATCCTTCAAACATTCTCTCCAGACTTCTTTGATGAAAGAAAAAATGAGAAATAGATGAGGAACAAACTCACCATCCGATTTGCAATGAGTACACCACCCTAGAGCTTGAAAACTCCTTCTTTGTAAATTATCCCAAGTAGGCGACTTATTCTCCAGAACACACCACATGAAGATCTTGGTTTTAGGGGGGCTTTTGATTTTCCATAGCTTATTCCACCATCAGAAAGGTTCCCTTTGCATACCATCTGCACTAAGGATAATGTAGCCCATCTTCGGGGTGTATAAACCACATGGGTCAACATCCCAAATAAGAACATCCTCCCTATCTCGAAGTTGAATCTGTGCTCTGTTCAATGCACGAATAAGGCCCTTCAATTCCCTTTCGTTGGGTTATGATAACCCAAATTCCGAAGCCGATCTCCAGGACTGTGACCAGGGATTCTCTTGAACCGGAGAATCAATTTGTGAGAGATAAAACAAGCCTCTTTTCCTCAGAACCGCAATAGTAGGCCCCAGAAGCCTATGTTGCTGAGAGTAGGAAATCCATGGGTCCTCGCCTACCCTAATATTCCTGTCATTTCCAACATGCCAAGCCATATTTGTTTCAATGATACCAAAGAACAACACCACTGCTTTCCAGATAATAGAGCCACCTATATGAGACTTCCTAAGGTTCCTTATCCAGTCCTCAATAGTGTTGGGAGCGATATATTTTCGAATGATCACTTTAGACCATATAATAATAGTCTTTAGAAGTCTCCACCCCCCCTTGGCTACAAGAGATTTTGCAAACAAAAATATGTTTTTGAGTCCCCAACCCCCTAGTCCTTTCGGAATGGAAATATTCTCCCAACAGACCCAAGGGGTCACATGTGCTTCCTTCTTACCACTCCAGAGAAACCTAAAGAAAATGCGTCTAGCTTCATTCAACGTGCCTTATGGTATCCAAGCAAGTGACATCTAGTAGACAAGGATTGCTTCCAACATGGATTTAACAAGAACCAACCTCCCAGCTCTAGAAAGCCATTTGTGACTCCATAATTTCAGGCGCTTTTCTAGCTTCTAATATCCACTTCCAGTCCTGCTTTTTGTAGTCATTAGGCTTTAAGGAAAAACCTAAGTACTTCATACCCTCATCCAATCCTTCCAAATCATAAGGAAATGACCTTTTGAACGCCAGTTCCTCTTCATCCCTAAGAAGATGCCGAGTTAAGGTTGATTTCCTTGAGTTTATCTCCATCCCAGTGGCTTTGGAGAAAAGATACAGAATGCCCTGAATGGAGTTTGAGTCTCTCACTGATCCAGAGCAAAATACAAGGACATCATTAACAAACAAAAGGTGTGTTAATTGCAGAGATTGTGTGATTTGTATACCCTTCAATGCTCCATGATTCTTTGCATCCCTTATCGCCCTACTTAGACCTTCATCAACCAAAAGTAATATCAAAGGGGATAGTGGGAAGCCCTATCGTAGCCCTCTCTCTGCATGAAAAAAGGAGAGGCAGCCCCATTAATCAGTATAGAGAAGGAGAGAATAATGATACAACTCATAATCCATCTGATAAAAGCAATCCCAAATCCAAGGTGAGTCAACAACATATGAATGTAAATCCAACTAACTTTGTCAAAGGCTTTGGAAAAATCAAATTTTAGTATAGCCCCTCTGAGATTTTTAGTTTTCAGGATGTGCAACCCTTCCTGGGAAACTCCAATAGCTTTGTGAATTTGTCTCCCCTACAGGAACATGAATTGTTCTTCTGTGATGTTAAAAGATAATATTTCCTTAAGTCTTCTTGCTATCACCTTGTAGATATAGTGGCAGAGAGAGATGGGTATGAAATCATTCAGTGAAGCAGGATTATCAACTTTTAGAATTAAAGCTATGAAGGTATAGTTGAAGCTGGCCGGGATCCTTATAGAGATTCTAGTATCCTCCACAAATTTTAATAAATCACCTCCCATAATATCATATAGATCCAAAAGGAATTCAATCGTCGAACCATTAGGTCCAAGGCTTTTATCCTTCTGAAAACTATCAAGAGCAACCTTCAACTCTTCTTCTGAAACTTTCTCCATCATGGAGCTATTATCTTCCTCCTCAATGAACCTCAAGAAAAACTAAGCAATTCTGATAACTTCTGAGCAGGATATTTAAAGAGTTTCTTGAAATGATCCACCCCAGTCCTAGACATACCATCAAAGGTGGTTTGGGAAATTCCATGATCATCGAATAAGCTCTAGATAGTATTGGATTCTTTCCTTCCCCTAGCATAAGCATGGAAAAAATTAGTATTGTCATCCCCACATTCCAACAAGGTGGCCCCGCTCTTCAGTCTCCACGTCTCCTCTTCTAATAGTAGATTATTCCTTCATCCTTCCATCCTGATGAGTAGGTATTTGTCCATCTGGATCAACATCCCTCCTCCTTCTTTCTCCAGTAGTCCAGAAAGGTCCTTTTCAACTTGTTTCAATTCCCTACCGTCCCTATGCTTCTTATCCACATACCAATATTTGATGAGCTCCTTTAGATTTTTGAGGTTTTTAGCAAAATTGGAAGGCCGCATATCTCTTAAGAATAGGATCAAAGGGTAGCCAGTTGGAGGAGATTAGTAATTTAAAAGAGTCATATTTTAACCAAGTTTTGTTGAATTTTAAAGGGATTGGGGTTTTATATGGTCCACTTTTAAGTTCCAGAAAGATAGGTAGGTGATATGATTTCCCACCACATCCCACCCACTACCTGATATGATGATGCCTATCCACCACTTGTTCAGCCACCAGGAAACGATCCATCCTCTTCACCACTCTCCCATCTCCACATCTATTGTTTTTCCAAGTCGACTTAAGGATGTTGGGTTCAATGTCCAGTCAGTTCCTTTCTACCACTTTCCGAGTGAAGTAATCCATTAGTAAATCAACATGAGCATGTGGTCCCCAAAACTCAGCCTGCCCAAGGAGAAGTTAAAGTCTCCCCCTAAAATCACCATATCTCCTCCCAGAAGAGAGTTGTTAAAAAGAGAATCCCAGAAGGGGATCTTGTTTAAATACAGACCATAGATATTGAAAATAGTAGAGGATACCTCAAGGTCCAAGGCCTTGAATTCCAAGCCCAAAACTGATTCCATCCCCAAAATATTCAAAACCTTAACAAAAATTTCCTTCCAACTGATAACCAGGCCCCCAAATCGGCCTCTAGAATCCAAAATTTCAAAATTCTAGCCAGGAAACCAACTTCCTAGCCTATCTTAGACAGCATCTCCTACACCTAAAGTTTCTTGTAGCAACAAAATATCAGGGTGTTCTAAGCCAACCGCTCTCTTGATTGCTAATCTTGTATGGGGACCAGATAGACCCCGATAATTGAAAGACATAATCTTCATCTACGACCCTTCTTCTGGGCACACACCACTCTAAGCGCCCTCTCAATGGACTGTTGTTTCCCTTACAAGAGATCCTTTTTTTGCTTTGGTTTGTGCCTTAGCAATGAAGAATTTCCTACCTCTCCCTTTTGAGGTCAGATGTGAAGTTTTACCCAAACCCCTAGAGGCCATCTTGGAGCAGGATCTGAGTAAATTTATAGAATCCATCGAATCAAGAGGGGAAGGAGGGGGATCTACTTCAACAACCGAAGGGTCAACAACCAAAGGAAATGGGGAATCCTCTAGAAGTGAAACATAGATAGGTAGACTAGCCCGAATAGGTGGGGAGGTGATGCTCAAATTTTTAATGCCTTCCACCCAGTCTAAATAAGAAATATTAAGAGTTTTAGTAATGAAATTAAAGGAAGGGGAGAGAGTGAAAGTACCCGAAAAGGGGATCCCCTTCAATTTGTAGATATCCACCTATCGAGTCACCCCCACCATAGGTAGTGGACCTAAATCCCCCTCCTCTTGAATGCTATCCTTGACTGCAACAATGACAGGAACCACTAGTGTCGGGGGTTGTGAGGAAGTAAAGGCAGCAAAGCCTTCCATCACCTCTGTCGCATCTGTGTCGAAATTCTGCCGACGTCCACGACCATTGAGGGTACGGACAGGAAGAGGGAATTCTGAAACCAGGTGATCATAGGCATGGCATCTCCTACAACGGGAGGGAAAATTTTCATAATCTAGTAGTTCCTTGATATGTAGAGGTCCCCAACTTAGTGTCAAATCCTTAGCTAAGCCTTCACAAACATTAATATTTACCAGGATCCGAGCCACCTTTTGCAATTTTGTCTCAAGAAATGATAAGTCTGCTCCAAGAGACGTACCTAGGATGTTACCAATGTTTTTCAAAATATCTTCGGACTAGAACTGAAGAGGAAACCATGGCAGTCTCACCCAAAGAGGTAACAAATCCACCCTCTCCCTGCTCGCATCGAAAAGTGGATGCCAAGGTTTGATCAACAATGGTGTGTGGTCCACTGACTAATTACACACAAGTACCCACTGCATGTGTTTCGGTTGATTGATGTTGAATGCGAACCAACCTCTGATGAGTGCAATCACCTCCAGGACTGTACCCATGGCCGCAAACTAGTTTGAATCAATCCACTACAACATTGTCTGAATAGAGAAAATTTTCCCTAAGGCACTCCTAACCAACATCTGATAAGTCATGTGCATTATCTGGTGCCAATCCATGTCTTCTCCCAAAGCATATGTATAACCAGCCCTTCTAGACTTAACCCAACTCTTTTGATTCCGCCTGTTAGCACCTCTTTTCCTAGTCTTTCCTTCAGTACCGCTGCTAGAACCAGTGCCAAAACCCCCTGCCAAGACTGGGCTAGGGAAACCCCTCTGTTCCTGTGGCCCAATAAAGCAGCTTAATGACCCAAGTTCCACCACATGCAAGGTTTCTAGACCGCCAGGGGTATAAGCACCCCCACAAGGTGCCACTGCTATGCCAAGACCCATCAAACCTTGAAAATATGGAATACCTGCAAAATTTGTCACTGTCGATAAAGGAAGGTCTCCAAGTCCCTGATTCCAAAGAGGACCAAAACCCATAGAAAATTCTCTCGAAACAGGACTAAGCTTAGGGATTTGGAATGGGGAGGGAGAGAAGAGCAGCAAAACAGACGGGGAAAACCCTTCCACACTTCAAGCAGAAGAAAAAACAAGTGCAGAAACTCCACCAGCCCATACCAAAGGAGAGGCCTCCACCTCAACAACCCCACCAACAACTTGTGAAACCCATATGTCTTTCATTTCCAGAGGATCAGAGGAGTAATCAATCATGTCACCACCTGTGATCCAGGAGGATATTGGTGGCCACTCACCTATTCCACTTGGACCCCCACCATTGTTTCTTTCAATTTTCCAGTTTCCTTAATTGTAGCACAATTTACTATTTTTGGCAATTTTTGGGTCTTAAACTTCTGGAGCCGTTTTGAGGCCCTAAACGACGTATTTTAGGCATCGAATGGTCAAGAAAATATGAATCCATTCTAGGCTTAATATTTGTTATTAATGGGTGTAGTCCTTGAATAGATATTTCTAATGACATATCATGCGCATTAAACGGAGGTAGTATGCCAAAGTTACGACCCCGGGAAATTGATGTACCAAGTTACCCAACGGGGCCCACATTCTGGCATTTCACCTCCTAGGGTTAGATTTTTGGATGTGTAGGGTTTCCCTTGTTTCTCAATAATATATAGGCCTTCGAGCCTCATTGTAACAGAGAGTTCAGAGGCATGTAGCCGCCACATCTCTTCTCAGAGATAAGCTACCAGCAGTCTAGCTAGTTTATTTCCATTCTGTATGTAAACAAGTTTCAGTTCTTTGATTAATGAAATGAAGTGTTATTTCCGTTGCATCTTTGTTTTTGTGTTTGTTTGTGTATTCTGTTGCGTTCGTGCATAAATCTGGATTAGTGGTATTAGAGCAATCTGCTCTTTCTTGATCCTTCTTTGCATGTCCCCAACGAGGGCGGGGTATAAAGAGTTAGGGCTCGATCTGGTTGAACATTTGCAAGATCAGCCTCACAAATCCCGATGGCTTCCCATGGGGGACGAAAAGAAAGATGAGGGTGCAGAAGATCCTATCAAAATGTTGCTCGAGGAGGCCCTTGAAAAACAAATGAACGCGATGATGGATAACTTCGCCCAGATCCTTCAATGACTTCCCATCGGTGGCGCATCTGCATCTAGCAGCCACTCTGGAGGTGCAACCCCTTTTAAGGAACATGTAAACTTCGACATTCCCATATTTGATGGCTGAATAGATTCAAATGTTGTAGATAGATGGTTGAATCTATTAGAAGGGTATTTCTCGATTCATGACTTTTTCGACCGGGAAAATATTACTTTTTCACTACTGAAAGCCACCCCCCATGTCAAAGACTGGTGGGAAACCTACTATGAGGGAAAGGATGAGGAGGAACCCTCTCTGTTCTTGGCCGTACCCACTTGGAATTCTTTTCGAGATACCATAAAGGGACAATATTATCCCATGGGGAGCTATGAGGACAAGTACATACAATGGACTACGTTGCGACAACAAAGAGATCAAGATGTGCATGAGCTGATGAATCTGTTCCATACCCTGCGCACCAAGTTGGGTATCGAAGATTCAGAGAAACATTTGGTGCTGAAGTACCACAGTTGTCTGCATAGATACATTCAGGAGGAAATGGAGTTCCTCGGCATCTCCTCTCTTGGTACAACATACCGGTATGCTGCCAAAATTGAGCAAAAATTCAAATAGAAAAAGCGAGACTTTAGATTTGCGAATCAGAAGCAAGCAAAAGGTGCTCCCAAACCACAGAACTAAGGACATAGCCAAGGCATGGTGACTCAAGACAAATTTCCAAAGCCACAAGCAAAGAGCAACACTGCGAAGCCAAAGAAGGAAGCAGGAAAGTGGTGCGAGTTCCATAAGAGCCCCACTCACAACACAAATGAGTGTCGGGCCAAGAAGTCACTGGTGACCGAGATAAAGGCTTCCGAATCAAATGCATACTCTGACACTGAATCAGAACTTGAGAAGGGGGATGACAGAGGGAAGAAGATTATCGATGCAGAGCCCAATGCCACCATTGCAACCACGAAGATCCAAAAGGAAGAACCAGAATATTCAGAGGAGGAGGAGCATCTTTTCCACTCCCAGATGTGGGTAAAGGGTTTCCCTCTACAGTTCATTGTCGACAGTGGGAGCCAAAAGAACCTCATTTCAGTAGAGGTTGTGAAGCGGTTGGGCTTGCTGACCACATCACACCCGCAACCGTACACCATCGGGTGGCTTCACCAAGGATGGGATCTCCGCGTCAGCCAGCAGTGCCGCCTTCCCTACAGCATCAAGCCCTTCACCGATGAGGTATTATGTGATATTGCTCCTCTTGATGTTTGTGATGTATTATTAGGTCAACCATACTTATGGAAGTGACATGCTATGTATGAGTCTTGGCTTCGCGCTGTTATTGTTACGTTGGGAAATAAGTTGTACAGGATACCAGAGGTACCACCTCCTGTCGCTATCTCTTTGGTTACTGGAAAACAATGCAGTAATCTCATTTCCAAAACTGGGAAATTTGTTTTCTTGATGATCCACCCTCAGGGCAAGAAGAAGATCATGGCCACAACCTCCAGACAGGGCCCCTCTGCACGAGAACAACAAATGGACAAGGTTATGGAGGAGTACCGAGACATATTCACCTCACCCATCGCGGTGCCTCTACACTGTCAGGTCAAGCACCCCATCGATCTGACCCCAGGTACGCCGCTTCCCAATGGACCGATCTATCGATGCTTTGTTCTGGAGAATGATGAAATCAAGAGGCAAAGTCAGGAGCTGCTGTATAAGTGTCACATCAAGCCAAGTTCATCATCCAGTGGGAGCCCTATCATGTTGGTACAGAAGAAGGATGGGACTTGGAGACTCTGTACTGACTATCGGGCGCTGAACAATATCACTGTCCGGAATAGGTACCTGATCCCATGAATTGATAACCTCCTGGACTAGCTTAAAGAGGAAAATATTTTAGCAATATCGAATTAAATTCTGGGTATCACCAGGTACCGATCAAACCAACCGATGTGTGGAAGACTGCCTTCAAAGCCAAGGAGGGCCTTTTCGAATGGTTGGTCATGCCTTTCGGGCTGACAAATGCTCCTGCAACCTTCATGAGACTGATGGAAGACATTTTATGGCCATTCACCAACTCATTTGTACTAGTGTACTTAGATGACATCCTGATATTCTATCTAGACTTGGGAAGAGCACCTCCACCACATCCGACAGGTCCTCCAAACACTGCGGAAGCACAAGTTGTGTGCCAATTTGGACAAGTGCACTTTTGGCATGGCCCAGGTTCAGTAACTGGGATACATAATTGATGAGTGTGGGGTACATGTGGATCCAACCAAGATCCAAGTCATTCAGGATTGGCCAGCCCCAACTACTCTAACAGAGCTTCGCAGCTTTCCAGGTCTTGCTAATTTCTACCGTAGGTTCGTGTTGGGATTCTCTCATATCACTTGGCCCTTGAGTCAAGTCACCAAAGGAGGAGTGAAAGAAAAATTCTTTTGGTCGAAAACTCAACAGAAGGCATTTGCAGAATTGAAACATCGCCTCTGCCATGCCCTAGTGCTCACATTACTAGACTTGCAACAAAGATTTGAGATCGAGACAGATGCCTCTGACTATGCTATTGGGGAAGTCCTTACTCAACAAGGGAATCCAGTGGCATATCACAGTGATACATTGTTTGACACAGTCCTCAAATATCCCACTTATGGAAAAGATATGTATTCCATTATATAGGCTTGCTGAAAATGGAAGCATTACATTTTGGGGAAGGAAATGATCATCCACACAGACCACCGACCCTTGTAGTTCATACAGACACAAGGGACGTTACAGAATGATCACCATCAAAAGTGGTCCACATATCTACAATAGTTTCATTTGAACATCAAGTACAAGAAGGGAAGCACCAATAATGTTGCAGACTACCTTAGCCGACCACTGATCGTGGCGATAATCACTATGCTCAACTCTTGTGGGCATGAGACTTCTGATTGGCTGCTTCTCTACAAGATCGATCCAGAATTCAGCCACACATATAGGACGCTCTTGGAGGGCAACCAAGCTCCAAATTTTCACCTCCAAGATGCACTACTATGTCACATGGGACACCTTTGTGTTCCTTCAAGCGAGCGTGCCAAGATGATTTGGAAAGCACACTATAGTCGGGTCGCTGGGCATTTCGGGGTTGAGAAAACAGTGGTAGTACTACAGAAGTATTTCTATTGGCCGAACCTTCGACAGTATGTTGGGAAGTACATCCGATCCTGCACTTCCTGCGCCATTGCCAAACCGCCCATTAAGAAGTAAGGCCGCTATACTTCGTTGCTTACCCCTAGTCGACCTTAGGAATCCATCTCCATGGATTACATGTCGGGCCTTCCTTATACTAAGCACATAAACGACTGTGTGTTCGTGCTCGTCGACAGATTCTCAAAGATGGCCATAATGGCGGCCTGCAAGAAGAATATCACAGCAGAAGCCACTGCTAAACTCTTCTTTGAACAAGTGTGGGTACACTTTGGGATCCCATAGTCTATAATCTCAGATCAGGACAACAGGTTCCTTAGTACATTCTGGTCTAGCCTATGGTCAATTCTAGACACCAAGCTCACAAAGTCCACAGCTTTCCATCCCCAGACTGATGGCTAGACATAGGTCATCAACATAATGATCGTACACATTTTGCGCATGTACAACTCAAAGCATCCATGTACATGGGATGAGAGCCTCCCCCATGTACAACATAGCTATAACCCCCCATGTACAACATAGCTATAACCAGGCCCTCCACAGCTCAACCGACCACAACCCCTTTCAGGTGGGCTTGGGATTCCAGCCACTATGTCCCATTGACGTAGCCATGCCATTTGCAGCTACTCAGGCTGATTCAGCTAATGTCCAGTCTGAAGTTTCCAAGGAAAACAACTTCATTGAGTGCATTCAACACATTCGCCAATAGGTTCATGACATATTGGACAGATCCAATGCTAAGTACAAGAAGCGGCATGATCAGCATTGGGTGCAACACAACTTCCAGGTGGGTGACAAAGTGTGACTACATTTACGGAAGGAGCGCCTCGTTGGATCCCACTGCAAGCTTCTCCTGCTCTGATATGGGGATTACACCATCACCAAGGCTTTCAAGGACAATGCCTTCGATCTCATTATTCCACCATTCCTTGGTCTACACCCAGTGTTCAATGTGGACTGCCTTCAGCCCTACTTTCCACCTCTACTGGACACATCAGACGTGGCAGAACAACTCACACCAACAGAGTTAAACCCTGAATACATGGAACAAGACACAACTGATCGAATTATGGACAAACAGGTCAAGAACACTCGTCAGCAAAAGATACAGCTATATCGAGTTGTCAAAGCAGGCCAACTCCTTCACCAGGGACCAAGTTCAGCAGAAGTTTCCTCATCTCATGGATGAACTCAATGCAATGGGGACCATTGCTTCCTAAGGGGGGAGGAATGATCCAAGAGGATATTGGTGGCCACTCACCTATTCCACTTGGACCCCCACCATTGTTTCTTTCAGTTTTCCAATTTCCTTAATTGTAGCACAATTTACTATTTTTGGCAATTTTTGGGTCCTAAACTTCTGGAGCCGTTTTGAAGCCCTAAATGACGTTTTTTCGGCATCGAATGGTCAGGAAAATATGAGTCCATTCCAGACTTGATGTTTTCTATTTATGGACATAGTCCTTGAATAGATATTTCTAACGATGTATCATGCGCATCAAACGGAGGTAGTATGCCAAAGTTACGACCCCGGGAAATTGATGTACCATGTTACCCAATGGGGCCCACATTCTGGCGTTTCACCTCCTAGGGTTAGGTTTTTGGATGTGTAGGGTTTCCATTTTTTCTCAATAATATATAGGCCTTCGAGCCTCATTGTAACAAAGAGTTTAGAGTCATGTAGCCGCCACATCTCTTCTCAGAGATAAGCTACCAGCACTAGCTAGTTTATTTCCATTCTGTATGTAAACAAGTTTCAGTTCTTTGATTAATGAAATGAAGTGTTATTTCTGCTACATATTTGTTTCTATGGTTGTTTGTGTATTCTGTTGCATTTCGGCATAAATCTAGATCAACCTATCATGGTAACAGTAAAAGTAAAATGGTAAAAAAAATAGTAAACCCTAACATGTGCTGTCAACCAAGAGACCGCAAGCAATGGGATAACTCCAAGGATAGGCCGCAACCCCAAGGCAGTTAACCCAACAATGTGCTGTATAGTCCTACATAGTCAATGGTTCCCAAGTCTCCCAATGCCCAAGCAAAGTCCATATCCACTTGCTTAGAGCCATCGCCATCCTCCCACCTTTGTCAACTTACATACATGTTCATCCAAGAAAGTATATCTATTCTTCATATATATATATAATCAAATTAAAATTATTAATTCTTTTGATATTGATATCGTATTGATGTTGATATTGTATTGATATTAAATTATAAATATTTTAATATCCATGCAAGGTTCTAATAAGATATTTTAAAGCTTAGTTAATATTGTGTTAGAAAGTAGTAACGGTTTATTGTGTTACAAAATTCATATATTTTATTGTAAAGTTTTATATAACATTATATGTGTGTGTGTGTGTGTGGAACATCATTGGGAAACCCTCTGGTACTTCCCCATTTTTTTTAGGATGCTACCCGAGGTAAACCGTCGGCCCTGATTATGGGGCCTAACTCGGTGGGGACATCAAGTGATGCCCCTGCATAGCCACTCAGGGATTTGAGCTCGATACCTTCTACTAGCGTAAATGACTCTCAACCACTTGAGCTAACCCACCGGGCTATGTGTGTGTGTGTGATGATGATGATGATCCACTAAGACCAACTCTAATTTATCAAACTTTTAAGAAGGTGTTGAGGCCTGGAAATTCACAGGCGACAACAGAAAGGGATTCTCCCCAATCAATAATCCCAACTAGCCCGTTGATTGTTTGGTATAGGGAATCCGTCCGGTTTTGCGGTCCGGCCACCGCAGGTAAAACACAAACAAAGGATTTACCGGTTGCGGCCCGGTCCACCGGAATTTGTATTTTAACTTAAGAATGATATGCAAGAAGTGAACTAAACATGCAGGGTGGTGAAGGATGCAGGGAGCGGTCACAATGTGATGTGCAGGTTCTTACCTCTCGTCTTAGACTCGCCGGCATCTGAATCACACATGCAGCTATGCAATGACCTAACTATCTATCTATCCCTATCTACCTATCCCCGGGGAGCACACTTATATTTAATATATATATGAGTAATGCCGATGTGCACACATGATGAAAGCAATTACAGATAGCTGACATTTACTTTTACAAGCATGAACAATGAAAGATATTTCCACAACCAGATAACTAATTGTTTCATGATAAGCATGCATTACTCATGGTGGTTATTTCATAAAATAAATCAGAAATCATTTAAACAAGACATAGGTCATAAAGTTAGAACGATCTCACGATTCATGGACACAATGCTAAAAAACAAAGTAGTTCATCTTTCAACTATCCATGGAAAAACATTTGGAATCCCACCGATCTTGTTTCAACAGGCAAACTGTAATTTCTATTGCAAAATGAAGTAGTTCTTCTTACAATATGTCATCACCAGTCTTATTGGGGAAAAAAGCCCCTTTCCCTTCTACGCTTCCTACTTTTATACAAAAAGGTCAAAATGGTTGGGCTGCCCAAAGTGACCTTTGGGCTTCCCAACCTTTTGCTTTCCCAATGCTTCATTTCTCAAAAAATCTTTTACAAAATTATTAAATTATTACAAAGTTGACCGGTCCTTTATTAGGAGGGTCCCGCTTGGATATCTAAAAACTTCTTCCACGCTGCTGCTTCAGCAACAATGCCTTCGAACGCGCATGGCTCCAGGAACTGGATGTTGATTTCGAACTTTTCAACTTGGTTCTTGATGGCCTCGATCCTTGCTGGGCTCAACCGAAGCTGATCTTCTAGAAATTGCATGCTATCGGCTGCGTGGCCTACCTCGTTCTTCAGTACTAGGTCATCAATGGCTCTAATCTGCTGAGTGCTGGCCTCTGCATCTTGATATCTTTTCTGTAATATCTCCATAAAGGCCTCATGGTCCAGGAACTATTCAAGCCTATGCTCAGCCTCTGTTTGACATCGATTGTACGTATTCAGGAGCCTTCTGAAATACTCTAAGCATGCTCCCTGCGTCTTTTTTATGGCCTTCTTGAAGTCTTCTGCAGTACTGATGGCGAACTCTACCAGGTTGTGATATCTCTTGAGGGCTTGATGGTCTTTTGCTGGTAGCCCTTCTGGAGTCTCGGCATCATCTTCTGGCCTTGCCATTCTGGCACTCAAAACCTCCAGAACCTCCTGAGATCGATCAACGAAGTATGAGGAAGTTTCCGGGATCTCTTCTAGCCTGCTGTCAATCTGAAGGACTTTGCACCTCTCTTCTTCTAGAGCTGTCTGCAGTTGTAGCATTTGAGCTTTTTGAGCCAGGATATATTCTTTAAATGGCTGCAGACTTACCTGTTGTTCCTTAGCTGCCTCCAGATCAGCAGTAAGAGAAGCTAGCTGCTCTTTCAGTTCTTTGGTGTATGAATCATTGGACTCATAGATGATCTTCTGCTGCTCTTCTAGAGCTATCACCTTTGAAAATAACTGCTCCTTCTCCTTCTTTAGACTTTGGGCTTCCTGTTGTACGTTTTCTAGGGACTCCTGTGCTGTTCCCTTGGCTTGCATCTCCACTTGAAGGGCATGGACTTCACCTTTTGAGGATTCCAATTCCCTTTGCATGTGTTCATATTTCCTCTTGAGTCTATTACCCTCATCTCTTTATGTTCTCAGTGTGTCTCTTAGCTGAGTAGAGGTCTTCTTGGCTGACTCTAGTTCAATCATCACCCTGTTTATGTTGTCCTCGGATGCATCAATCATGGTAGCCCCGACTCTTATCGTGAACCTAGGATCCTTGTCCATCCCTAGCATGACAGCGGTATCTGTGACCATTTTCCCTGATAGATATTTCGCTTCCACCTTCTTTTCCATCCTCCTCATTATTCTTTTGGTGGCCCTGTCATAATAGACAGTGCTAAAGTCGGGGACTTCCTCTCCTTTTTTCTGAGTGAAAGGTATTAGCTGGAGCGTAGGGGTCACAAGAGTGCTAGCAGCAGGTATTTGCAAGGTCTGCACCTCTGGGTTTTCCTCTTCTTGGGTCTGTCTTGTTGATGCTTTAGCAATTGATTGTTGTGGCAGCTCTGTTTTTTCAACCTCCTGCTTTTGGAGCTCTTCCTCTAGCTTTCTTTTTTCTTCCTCAGCTGCCTGTCTGGCTGCCTCTTTTGTTTCTTTGGCTGCCTCTTGTGCCTTTTCAGCTACTTCTTGGGCAGCTTTTCTTTTTTCTTCTGTGGTGGGGTTCTTAGGCTTAAACTTCCTTCTCAGAGCTGTCAAGTTAGGGGCACTTCGGAAGACAGTATCTTCCTTGTCAAAGTGGTGAGTGTACTCGAAATGTACTTTATGTTCTTTACAGTGCTCTGCCATTCTACTGTGAGTATCATTCCTTCGAAAAGTCATCTCACCAAAATGGAATTTCCCCAATTCTTCTATGAACTCCGCAGCTTGCTTTACCTTGGCAAATCTGTAGCTACCTAGTTTGAATGGCAGCGGAGGATATGTAGCCTTCTTTTGCTCAAAAAGGTAATTCCCTATTCCATCAATGAATACCTGCCTGACTGCCTCTTTATGAATAACATAATCTGTTGCATATTTGGGCAGCAATAAGGGACATTTCGTGCCACCAAACATTCTGATGTACATGCCATTCTCAGTCAGGAAATAGTCTGCATGCTCTTCTATTACCTACATAGCCTCCTCTGACATACAGTCACATTCCTTTCGGAAGATGAGTGTGTAAAGTGGCATAATGAACTGCTCGCAAACCTCCCTGTAGTGGCTATGGTACTGCTGAGCCCACAATGGTCTATAGGCGGCATACACAGGCATCCTTTCCCTGTCCCATACACACTTGAGACCAGGGAAAGGTTGGTTGCACAGTATACAATCTACCAATATCGAGCTCATGTAGAATTCGGCCTTTTTCTTGGATTCTCCTCCTAAGGCAGCAACCACGCAAGAAGAAAGACTGCTTGATACTAGGCTGGCCCAATTGAAGACTGTTCCTTGGGTTGCTACGTGGAACATAATGGGTATCCATTCAAATTTGAAGAGTCTGCCATGGGCTCTCCCGAAGATCCTATTCAGCATCAGGGCTATAAATCTATAAGGAGCCCTCAAGTTTGCTGTATCATACTCTCCAGTTGCTCTGTGTCTATACAGCTTTCCCGGCAAAAGTGTTCTCTTAAGGGTTTCTATCAAGTCCATTCTGATGTTATCCAGCCAAGCATCAGATATAAAGATTTGAGGTTCTGGCAGATGATAGGCCAATGCCACATACCTTGGGCTAAATGCAGCATAGCCCTGGCCTTCCACATTTCCTATGAGCATGGTGGCTGTATTTGTATGGGCCAGAATCCGTCTAATCACCTCAGAGCAAGGGAACAGCTCTGGTCTGGTAGCCACCTTCATGATGGCGGATTTTTCTATGTTTGCATAGATTGGTTCTTCTTCTAGACCCATGTCGGGGACCTCCCTGCGGGAAATCAATCTGTATATGTCACCCCATTTGTACTCAGGCTCCACACTAGAAATACATTGGGTATCTTCATATATATACTCAGTCTTTGTGATGACCTCTATTTCTGGTTGTTCTTCGACCGCAGGGGCCTTCTTCTTCTGTCTTTTGGACATAGTGGGCTCGGCTTCTTCCTGCCACATATAACATTGTAGCATTGAGGCATTTAAGGTGCACACATTTACAAGACAGAGTGCAACCCTTTATTTTATCTATGTACATCATGGAAGCAACTAGTTGATGAAACTATAATATAAGTTTGCATATTTGAATAATCAAACGCACACTACTTCGTGCTTCTGTCTATATGATGCAAAACATTTTGTATGACATTTACAACCTCCATCAACCATCTTCAAAACAACAAGAAAATTACATCCATATGCAAAGTGCCAGTTCTATGTACTTAATGTGAAAGCAGGCAGAGAAACCAATGCATGTATGCACAATCCAACAATGCCCTAACTATCAAAATTACTATCATAAACAGACTAAGTCCTGTGCAATACAGTGGGCAATCATCTCGCAGTGCCTATTTTCCTATGAAAACAATTCGCAATGCGAATGTATGGATCTCAAAGCAAAGTGCAAATGCACTATCATCAATGTGGTCTATTGCACAGCAAATGAAGAAACAGGTTATACGTATAAAGATCATGCTAGCCGTCTAAACATTTTGACCACAATGTTGTTCGTGGGAGATGATCACACCAACTCGAAAATACGCTGCGAGCTTTAACAACATTTTCTGCATACGACGCTCTCATTGAACTCACTATCCATGCTATCCTCAAATCGCAAACCACTACAACGGCACAGCCTAGGGTTTCAGACAGCCGAGACCAACGGATTGCGCTGGACGGCACGGGCAAAAGGTTGGGGTTCGAAACCGGGCACATATACTGGGGAAATTGACTGACGGAGGAACCATTAAACCACAAGAAAAAAAATCACCGCAAACACTTTTGGACATCAGCATCATAAGGGAAAACCAGGTGTAGGCGGCATAACGGCCGCCTGCACCGTGCCTTCATCCACTGCGCGCGGGGTGAAACGATTACTGCTAAGGTCAAAAAAGATAATATGCAGGTTTTACAGAAAAATGCCCCTCCCCCCTAACCACTATCAGTTAACCTAACCGGAAAATTTCAATATGAAGGCACACAACGCCGGGCGGGGAAGAAGAAACGACTACGGCAAACCAAAAATGGGTAGACCCTTGTGCGTACGTAAAACGTGGTTTGCCTAAAGCACTTAACTGCAGCCAACAAAACTCTGAACGACACGAGACATGGTAAGAACCGCCTACCTGGAAATCCGACGAAACGAGCGAGTCGATGACGGTTGGAATTTTACTTCTGCCACCTGGAAGCTGGTACAGCGACAACGGGACCTTCACTCCCTCCAAAGAACAATAGCTCAACGCTAGACGTGCTTACCGTGACAGTGATCGACAACGAAAATAACAATAAAAAACCAAATTGTCGCCCCCGTATATATAAACCTTTCACACGTGCGAGGAGACAATAAATCAGGCGTCAGAGGGATTTCCAATCGGCAGTCGAGAGTGATCCACCCTCCGCAACGGTGGATGGGCACAACGTTTATTACGCTGGGTATACGCGCACATGGCAGGCAATAATCGGTCGATCGACCGTCGGACGGTTCTCCAATCGGGAGGTGAAAGCTCGAAACCACCCGCAACGGCGGCAGTAAAGAACCTGAAAGCTTCCGATTTTTGTTACATGCGTCGGACGTCGGGAGGGTCTCAAGTCGGCGAACGGAAGCTCACAACCTTCCGGAACGACGGAAGAAAACATGGTCAACGGTTCCGATTTAAAATTTTAAAATCATTCGAAAACACATAAGTCGGGAGAAAACTGGAAGTCGACTTCAAAAGCTCATCCGCAACGATGGGATAAAGATTGTCAAAGCGCCCGATGCCCAATTAGAAAACGTCCATCGTAAATAAAAGGAATCAGCAGTCGGAAGGTTTTGCAATCGGGGGTGACAATCTTCAAAACAGCCGCAACGGCGGAAAACTCAAGCAAAACAACTTCCGATTTCAACAAGCTTCAAGTACGTTTAATAGCAGCAATCCGGATAGTTTCCAAAGGCATTCCAAGGCAGCAAGTAGAACAATCCAAGCATTAAAACATCATGAGAAAACATTGCATCAAATTAGGGAAGAAAAACAGGCTAATCCAAAACAAAGGAGGGTCCCAAAATTTTTAGAATTTCGGGAAAATTTTTGCAGCTTTAACAATTGGCGACTACCTGGTGAACTCCAAATCTGTGAATTAACCTTTCCCCAGCTCAAGACTGTCTGACTAAAATTGAAATCTTCTAGATGTCTGCATTCCTAAGCCAGCCCAAATTATGCATTAAGTTATTCAGAAGAAGCTCATTCTTTCAGGAGAAGGTAACATCAGCCATGTTTTAGGTCTAAATAACTCTTTTGAGGCCAATTATGTGAGGTTTATTTGCCCGTCCTTAGGTAGTTTCCAGCTTGGACACCACAGGATTGTAACAGATAGTAAGCAGTATAATCCTTTTGTTCCTCATTCCCATGCCAATTTGCACTTTTGTGCTATTTAAATTTTATTCCTTTGATATGAGTCCTCCTGCAGGCCTTTCTTACTGAATTTTAATTCAGGATCCTCTATCCCATAGTGTCCTTTTGTGTGAACAAGATACTTCATATTTTAATTCACGGACGGAGAGGATCTTGTGGCCATTTAGTATTTCATGCTTGTCAAGCTTTGTTTTGGTATGTCTTATTCCTTTCAGGAGTTTTGACTCTTGATAGCTTTTAGCTTTTCTGCCATTATGGCATGGGATTATTTATATATAATATACTATCTTACTCTGCTTCCTTTCCATGAATCTTATGCTGTCACCCCCTTGGATATTAAAATGTGAGGTGGACGGAGCCTCGAAATAGTATTCCAGACCTCTTTTACTTCTGAGATATTTACAGGGGTTAAGTGAGACTTCAATGAATGCATGCCAGTTAGGAATACAGTTACTAGAAGACATTCTATGCTTTAAAGAACAGTCTTTCACTCAAGATTTTAGTTAATAAAGAACCCTGATGTTCCCATTGCAACCAAAAGTTTTCCTCTTTATTCAAAACCAAAATGAAAGAAAGCAAAGTACTAAAGGAAAACATCAGCAAAACAAATAACCAAAGAAAGAAAAACATCAAAACATTAAAGCAAGGAAACTAGCACCTAGTAAAACAAACAATTTATTTATGTACAAAAAGAAAAACAAAAGAAAACAAAAATGTTGCCCATTCCTGAAATTTTAAAACTAGAGGAGTAAGGAATGAGCTGGATTTAGACATGAGTTACCTAACCATGGTCCAATTGTGCTGTTATTGAAATGGAACCCATATCTAAAATCCTGCAGTCATCACTTTCAGCCTAAGGGAATTGAAGGAGCTCAGGTTGAGTGTCCATCACAGGACTGGCCCTTTTTTAGGAATGATGTCTTAGCTTAAGCTCAGTCAAGCAGTCTCCTAGGATAGAATCAGCAGACTCATTGCCTTCTTCTAACTTAGTGACAGTATACTTCATGTATGGTTCTCTCATAATTTTTATTGGATTTGGGGTACCTTTGAGAGGTAACAACAGGTGGGACCAATCTGAAGAAAAATAACCTTTCAACCTGGCAGCCCAATCTCGGTTGAGAATGAGCCCATATCCCCTTGGTATGTCAGCCACCATAATATCAATGAATTGGCATATCTTGTTGTTCACAGCCAAACGAATGAGGACATTCTTCATTTCTCCCACCACCTTGACACCTGTGCGATCTAATTGCGTTACTTCATGAGGTGTGGACTCTAGCTGTCCGTTAATATTTTTACAAATCTCAAGGGGCATCACATTCACTGCTGCTCCAGAGTCTACTAAGCAATTATGTACATTGTAATTCAGCATCTGTAGAGTCAAGAGAAAAGGTGGGGTGTCAAGGTTTTCTTTCCAGCCTAGTTCTTGGTCTTCTTTCCCTAGTTGGTTTTGAGTAGGTATATCCTTTGTTAGCTCTTGAGTTTCATCAAAGTTTTCCCCACTACCACTTGTCTGTTCATCTACAAGTTCGACAGTCTCAATGATTTGCTCGGTCCTCTGGTTGAGGGTAATGTTCTTATGCGTTTTGCCTTCGTCCAACTTCTTAACATTCTCCTACACATTGTTAATTTTAGAAACCATTTCATTTTCTTGGTGCATGACTCCCATGTCCTTTGTGGTTGTAGATGTGCATTCAGATTTAGGAGTGTCATCTTCACTATCAAACAATGAAATACCATTCCATGAGAACATAGTATCATCCTCTGGTTTTCTTATGATCTGTTTCTCCTTTTCTTCCTCCCCACTGTCCTTAACCAATTTAGGGTCCAACAACTTGTTCATCACCAATGTCATTGAATGTAACCATTGAGGACACTTCTTCTCAGAATGAGGTTGTTGGTGAAAGGTACAGAAATTATCCCCTCCTACTTCTGTTATGTTTATTGATGCCAAATTGGGAGGAGGAACTTGCCATTGGTCGTTGTTTTCTCTTTTCGGATCGTGGGGAATATAAGATTTCTGAATGTCTGCTTCCCTTTCCAGATCTATTATTCAGTTGGATAATTTCTAGAGCATTTTCATCATTCCCTGATAATCATGTGGTTGATCTTCTCTAGGTTTTGACAGCAATGAGATTCTTCCCGTCTTAATCTTGTCTTCAAGTGAATCAGGATAATCTTCTACACTCTCACTTTCAGCCTCTACCCTTTCAGCCTCTTCATAAGTCTCTGCCAGTGTAGGATTGATTTTCATCTTGGCAAACATGGCCAGCTCAGGCCCCAGTGCTGAGGTGTAATACTCAATTAAAACCTTGTCTGAAGGCCTGTCCACTGCATAAAAGTTTTTTAGGTACATTGAAAATCTCTGAGTGAAACTATGTACCTTTTCACTCTTCTCTTTTCTTAGCCTACCAAGACCATTCATCAATGAGGCATGTGTCTTCTGAGCTGTATATTTACTTTTGAAAACTCTTTCAAAGGTGTTCCAATCAGGAATGGAGTTTGTAGGCAGACTGAAATACCAAGATGCTGCTGCTCCTTTCAGAGTGTGCGGGAACAACCTACAAACCACATCTTCATACTCCCCAGCCCTTAGCCCTTCTAATGCTAGGTAAAAGCTTTGAAGGTGATCATTGACAGCAATCCCTTCCTCAGGGTCAAACTTAGGCAAAATCTTGTCAAAGGCTTGAGATAGATTATGCAAAGGAGGTGTTAAGTTCAGAGGGGACCTAGCTTTCCATGCTGGCAGAGGGTTGGGTTGATTACCAGCCATGAGCAAAGGTAAACAGATAAGTCGCTGGGAAAAACAATCCTTCAAGGATAGTACCGGAATCTGCAAATTCTTGAGTTAGGTCGAAAGCTTCAAAACATCTGTTGGTAGGATAGTCTTGGGAAATTAAGTTCCATGGCCAACCATTTACTGGCGGCTCTCCTTCTAGCGCCAGAACTGTTGAGGCCTGGAAATTTGCAGGCGACAACAGAAAGGGATTCTCCCCAATCAATGTTCCCAACTAGCCCATTGATTGTTTGGTATAGGGAATCCGTCCGGTTTTGCGGTTTGGCCACCGTAGGTCAAACACAAACAAAGGCTTTACCGGTTGCGGCCCGGTCCACCGGAATTTGTATTTTAACTTAAGAATGATATGTAAGAAGTGAACTAAACATGCAGGGTGGTGAAGGATGCAGGGAGCGGTCACAATGTGATGCGCAGGTTCTTACCTCTCGTCTTAGACTCGCCGGCATCTGAATCACACATGCAGCTATGCAATGACCTAACTATCTATCTATCCCTATCTACCTATCCCCGTGGAGCCAACTTATATTTAATATATATATGAGTAATGCTGATGTGCACACATGATAAAAGCAATTACAGATAGTTGACATTTACTTTTACAAGCATGAACAATGAAAGATATTTCCACAACCAGATAACTAATTTATTCATGATAAGCATGCATTACTCATGGTGGTTATTTCATAAAATAAATCAGAAATCATTTAAACAAGACATAGGTCATAAAGTTAGAACGATCTCATGATTCATGGACACAATGCTGAAAAACAAAGTAGTTCATCTTTCAACTATCCATGGCAAAACATTTGAAATCCCACCGATCTTCTTTCAACAGGCAAACTGTAATTTCTATTGCAAAATGAAGTAGTTCTTCTTACAATATGTCATCACCAGTCTTACTGGGGAAAAAAGCCCCTTTCCTTTCTACGCTTCCTACTTTTATACAAAAAGGTCAAAATGGTTGGGCTGCCCAAAGTGACCTTTGGGCTTCCCAACCTTTTGCTTTCCCAACGCTTCATTTCTCAAAAAAGCTTTTACAAAATTATTAAATTATTACAAAGTTGACCGGTCCTTTATTAGGAGGGTCCCGCCTGGCTATCTAAAAACTTCTTCCATGTTGCTGCTTCAGCAGTAATGCCTTCGAATGCGCATGGCTCCAGGAATTGGATGTTGATTTCAAACTTTTCAACTTGGTTCTTGATGGCCTCGATCCTTGCTGGGCTCAATCGACGCTGATCTTCTATAAATTGCATGCTAACGGCTGCGTGGCCTACCTTGTTCTTCAGTACTAGGTCATCAATGGCTCTAATCTGCTGAGTGCTGGCCTCTGCATCTTGATATCTTTTCTGTAATATCTCCATAAATGCCTCATGGTCCAGGAACTCTTCAAGCCTATGCTCAGCCTATGTTTGACATCGATTGTACGTATTCAGGAGCCTTCTAAAATACTCTGAGCATGCTCCCTGCGTCTTTTTTACGGCCTTCTTGAAGTCTTCTGCAGTACTGATGGCGAACTCTACCAGGTTGTGATCTCTCTTGAGGGCTTGATGGTATTTTGATGGTAGCCCTTCTGGAGTCTCGGCATCATCTTCTGGCCTTGCCATTCTGGCACTCAAAACCTCCAGAACCTCCTGAGATCGATCAACGAAGTATGAGGAAGTTTCCAGGATCTCTTCTAGCCTGCTGTCAATCTGAAGGACTTTGCACCTCTCTTCTTCCAGAGCCGTCTGCAGTTGTAGCATTTGAGCTTTTTGAGCCAGGATATATTCTTTAAATGGTTGCAAACTTACCTGTTGTTCCTTAGCTGCCTCCAGATCAGCAGTCAGAGAAGCTAGCTGCTCTTTCAGTTCTTTGGTGTATGAATCATTGGACTCATAGATGATCTTCTCCTGCTCTTCCAGATCTATCACCTTTGACAGTAACTGCTCCTTCTCCTTCTTTAGACTTTGGGCTTCCTGTTGTACGTTTTCTAGGGACTCCTGTGCTGTTCCCTTGGCTTGCATCTCCACTTGAAGGGCATGGACTTCACCTTTTGAGGATTCCAGTTCCCTTTGCATGTGTTCATATTTCCTCTTGAGTCTATTACCCTCATCTCTTTCTGTTCTCAGTGTCTCTCTTAGCTGAGCAGAGGTCTTCTTGGCTGACTCTAGTTCAATCATCACCCTGTTTATGTTGTCCTCGGATGCATCAATCATGGCAGCCCCGACTCTTATCGTGAACCTAGGATCCTTGTCCGTCCCTAGCATGACAGCGGTATCTGTGACCATTTTCCCTGATAGATCTTTTGCTTCCACCTTCTTTTCCGTCGTCCTCATTATTCTTTTGGTGGCCCTGTCATAATAGACAGTGCTAAAGTCGGGGACTTCCTCTCCTTTTTTCTGAGTGAAAGGTATTAGCTGGAGCATAGGGGTCACAAGAGTGCTAGAAGCAGGTATTTGCAAGGTCTGCACCTCTGGGTTTTCCTCTTCCTGGGTCTGTCCTGTTGATGTTTCAGCAATTGATTATTGTGGCAGCTCTGTTTTTTCAGTCTCCTTCTTTTGGAGCTCTTCCTCTAGCTTTCGTTTTTCTTCCTTAGCTGCCTGTCTGGCTGCCTCTTCTGTTTCTTTGGCTGCCTCTTGTGCCTTTTCAGCTGCTTCTTGGGAAGCTTTTCTTTTTTCTTCTGTGGTGGGGTTCTTAGGCTTAAACCTCCTTCTCAGAGCTGTCAAGTTAGGGGCACTTCGGAAGACAGATTCTTCCTTGTCAAAGTGGTGAGTGTACTCGAAATGTACTTTATGTTCTTTACAGTGCTCTGCCATTCTACCGTGAGTATCATTCCTTCGAAAAGTCATCTCACCAAAATGGAATTTCCCCAATTCTTCTATGAACTCTGCAGCTTGCTTTACCTTGGAAAATCTGTAGCTACCTAGTTTGAATGGCAGCGGAGGATATGTAGCCTTCTTTTGCTCAAAAAGGTAATTCCCTATTCCATCAATGAATACCTTCCTGACTGCCTCTTTATGAATAATATAATCTGTTGCGTATTTGGGCAGCAATAAGGGGCATGTCGTGCCACCAAACATTATGATGTACATGCCATTCTCAGTCAGGAAATAGTCTGCATGCTCTTCTATTACCTGCATAGCCTCCTCTGACATACAGTCACATTCCTTTTGGAAGATGAGTGTGTAGAGTGGCATAATGAACTGCTCGCAAACCTCCATGTAGTGGATATGGTACTGCTGAGCCCATAATGGTTTATAGGCAGCATACGCATGCATCCTTTCCCTGTCCCAGACACACTTGAGACCAGGGAAAGGCTGGTTGCACAGTATACAATCTACCAATATCGAGCTCATGTAGAATTCGGCCTTTTTCTTGGATTCTCCTCCCAAGGCAGCAGCCACACAAGAAGAAATACTGCTTGATACTAGGCTGGCCCAATTGAAGACTGTTCCTTGGGTTGCTACGTGGAACATAATGGGTATCCATTCAAATTTGAAGAGTTTGCCATGGGCTCTCTCGAAGATCCTATTTAGCATCAGGGCTATAAATCTATAAGGAGCCCTCAAGTTTGCTGTATCATACTCTCCAGTTGCTCTGTGTCTGTACAACTTTCCTGGCAAAAGCATTCTCTTAAGGGTTTCTATCAGGTCCATTCTAATGTTATCCAGCCAAGCATCAGATATAAATATTTGAGGTTCTGGCAGATCATAGGCCAACGCCACATACCCTGGGCTAAATGCAGCATAGCCCTGGCCTTCCACATTTCCTATGAGCATGGTGGCTGTATTTGTATGGGGAAGAATCCATCTAATTACCTCAGAGCAAGGGAACAGCTCTGGTCTGGTAGCCACCTTCATGATGGCGGATTTTTCTATGTTTGCATAGATTGGTTCTTCTTCTAGACCCATGTCGGGGACCTCCCTGTGGGAAATCAATCTGTATATGTAACCCCATTTGTACTCAGGCTCCACACCAGAAATACATTGGGTATCTTCATATATATACTCAGTCTTTGTGACGACCTCTATTTCTGGTTGTTCTTCGACCGCAGCGGCCTTCTTCTTCTGTCTTTTGGACATAGTGGGCTCGGCTTCTTCCTGCCACATATAACATTGTAGCATTGAGGCATTTAAGGTGGACACATTTACAAGACAGAGTGCAACCCTTTATTTTATCTATGTACATCATGGCAGCAACTAGTTGATGAAACTATAATATAAGTTTGCATATTTGACTAATCAAACGCACACTACTTCGTGCTTCTGTCTATATGATGCAAAACATTTTGTATGACATTTACAACCTCCATCAACCATCTTCAAAACAGCAAGAAAATTACATCCATATGCAAAGTGCCAGTTCTATGTACTTAATGTGAAAGCAGGCAGAGAAACCAATGCATGTATGCACAATCCAACAATGCCCTAACTATCAGAATTACTATCATAAATAGACTAAGTCCTGTGCAATACAGTGGGCAATCATCTCGCAGTGCCGATTTTCCTATGAAAACAATTCGCAATGCAAATGTATGGATCTCAAAGCAAAGTGCAAATGCACTGTCATCAATGTGGTCTATTGCACAGCAAATGAAGAAACGGGTTATACATATAAAGATCATGCTAGCCGTCTAAACATTTTGACCACAATGCTGTTCGTGGGAGATGATCACACCAACTCGAAAATACACTGCGGGCTTTAACAACATTTTCTGCATGCGACGCTCTCATTGAACTCACTATCCAAGCTATCCTCAAATCGCAAACCACTACAATGGCACAGCCTAGGGTTTCAGACAGTCGAGACCGACGGACTGCGCTGGACGGCGTGGGCAAAAGGTTGGGGTTCGAAACCGGGCACATATACTGGGGAAATTGACCGGCGGAAGAACCATTAAACCACAAGAAAAAAAATCACCGCAAACACTTTTGGACATCAACATCATAAGGGAAAACCAGGTGTAGGCAGCATAACGGCCGCCTGCACCGTGCCTTCGTCCACTGCGCACGGGGTGAAACGATTACCGCTGAGGTCAAAAAAGATAATATGCGGGTTTTAAAGAAAAACGCCCCTCCCCCCTAACCGCTATCAGTTAACCTAACTGGAAAATTTCAATATGAAGGCGTACAAAGCCGGGCGGGGAAGAAGAAACGACTACGGCAAACCAAACATGGGTAGACCCTTGTGTGTACGTAAAATGGGGTTTTCCTAAAGCACTTAACCGCAGCCAACAAAACTCTAAACGACACGAGACATGGTAAGAACCGTCTACCTAGCAATCCGGCGAAACGGGCGAGTCGATGACGGTTGGAATTTTACTTCTGCCACCTAGAAGCTAGTACAGCGACAGCGGGACCTTCACTCCCTCCAAAGAACGACAGCTCAACACTAGACGTGCTTACCGTGACAATGCTCGACAGCGAAAATAACAATAAAAAGCCAAACCGTCGCCCCCGTATATATAAACCATTCACACGTGCGAGGAGACAATAAATCGGGCGTCGGAGGGATTTCCAATCGGCAGTCGAGAGTGATCCGCCCTCCGCAACGGCGGACGGGCACAACGTTTATCACGCCGGGTATACACGCACATGGAGGGCAATAATCGGACGATCGGCCGTCAGACGGTTCTCCAATCGGGAGGTGAAAGCTCGAAACCACCCGCAACGGCGGCAGCAAAGAACCTGAAAGCTTCCGATTTTTGTTACATGTGTCGGACGTCAGGAGGGTCTCAAGTCGGCAAACGGAAGCTCACAACCTTCCGGAACGGCGGAAGAAAACATGGTCAACGGATCCGATTTAAAATTTTAAAATCATTCGAAAACACATAAGTTGGGAGAAAACAGGAAGTCGACTTCAAAAGCTCATCCGCAACGACGGGATAAGATCGTCAAAGCGCCCGATGCCCAATTAGAAAACGTCTGTCGTAAATAAAAGGAATCGGCAGTCGGAAGGTTCTGCAATCGGGGGTGACAATCTTCAAAACAGCCGCAACGGCGAAAAACTCAAGCAAAACAAATTCCGATTTCAACAAGCTTCAAGTATGTTTAATAGCAGCAATCCGGCTAGTTTCCAAAGGCATTCCAAGGCAGAAAGTAGAGCAATCCAAGCATTAAAACATTCTGAGAGAACATTGCATCAAAGTAGGGAAGAAAAACAAGCTAATCCAAAACAAAGGAGTGTCCCAAAATTTTTAGAATTTCAGGAAAAATTTTGCAGCTGCAACAGAAGGTAAGAAATCACTTGTTTTTTTTAAAGTTTTTTTTGTACTAAAAAATATTTAAGAGAAACAGTCTTAGATCAACATAGTTGTGATGAGTTAAAAGGTTAAGAATGTTAGTAGAAAATGTTTTGAAATTGCAATCTAATATTGGCATACTAGAACATTCTAAGAAAAAGTGATTTTCATTTTCAACCTTTTACTGTCACAAAGATGACAAATTCTTTCATCCCATGACATTTTAGGAATTGTCCAATGCCTTATTTCACTATGGAGCTTATAAAACATGTTCTTATTTTAGCAATGTTGTTTTTCTTCTTTATGCTAGGTAAAATAGAGAGATACTTTTGATCTTCTAGATTAGGGTTGATCACCTCCTTATAGTATTTGAATTCTCTTCTATCCCCTAATTAATTATCACACCCCAACTTTTCCTTTAATTTAGATGTAATAATACTTTTAATATTATCACTATTCTATCGAGTGACCTCTTCCTTGACTCCCCAATGATTTATCCAAGACTAGGCATCTTTATGCCAACCTCACTTAAGATGCAAGTTTTTTTTTAATAGAGTTTGAGGCAACTTATGGAGCCTCTTGTCTCCCATGTTGTTTATCTCTTGTTCTTATACAATAAGTACCTAGTCATAGTTTACTCTCTCGACGGAGATTCTTTTATTCCCTAAGTGCTAAGATTTATTCTATTTCCTAGTTATTCTATGATGACTTTGTGTGAATTGAGTTCTTTGCTAAGCATGAGTTGTTTTTATTTTACTATGCAATTATGATCTATAGGGACCCTGGGCACTACATCAAGTGGTATCGAAATGGGACCGTTGTTCTTGGTAGAGTATTTGGTGTGTTCTTGAAGGGTAGTTGCATGTGACCTTTGTGATGTAATACCACTGTAATACCCCTAGTTTGACCCTTGGGAATATATTTAACCAAAATAATGTAAATGATGCTAATATGCTACTATGGATTTGTAATGCAGAGCTTTAGGCCAAGACTCGACTAGTGAATGGCTAGAGATGTATGATGTAAATAATGTTATTGGAACTTATGGTCGGCTTGTCATGCTAACTAAAAAATGTATGTAAATATTATGTGCATAAGTAATAAAATGATCCAACATGGATGTGTTAAGAGAAACAAAGGGGCCATGATTCCACCAGAGGGTAAGAGGAAAGGGGGGCCTATGGTAAGCTAATCCTTTGCTTCCAAGTGTCAAAATTTGAATCCATCCAAAATTCAATCTTGTTCCTTGAATGACCTAATTACCTTCTCTTGACTATTAACCCAATCATTAAATGCATGCGTGAGGTTGGTGGGAAAAGTTAGTTCATGCAGTTATCGAAGCATGGGGGTTGTGATAGTTCTGTTAGCTTCCAGGAGTCTTTTCTTCTACTATAAGAATCCATGTCAGTTGTCTTGGCACCATTTTCTCACATCTATTGGATTCTATTCTCACTGTCACATTATTATAACATATATATCCGCATTATGTAGAGATCTATACTATTGTTCATGACTATGTATAACCTAGAAATTCGAATTTAGAGATAGAGTTGTTGATTTGGTAGGGAAAATTGATGGTTGTAGGTGAATAAAGAGGCTAGGAAAGATAGGGAACCTTTCCCATTGAGTTCTATTGGTCATAGATGCTTGAAAAGACATGAATTTAGGATACATGTGGTTCTCCAACATCATTAGTAGGTTGGTATTTTTCTATGCACACGCTACAAGCTCTTGGCAAGTCGGATTGTCCAAGAGA
Organism: Pseudotsuga menziesii; assembly: GCA_001517045.1. Taxonomy (NCBI): domain Eukaryota; kingdom Viridiplantae; phylum Streptophyta; class Pinopsida; order Pinales; family Pinaceae; genus Pseudotsuga; species Pseudotsuga menziesii. The sequence goes on from LPNX010519530.1 coordinate 536,202, forward strand.
ACCGTGGATCGGTGAATGGGATTCCTAAGCCAAGAAGGGTGTTGTGTGGGAAATTATTGTAGAAGCTAAGGATACGAGGGATGAGTGATATCCATATAGAGCTCTATATGATCATTTTGCTAAGCATAGAGAGCATATCGGGTTGTGGTTGAGAGAGAGAATCCTATAGCTATTTTTTTCACCCTGGTGGCCTCATAGCCCGTCTTGGGGGTGGCTTATCAGTAGAAAGACTCAAGAGTATATGTTGAAAAGAGTGCCTATGGTTGGATGGAAATTTTCTCTTACATAATCAGTTGCTTGGATATTTGTTGATTAAGATAAGTATTCTTGTGTATTGGAATCAGAAATGTTTTTAATTGATGCTTGTATTTAATTATGCTTGTATATGCATGAATTGTGTGAGGATCAATTTTATTTTCATTGTGTAAATTTATTTTGCATATGCACACATATTTTAAATAGGAATAATATTTATGAGTTTCTATTGTCGAAGTGTGAAGGTACAAATGTCGGAATCAAGGGGTTTCCTTATGGGGTATTGATTACATTTCAATTTCCAACTTCCGAATTTGGAGTCAGAGGGTGATAGTGCAAAATGTACATGTGAATCATCTGGAGTTTTGATGCTGAGGTGATGATGTTGATGTTGATGTCAGAAAGGTCATTGGAAATTTGTTGTTCGGCTAATGTTGGCTCTTGAGGTCCAACATGCCGACCTCGGGGTCATCATATCATTATGAACATATCATCATACCGGTACTAACACTTAGGTGTTGACACCGACGTACCGACATCAAAATAAGCATGACCATTCAGAATCAAGTTCAGACTTGTGTTGTTGTCCGATGTCTGACGTAAAAAAGAACCGAGTTCTGAGATTGGAACCTTAGTATCGGTAAAGTGATTTAAATATGTTGCACTAGCATTCTGGTTTTTGAATTCCGATGTCAAAAATGTCGGGAGGGTATGGTTAAGTCAGGAAGGCAGTAATAAAAATTGAGATTGTTTAATTATATTAATTAATTAACTTATTAACTAAATTTAATCAATAACTAAGAAAATTAATCTATAAATTGTAAGCTTCAGTTGTGGAGAGCCAAAAGATCCCTCCACACATATTAAGGAAAAACTTTGTTTATTGGCACGTAGCATGCTTCTAGCTACAAATTGGTATCTGTGTAGCTGTGTAATATGGGATACACTATAGAGTGATATCAGAGCCTCTAGTTGTAAGACTAGAGCTATATGGGATAGGAACCCAAATTTGTAGGCATTAATTAAAGCCGGTCTAGAGAAATTAGGTTCTGTTAAGTGTTATTCAAGCGTCCAGATGTAATTTTGTATCAAGTGAGGATTAATCCTCGTAATTGATGAATTAACGTTATGTGCAAATACAAAATTTTGAAATTTTGGGAAATTTTAGTTGGTCCCCACCCATGCCACGTGGAATGTTTATGTGGAGGAGCCATGTGGGCAGGAGGTCCAACATGGAGAATCCATGTGTGAAGAAGGTATCATGTGGACTAGCCACATCAGATCCCTGTGCAAATGATCGCATGTGGTGGAGTGTGAAGGAGGATGAGATTTGGTTGTTGGAATGATATAAAATGGGGGTTGATTGTGGAGTTTGAAGTGGTGATTCAAATGTTTCTATAATTTGACAAAAATGGGTAATATGGTTGTTCCTAGAATGCGCGAAAAATATTCATGTGTATTTTTAAAGAATGTAATGAGGAAAAAATACAAAAAGAATCAAATAGAAGGTTCTTATTTTTGAAACATGTTTCCTATTGTTTCAAATAATAGGTAGAGCAAAGAATCTCGGCTTGATTGGGAAAGAAATTATCAATGTGGATGACCTCCAAAGTAGCCAAAATCTTGGAAAATATTTATATGATGGTGTAGGAGTACCGGATATGAAAGTGATTCGAAGTGAATAAATAATACAAATATGCTAGTATCATGGTAATGGTGCTATCACAATAAAGTGGAGGCACATTTAGGAACATGCTCGTGGTAAAATTGCTTGTTATCTAGCAATGTGAAGAATTGAAGCAAGCTTGGTTAGATGCTTGGTGACAAGGCACTTCCACTAATGATTAGGGATAATCAATTGAGAGTATTATGGTAATTTATGTTAACATGTGGAAAAAATGCTGACTGGATAATAATACACTCATGTATATTGTATTATATAAACTCTCATGATGGGAGATGGGAGCTATCAGGAATTGTTGGTTCCTTAGCTAGAATGTATGCAGTGCATTCTCAATGTCTATAATGTGGAATATGGATTGAATAGAGGGATTGTTGATGCCCTTAATGAGATAAATTAGTTTTCCTATGCATTATTCAGGACTGACAATCACATCTAATCATGAAAGAGAAAAATAGACCAATAATGGACATTGGTGCCTTAGATAAGAATGCACCCAAGCCTATCATTGTGATAGGTATATGAAATTTGAATTGCAAGGAAGAGACATGTGAGTTCTTGATTATCGGATATGGATATGTATTCAACAAAGTATGGAATAGGCCAGTAGGTGAAGCACATGCATTTTGAAAAGGTGATGGGTGAATAATCCTTGTGAAAAGTGCATGCATGCTAAAAGAAGTCACATGATATGAACTAGTAACTTATGAGCAATTAATGAGAATGCCATAATAAAATTCCATTCACCCATAAGTTGTCACTGGTAGGAATAAGACATCCCAATATGTGGACATGTCATGTAGTTCATGATAATGATATAGTGGCTATTCAAAGGCCACTAATCATGAATGAAGCATTCCCATGCATGAATCGATGGTGTGGCTCATAACTATGGAAAGTATTTCCGTGGGAAAGGAAATACAGTCTCATAGTTGAATGAGGAACAAGGGAATATGATGGACCTTGAAAAGATTCCATATGGAGTTGGAATGTAATAAATTGCAGTGCTAGGAAATTCAAGAAAGGTCAAGTGGACTTGGATAGAATTTCTCAAAGTAATTGGAACATCAAGGAAATGTGAACATAGTGCAATGGGATTTTTTGTTGTGATCAAGGAAAGATACAAAGGGATGATAAGATGGTTGTAGCAGAAAATGGAGAATACTCTCCATGGGGCAATGTTGATAAAGAGGAAAATTTCTCACCTTAAACTATTTCTATTTATAGCATCGGAATTGCATGTTTAGTAAGTATAAAGTATAAATTTTATACATATGTATATGTATTGAATTGCTTCTTGGTGAGAAAATAATATCTAATGACCCCCTGAATGCTTGTCAAAGAGGTCATGAAATTGGATAAGCTATGATATGGAAGAAGAATTCCATGCTATGACGAGGGATTGGAAAAGGATAATTCTTTAACTCTTTTTTGCTATTGTATTTATATTTTATGAGTTTGTATGCATAAGATTATGGAAAAGGAATGCTGAAAAATGAAAGAGATTAGCTATATGAAATGGATATGCACTGGTGGGCATATTAATAGATATTGCATAGTATGTGTGAAGATGTTTGCGCATGTATATGATATTGCATATTAGCAAAAGTAGAGAGTATTTACATATTCAATGAGCCACTAATGATAATTATTGTGGTTTATGATTATTATTGTTGATGGTAATGGTTGTAGGGCCAAAGACAATAGAAGCATGGTTGAAGATGTTAATGATACCATTATATGTGACCAAGAGACTTATGAAGAAGGGATAGGAAAACAAATATAAGATCAATAGGATGGTGTAAGTGTTGTGTAGTCCTTGGTAAGAGTCCAACTATTCAGGTAACATCATAAACGTTAATGGAAACTATGCAGGTAATGGTTTGTTTATGATGATTGCATAAGTGTTTGTTGGCTCAACTCTTAACTAACCCAGGTTTAAACTCACTAGTCCAACAAATACCTAAGGTACTGGTCTGACAGGATTTAACCCCATCAATAACACTTGTGACGCAAGTGAGGTCTCACCCGAGATACCTATAGGAGTTGGAGGAACCAAGTTTCTGTAGTAAAGAAGGAGATCTTCTTTTTCCAGACATTGACATGAAGGAAATAAACATAATAACTACCATGAAAATATATTACATTCCATTCTTAAACATATTCATAAAAACAACTACAACTTTGTCGATTCAATTACTTATTCAGAAATTAATACATTATCACACATCACAACAATACACAAAACAACACAGACATTCATCATACACCATTCGACACAAGAAATTTAGCATGGAAACCAAATACGAGAAAAACGACAAAAGCGCTCGTTAATTAGCAAGATTCATAATTTGAAAGCTTTGGTCTGCGCACACAGCTTGCAAACATTCCTCTATAATACCCATTACATTAATTCCATGCATACAACTTGTAGATCGACAGTATACTCATGACTCTTATTCATCTTTGACATAACAATACAAATTCACTCTATCAACATTACAAAACTTGCCTCTTCAAAACATGATTTCAACTAACCCCAAAAATCCCAACCCAATACATTGTTATAGGCTCTATTGGCCGACTTTACATCCCACCCCCACTACCCCGAAAGTGGAAAAAATTCTAACTAACTCAGTGAATTTTCCATTGGACCTTGTCAATACAATTATTTTTCCCCAAAATTTTGGAGTTGACCAATTCAACATCCATTCCATTGCAACCCCGTTCACACTTGAACTAGGTCCCCAAACTTAAAGACCAAAAATTAACCAAACTTACCTAGAGCCAACGGGCTCCCAACACTCAAATGTGGCTCATATTGAGTTACTTTAGATAGAAACCGCCAATGTGTTCAACTTAGGTTGAAAATCCTAAAATATCTTCATCACTTCCTAGGCCTGTTGGCGAACATCCGCTTTAACCTTGGAAACCCTTTCAAAAAATTTAGATTTGAGATGTTCTGAAACATCCACCATAATCACATATAAAACTTGCTTGACCACAACATGAATTGGTTGAATTTTTAGAGTTACCTGCTTTTCCTCTACTTGAATCTCCACGACACGATCTGTTCTTCTTTGTTGTTTTGTCTAGAGTTTGGATACCTATTGCTACAATGCTTTAAGTCCAGCAGCCTTACTCATCTTCTCGACCAGTGGTAAAGATTTCAATGAAGTCCATAGATAGGCCAGATTTGTCTCTGATGCATGAAGTCTCTCTATCATATGTTGCAGGTCCACATCATCCATTAAGGCTTCCCATGCCTGGGAAACCTACTCATATTCCATAGCATAAAGTGCCTCAACCTCCTTATTTTTTCCAATATTCTCTTTATCCTTCCTCCATCACTCTTCCAGTACTTCAGGAGGTGTACTGGGTTGAAGTTGAGCTTCTAAATCAACAATATTTTTGCGGAATTCACTAGCAACTTCCCCTAATTTAAAGACACACTCTTCAACAATCATGTCAGGTGTGACCCCGACCTTTGGAACTTCTTGACAGGAAAGAGAAATGACATTCTCTAGTCATTGTCTATCCTACTTCCACTTATGTGTTTTCTTTTCCTTATCTTCCAGCTAACTTCACAATAAAGACACAGTTCTCTTTACTACTTTATTTGATCACACACCACATGCTCTCGTGCCTTTATTTCTTCAACTTATGCCCACTGAATATTGTGCAGTATGAACGTTGGTAGCACAAACATATCTAACCCAACATCAACAATATCCTGTATAGTAGTATCCGACTTTGTCATGCATAAATCAATTGCTTTGGGCACCAGCTGGACCTTGCAAGTTTATCATGATTCTTGGAGTTTAGATAAATTTTCATCAGAGGGACCAAATTCCTATGATTGCACTGCCTTCTTACTGACCGTGACTCTTATATCTTTCACAACTTTATAAAGAGTTTGAAGTAGGTCAATAACTCCCTTAAAGAGTTTAGTATGTCGGTTGTCAATATTCTTGCGTGTTTCATCAAAAACCTCAACCATTCTATCCACCAACATGTTATAATCATCATCAGTTAGAACCACATATTTGGAGTCCCTGACAACCTTTTGCTTCTTCCTACCCTTCTTCGTCATCTCAGTAGATTTTTGCTTAAGTCCAAACTCCAGATTTGGTGGGGCAACACTTGAGTCTTCATCACTATCATGGTGAGAGTTGTGTAGGTTGTCTTATTCTTGTGGATGCCCTATCTAGGACCCTAATTTACCTTCCTATTGTGACTTAGTTTCAACAGACAATTGATCTTCTGCGACAGGTTGCTTCCAGTCCTCTGACCAATCCTGAACTATGGCATCAATTTCTTCCTCTAATAAATGGAACATAGTAGTTAACCATTAGTGTTGGGGATCCCATCTTGGATGAATATAAAGGCGATGAGCCCTTGCGGTAAATTTAACGATGTTCCTATATTGTTGTACAATGGAAGCATTAACCCTCGACTAGTTCCCAATATGATGCCTCAATGTATCAGCATGCATATAAAACTCTATGTTATTCTCCTTTTCTCGCCAACGATTATCATCAAACCACATATTTTGATAACGTGCCTCGTGACATGGTACATTCACTTACATCCCTTGGTATTTAGTTGGTTTCATCTATGTAACAAAGGAAATTAAGATGAGCAACCAGGAACAAGTAAAATATGTACCTCTCTCCTATGCATCGATAATGCCAACCAACAACTCATTGAGCAGAAACATCACCCAATTCATTTGAACTCCACATCACATTGCTCTATTGTGGTGATGGTACCAACAGTGCATTGGTTTGTTCACATCTTCTGTAGTAACTTGCTTGATAAGACTTTGGATGCGAATTTGACGCTTTGGTCATTAACATAGGTTATATAAAAGCCCCAATTATCTCGCGTGAGATTATACTTCTCCTTCATTCGAGCAACAAGGATTTTATCCTGCTCCATGCCAACGAAGAATGGTGCTGGATCAACTCTTGCCTTGGGAAACCCTGTAATAGTATCCATTAGGTCAACATCATTAAAAATTTGGGTATCCAACCACAAGAACCCACCATGGAAACAAACCAACAGCTTCTTTATGCATGTATTGACTTTGGCAGTGCGACCAAAATGGGGCATATACAGAAGCGAAAAAATGTAAGACTTCTCTAATCCATGAGCCCACTCCATTTGGACCAACTGAATAAGCCCACCTTCCACTAGCTGCATTGATGTCATATACTTCGAAATGTGAAGTTCAAGGAACTTACTCAAGTCATGATTATAAGACGTTAACTTGTTCAAACTAGCCATGAAGTCTGTTGTCACATGAACTCCTTTCGGAATGGATGGCTTTACCAGCAGATACTTGGAATTATTTCTAATGAAAACATGTGGAGCATCATCCTTCTGAGGTGGAATATATCCCGACAGTGTGTTGCTGAACCACACCCTGAAGCTTCAACATCATGGGTAGCTTTAAATATCTACTATGGAAACACTACTTAGCCAACTATTCATTTATTCCTTGGTGGATTCACAGGGTATGACCACAATGCAATTTTTTGGTACCTCCTCGACAATAGGCATAACAGAAGGGATCTCCTTAGCAGAACCTTGAACAGTTCTAGATATTGACACAAGGATTTCCATAGCTAAAAATTGCAACACAAAGTAGTTAGTTTCAGAAACCGCGGATGACTATCTTTCTCAATACATTTCACACTCGACACGATAAGACAAATTAACCCGTTTCAATGTTGACATGGATATTCACATGCTAAAAATTGGTCTAATCACATGGATAGTTATTTTGATTTGATCGTTACCAATAATTAGAAAAGGTGGCTGTCAATCCATTCACATGTTGAAATCTTTTCAATCATTTATGACAAAGCTCCATTGAATCCACCACTATTCTTTCCATAAAACAAGCTATTGACCACGCATTAATTGTGGATTTGACAGAATAGTGTGCCATCAAATACCAATACAACAAAAAAATAAATTCGACAAATAGATAACTTTGATTGCGACACCCAATACTTCGACAGATAAATCATTACTTATGTATAAGACTTTGACAACCGTTTTTTTAATCTTTATCTACAAACTCAGTCGAGATAAGTACGACTATACCTATAAAGTTTTAGCCAGCTACCATTTACTAACCCGTCTAGGAGTGTACCATCTAACTTTTGAAGCTGAATTGCACCCCTATCTGCAATGCAATTGACAATGTATGCATCAGAGGAAATTTGGGGTAAAAAATGGGCCTTATAAGAAAACGCGGAAACAATAAATTCTTGTGAGTTGGAATTCAAGAACCAATAGAATTTCAATAAAACGAGACAACCATAATGGTTGAATTGACATATTTGTAAAAAAAAATACTTTTTTTGTTCGTATTTTCGACATATCTCCCTATGTTTTTACTCAAATTGCGAGCGAGAAAGATTGTTGGATGTGGAATTTAATTCTGCATCCAACGAGTACCCACACTGCATACTTTTAATAGACCTCACTACTATCATGTCATCATCACATTTTTTCAGGTATTTCTTGTTTTTGGGGTAGCGGGGTCTATCAAAAGTATGCAGCATGCGTACTTGTTGGATGCATAATTAAATTATGCATCCAACGAGCTCTTCTGCTCGAAATTTGTGTAGAAACACATGAAGATATGTCGAAAATACGAACAAAAACGTAGTTTTCTTTCTTCCTCCAAAATGAATAAATATTATTTTATTATTTTCCTTAGGAGGCCGATTTCAGACCTCAAATTTTCTCTAATGGTCCAAACTAGTGTGTTCGAAACTTACCAGGATACTTTAATAACTTACTGTCATAAATAAGGACAAATTTACCATGTTGGAATTCCTTGAACTTAATATGTTGATCATGCCAAGCATTTTGTCACTCCTACTTGACTCATTGGTGGTAGTCCACAAGAAAACGATCTTCTTCCAATTGTAATAACTGTGACAATCATTCTTTAATTGCACCAACATCCGTCATCGTAGTTATTGCAACTATTCTTAAGTTAGGTACAATATATTCCAGAGGCATGGCAACCTATCGTCGATAAACCAATCTAAATGGAGTCTGTCTTGTAATCTTATTTCATGTTGTTTGATAAGCCCATAATATTGTAGGTATTTTATGATCCCAGTCATCACAATTCACATCGAAAATATTAGTAAGTGTATGCTCCAAAATATTGTTAAAATCTTTAACGGTTCCATTTTCCTGTGGGTGATATGGAGTTGTCTTCTTGTGTTGGATCTTAAATTTTTCAGTCATTTTATTCATCAATTTATTAACAAAATGTGTACTCTAGTTGCTTACTAGGATTCTCGGGAAGCAAAATCTAGTCATCACATGATCGAATAAAAACCTAACAACCGTTGTTGCAGCATAGTCCTTTACTAGAGCCTCCTTATCCCATCTGGTTAATTAATCTGTCGCAATAATTATATATCAGACACCTTCCCATATTCTTGATGGATTAATAGGACCCACAAAATCAACATTTCATCCTATTGGTATGGTTTCCCTGTGTGTTGGAAAATGTCACAATTCTGACAGTTGTAAAGTGCATTTAAATGGAGTGTAGGCCACCACAACCCTTCCTATAAAATATTTCGTGTTGACGCTTTTCCTGCATAGTGCCCCCCTGCCACTCCAACATGAGCTCTAGCTAACACCATTGATCGCTCATTTTACAAGACACAGTGACGTAGTATCTCATCTAGTCCCATCTTATACAATTTTCCATCTATAAGATGAAAGTTGATAGATTTTACAACCAATTGTTTCTTTTACGCTTTACTAAATCCTTCTAGTGCTCTTCCCATAGTCAAGAAATTCACAATGTCTTCATAATAATCATCAACCACTTTTATTGTGAATAGATGTACGTTCGGGATATTATCATCTAAACTAGTGGGTTCTTCCTTGATTTCTATCCTTGAGAGATGGTTGAGACCCACATTCAATTTTCCTTCCTTTACAACAATTTCAAAGTCGAATTATTGGAATGGAAGGAGCCATCGAGATATCTTCCCCCCAACACTAGCTTATTGACTATATATTTTATTGCAGAATGATCTGTAAACATCTTAAAGTGACCACCCAGTAAAATTAGAGGAAATTTCAACTCAAAATGGGCCTTTTAACTCTAATTCAAATTCCATGTCATCATGTGTTATCCAATGAAATTTATTTAAACTTGAAATACCATATAGGTATTAAAAAAAATTTAATATAAATTTGGGGACAGGTATCATAAAAAAAAACTACTTTTTTGTTTGTATTTTCGACATATCTTCCCGTGTTTTTACTCAAATTTCAATCAGGAGAGCTCGTTGGATGCAAAATTAAATTCCGCATCCAACGAGTTCCCACTAGGCATACTTTTGATGGACCCCGCTACCCCAAAAACAAGAAATACCTGAAAAAATGTGATGATGATGTCATCATCACATTTTTTCAGGTATTTCTTGTTTTTNTTTGTAAAAAGTATGCCGAGTGGGTACTCGTTGGATGCGGAATTTAATTCCACATCCAACAAGCTCTCCCGACCTAAATTTGAGTAAAAACACGGGGAGATATGTTGAAAATACAGACAAAAAATAGTTTTTTTCTTTTCTTCCTCCAAAATTAATAAATATTATTTTATTATTTTAACTATTATTTTATTAATTTTTTTTAGGAGGCCCATTTTGAGTTTAAATTTCCTCTTATAGTAATGTTGAAACTTTTGGAGTGCATATACCATGCAAGCCCCTCGTGCCATGTCGTTGTATAATTTTCTTTGCATTCGACATCTTTCTACTAGCAAATGCAATGGGGTGGTTGATAGAACCCTCACTTGGTTGTGCAAGTACTACTCCTAGTGTGACAAACGATGCATTAACATGCACATGAAATTCCTTCCGTCAGTGAGGGAAGACTAGAATAGGTGTTGAAACTGTTTTTTCTTTGAGCACATGAAGACTCTTTTGACATTCCTCAATCCACTGGAATTTTAAATCTTTCTTCAACAACTTCTCCATTGGAGCTGTAATCTCGAGATAACCTATGATAAACTTCCAATAATAACTAGTATGACCCAATGTAGTCCTCAATTGTTTAACTGACGAAGGCGGAGGTAGTTTGACAATGATAGTGATCTTCCGAGGATCCAACAACATCCCTTCTCTGCATATGAAATGACCCAACAAAATACCAAAAGGGGCATAAAAAATGCACTTCTTTAAATTTAAAGAAATTTGGAATTGTCTGCAATGTTCGAGCATCAACTGAAGACTCTCACTATGGTCCTTAATCAACCCATATACTATCTAGTCATAAAAGTATACTTCTATCCTAGAAATAAAAGTGGCTACCACTATCCTAGAAAAAATAATAGGAGCATTCTTAAGTTCAAATTGCATTACCATATACTGAAAACACCACCACCATTATGTCGCGAAGGTATTATTATGTTGATCTTCTTTTTTGATCTTGATTTGATGGTATCTAGAAAAACTGCCAGTAAAGGAATATACCTCTTGTCCCCCTACACTCTACAGGACCTCATTTGTAAAATGTGTAGGAAATGATCGTGCAAGCAAGCATCATTCAACTTTGGTAAATCGACACAAATGCGAACCTCGACAATTATATTATCCTATACAACCATGGGTTGATCCAGTATAATTATTTGACAGGTTCAATAATTCACGCATCTGACATTCTGTCCAGATATTCCTTAACCTTTTATTTGTACCTTGGATTCAATCTATATGGTCAATGTTTGACAGGATTTGTACCCAATTTTAGTGGAATCTTCATTTCACCAAGATCCCCAACAATTCCCTTCATATTAATTTTTTTTGTTAGGGATAGGTCTTGGAATTAATGCAATAAATCAATGACTTTCCTAAGAGTCTCGTTGTCCTAGTAATCCCCAATATTTGTAGATTTTGAATTTTAAGGAGAACCTATATTACCTTCTTTATTTTAAGGGGATTCAAAAACTTGTCAAATGACAAAGACAATCTCTTCAACACCCAACTATCTTCAGATTCTAGAATGTGAATGTCTCATGGATCATTATGCGTAGGTTCCTTGGATATATCGTAACACCATTAAATTCTAAACTGACGCATTCTATTGTGGTAGACTTGACACCAGAATAGAAACTTGCTCAAAAATATTGGTTTTAATAACTTGCATGGCCACGTCAATCGACGAAATTTCATAAAAAAAAAAAGTGTGCCTAAAACCATTAGCCAATTCGTCCCAATATGTAGTTCCCCATCACAGTTCGATTGAAGTATACCAATTTCTTGGTATTATGTCTAGGGTATGTATGAAAAAATGTACCCATTCCTACTTGGGCACTGACCTCCATGTCACACAACAATTAACAAGATGGTTGACAGGGCTCATTAATCCAGTATACTTATTACCAACATAAGGAATATTCCCGCTAAACTTGATTTCTAACAACCCTCGACACTGATACCATTTTTAGATGGACTGTTTATGGGCATCCCACCATCTTGTTGGTATATCTTTCAGGGCCACATCAAGAGATAACGATCATTGTGGTTCGATTACCTTAACTTCAAATTCTACAAGAAAAGTGTCCAAATTAGGAAATTCCTCCTAAGTGGGAAGATCACATACCTCAGTACCCACCCATTGTAAATATTTCATGATTCTTGCACATTTTCTCATCGACACTTCATACAACCCTTTTTGCCAATTTTCCAAGGCTTCCCCTGAATATTATGAACATGATCTAACACTCCGCCAACTCAATTTTCCATCAGCTATGGGATTTATATAACCATACAAGGTAGATGATATATTATAAATATTATCCAAATACTCTTCATGGTACTCACCTCTAACTAGTTCAACATAGCATTGGCCTTCCAATGGGTCGATTGGAGCAACTACTTGGATTTGTAAATCTCTGATTGGCAAGATCCTCTTTTTGAAATCAATGATAGTCTGATTTTCAATGGCCTAGTCGATCCCCAAGAGTGCTCTATAAGGATCCGTAACATCTATGATCCCTATTACCACAAAGTATGTGCGGGTTCATATCCCTTTCACCTCGATAGGAACTTGTGGTAATTGACCAATAGGCATAACCTTCAACTGCTTAGCTAACCTCACATGAACAGGTGACCACACTAACTTGGGATTCCCCATGCTTTCCCATGTCTGTTTTGTCAAAATGTTGACATATGATCCCAAGTCCAAAATAACAAAACCATATCATAATCTCCTATTTGATCATTCATGCGTAGTTCTCGACCATTCTTCCTTCTTTTATGGATATGATTGACACTCTTCTCTCGTCAAATATATTTTTTAGGTTCTTCTATTAGAGATGATATCTCCGCCATAGTATCTTCATCCTTAACAAGGGATAAATAAATTTTTAAGAAATCCTTCAGAATACTTTCCCTTCTTGTTGACTTCGTTGGAATCGATTGGTCAAAACTTGGTGGCATGTTGAAGACTGAACCTTTGTTGAATACTGGAGGTAAAACAAAAGTTGGTGTGTTGTTTCTATCCACAAACTCATTTCATTCTTTGAGGAAGACTCTTTTTTTCTTCCTGATCATCAAATGGTACTTTATTTTGTGCTCTAGGTTATACTCTCATGTTGTGCCATGTCTCTCCTTTATCATCTCTGGTCGCATCTCTTCTCCTTGTTAAGACAACAAGAGTCAGTGGTTTGTCTCATGGCTCAACTGAAATATTTTGAACATTTTGATTTGTATTCGGGAGCTAGTTTTGATTCCCATTGGCCTTGGATTTCCATTTAGCAAAAAGCTGTGGATATTCCTTGATAGTGTGATCCAGTACTTTAAAGTTTACAATACAAAACCATCGTTGTAGGATTTGTACAATCTCTGGAATAGTGTCATGTTTGTCCACAATTATAACAGATGAACTTACCTCTTCTGCAGCGAAATCCTCCTCCTCTTCCTCGGCCTCTAAAGGCACAACCACTCCTGGATTGAGGGAGCTATGCATGTGATCTCTTAGCTTGCATTTGCTCATCATTTTTCATTAAATATGTATGATATGCCTTGGAGTCTTTTTCATTATGGCCCATATATTGACAAAACTTACAATAGAGACTAGCGGGTGTATTCACTATCTTATGTAGATACAAACATTCTTTTGAGTGGTGCCCTCTTATTTGATAGACTCTGCACCATGGCATCCCTTATGCACTTAATGGGTTTGGAGCACCAGAAGCAAGGTAATCCAGAAAAGATGGGCACTAATCTTTATGATGACCTTCTATTTTACATTTCATGCACCATATTTATTCATGAATATCCTTCCCTTATTGATATCCTAGATCTGCAACAAAATATTATCCAATTGTGACTGGATTTACACCATTTCTGCACCAAATTCTCCAACTAGTGATGCTTCTAATTTCATTGCAAGTTCTAAAGCTTCTGTTTGTGATATTATCTTTTGCTGCATTAAAGGAACACAAATATGGGGCAATAATGTAGCAATAAACTGCTTAAGCTCCTTCAACTCTATGATGCATTGTGACTCAGATTTTTGTTTCTTAAATTCATCTATTAACCCATATCATATTTGAACCAATGACTTATGAGGACTTCCTATAGGAACCACAGATAATTTCATATACCAATCAAGATAATGACCTCTAAATGTCATGACCATATGGGCCCTTTTTACCACCTTATCTTGGACCTGTTGCATAGTCCAAATAGCTTCACACAAAAACCAATGTTGATCAGGGTATTCCAACCCATTGCCTTTAAATATAGGCAACTTCATGTCGTCCCCAGCCATTATGTGCCTTTGGGGTACTGACAAACCCGAATTAGATGGACCACTAGTGGGAAATTTTTGACCACTATCTTGACTATTAATATTACTCTAATACACTTTTAGGTCTTACCTGTGATACCAGAGATGTATGTGGAGTTGTAGGTATGTCATAGCCACGAGTCTTATATGGATTTGACACTTATTCCTTATCCTCATAAATAAGTCAAAACTCTTCCTCTTCGTCGTAATACTCCTCGTTGAGCTGTGGCACCAACTAGTAGTCCCCTCTTCCGGTCGCACTACAATTCTCTCTCTCTTATTTGATTGAAATATTTTCCCACTTCTTATGCCGCCACCCTCTTCATTAGTCTTATTATTGGCTTGAAACATCTCATATCATTCTACCCATCATTTCCATACCTTCTTCTCATCATTACCCAAGCCCTCCACGCACAATGATTCACTCATCCAAATCCATCCGCAAAATTACTTTTATTTTTATTTTTTCAGATATCAACATTTTGATCCACAATTTTAAGGACTTCAGGTAGTATCTTCCTTTGGGACCCCAGAAAATTTTCCTCTCAGCTTCACTATATGAATTAATAGTATCCACAACGATCTGAGTAATATATCCTTCTAAAACGCTATCGAACTGTTGGCAGGCAACAACCCTCTCAATTTTTCTACTATGCTGAATAAAAATGATCAGTTCTCTTCTATGATTTATTATAAAAATTATATAAGAGTGCCTTCAGAATCTTTGAGTCTGAAGGTACTCTCAATTTCAAAAGAGTTAAGAGTCATATTTGAAATTTATGAAACACTTTCATAAATTTAATAAATTAGCAGCTGTAATTTTATATATAATCAATTTTATTATTATCAATTTATCTAATTATATATTGATTCATGAGAATTAAAGTATAGTTCGCTAAATAGTTCTTTGGATTAAAAATGAAAATACATTTTGAACATGTTACAAATTTGGTTTTATTGATTTCTTTTGACAAGGTATTTATAATTTTTATGATTAGGGTTGATTAATTAATTGAAATATTTTATGTTAACCCTAATAATATATTTTTACATTAAATTTGATCGTTTAATACCATGTCATTGTTCAAATTGTGGAAAGTGTATATATGTTTCCCAAAATAGCTAAAGTTTATTTTTATATATCATTTCGAAATCTCCATTGTGATATAATCATAATAATTGAATTTTGATTTAGTGTTTAGTCTTTTATAAGTTGTCCATTTGATCATACTTTGGAAAAGGGTCGTATGATGATTTGGATCCTATGAGTTCATTCAAAGCTATATTATTTTATCCTCGAAATCGATTACATGCGTAAATATGGTTTTGAGCATTTTAATTATTATCCAAAGATGAACTTGTTAATTGGTTGGGATCACGAAACCCTAGAAGACATCATTGCTTGTAATGACAACTTCACATCATTTGGTTCAATAGCACAATCGTCTTCCGCGTATAATCCTTGCTTGTTAACATTGACAGTTGTGTTTATGGTATGAAATACGAATTGTTGGTTTGAAGACATCTGTTCAAAAGGATTTTAATATGTGATGATTAACTTAGTCAGATGTGTTCAAATTAACTCCATCCTATCTGACAGTTGTTTACATCCATGAACTTATTTGATTTTGAATATCACATAATGATTTCAGATCGCATCAAATTGTTTGGTGAATACTGGTGGTAGTCTGTTGGTGAAGTTCTCACCCGTAGGAACCAGTCTAGGGTTACTCACTAGCTCCTCTAGAATCGCGTGAAGGTTCATAACATGTATGAGTATTCACGTATACCTATTCCTTCAGTCTTTACAACCCCTTTCAATCCTCTGTCACAGAAAGAACCGATAATTGAACAGATGGCTCCCTTCAGTAGTTTTGAGCTTTCTGGTCCAGAAATGTTAGAAGCCGACCTTGAAGTTCTTGCCCTATTTGAGAAAATTAATTGGAAACTCTTCTTTTGGGGTTTCAATGGACACAACGAAGAAGTTACTAGACAATTTGCATTGCCTTTTGATGGAAATATTGCTCAGATAGGTAATTTGCAGTTAGTCATAGATGAAGAATTCATTGTGAAAGCTATGAAGCTGCCTCGAATTGGTGAACGCTGGTTCAAAGTGTCACGGATTGATAAGAAGAAGTTCAAGCAGTTCCTTCTCCCATTGTCAAAAGAGGATGCACACCTTAAATTCAGTTTTCCTGTGAAATATTTGAGGAATCAATGGTGTGCTCCTTTTGAGGTCATCTCCAGGTGTACATGGTGTTGACATGCTGTAAAGAATATAGGCTATTTTTTATCATAGTTGGAATTCGTTGGTGCTTCTTGAAGAATTGGATTCTAAAGATGGCCACGCCATAGGTCAATTCATCTGAACAGAAGATAATACAGGCTAGTCATTTACTTGACAGTTTTGTTTCATAGTATGAACGTATCTGTCAGGTGCCTTCTTGGAAGAGATTCAATGCAACTAAATAGGGATAGGATTTATGCTATCTTTATTATAGTGATTATTAGAAACCGAAGTGATATTTTTAGCATGTCTGTTACATAGAAACTGAAAGGAGTTACTAGTCTCATTATATAAGCTAGTAAGCTCGATGTAAGGATGAGGGAGTATTGAAGAAATAGACTTATGTGAACTATTATTACATTTCTAGTTTTAGTCTCTTTGCTGGAGTTTTGCCTTCAGGGAAGGATTGTGACTTGAGTTCTCAAACTGGTATCACTCTCTGTTACTATTTTTGAAAACTTAATATATATATATATTTCAATATATCATTTTCTCATTATGCTTTTGTGCAATTATATTGTGTTATAATTGTATTTATTATCCAAAATAATACTCTATTTACACAATATTAATGTTTGAATGAAAATATTATTGAATTTGATTACTTAATATTTGTATTGAGAATTGGAATTTGGTAATATAAACATTACATATATATATATTTTTTATTTCATTTGTATTTTTACAATGTCTTTAGGAAAAAATATCATCCTTTTATTCAAATATTTGGTATTGATTATTAGTTATTAATTAATAGAACCTCACAGAAAAATTAAAAGTAGTTATCTATTTTATTTTTCTGTTGTTGTGCATATTCAGCAGAATGATTTAATGATAATGATTTAAATATTTTCATTTAAACCATTATTCTCTATCACTTTGTTTATTTGAATCATTAATTGATAATTAATTTAGTTTTCAAGTTGCTCTCAGCTGAGATAGGATAGCTAGTTAATTTTAGGCTTAGTTTAGTTTATTTTAACAGTTGTCAAATAAGAATTAGATTAATTTCATAAAATTAAAAAATAGTCCTTAAGTTAAACTTTTTGGAACAAAACCCTAAAAACTGAAGACTTTCCTTAAGAAAGCATTTTAGATAACTTAGGTCTTAGAAAACTAATTCTAGGGTTTATTTAGGTAGTAATAAGAATAGGATAAATTTTTACTGAATTTTAGATTCTCCTTAAGAGGAAAATTCTGTTGGTAGCAGGACCATAACCTGCAAGATTTTTCCATTTCAAACACACCGGAAGATGCTCTAAGTGACTTGTGTGGTCATAATCTCCTTAAGTTGGCCAAGTCAGAAATTTCGGCCAACAAATGGCGCTTGAAGGAGGGCTTGTTAATGATTAATGGCAGGTAGAACTAACGATAAAACTTCAACCAGTCAACAACCTCCATTACAATCCGAAGTTAGTAGATCACCATTCATAGAGACTGTTAGGAGCATCCTTGAGCGTGACCATATCACATCTCCATTCACTCCTGAACAGAGTACCCAAAATTTAGAAGAATCATGTCATATTCTTATGAGGGCATATGCTCATCAACTTGGTTTAACTCCAATAGACTATGGTCTCCCTAGACAACAAATATGTAATCCTCAATTGAATATAGTTACTCAAGATTCAGTAAAAGCCGATAGCACTCCAAGTTATCAAGTTAGTAGTTATCAGAGAGAAACTAATCGAACAAGTACTGCTAGAAGATTGACTTCTGTAGGCAGTTTTGATCAGCCACCTTCTCCTCCAGAATCACCATCTGATAGTCCAAGGTCATCTAATTCAGGCAGTTCTTCAGATTCTAAAGGAAGTCCTATGGCTGGAAACATACCTGTAGGTGGAGGGGGTAATCCTCCACCTAATACTCCACCTAATCCACAACTTCCTTGGTTGAGAACAACTACTGTATTAGTGCCAGGTGTACAACATCCTCTGCCCAAACATTTAGATAAACTTCTTCCGAAGTTTAATCCAGATAACAAAGAGCCTACAGAGGTACATGTAGATAAATTCATGTTAGCTGTTCAAACTTTGAATGTTCAGCATGAAGAGGTGGTTTGTCAGTTGTTCCCTTTAACTTTTGAAGGGAAAGCATCTACTTGGTACTTTTCGTTAGTCCAAGGATCAATCACAAAATGGGCTGAATTTAATAAATCTTTCTTAGATAAATTTGGGGAGGATAAAACACCTGCTCTTGTATCCCTTGAGTTATCTCGGATTAAAATGGAACCTAAAGAAAGAATTAAAGATTTTAATCAGAGATTTCTCACTCTTAAAAATAAAATTCCTGTTGCTTCTCAACCACCCGAGGATATAATCATAGAAAACTATACTTCAACCTTACCAAAATATCCTGGGATGTTTGTTAAGAGAGCTGGTAAAACAACTCTTGTGGAAAATTTTGAGGAAGCCATTAAAGTTGAGAAGGATTCTATGTCCTATGAACCAGATAGAAGTGGAAAAGCTTATACTTTTCCTCATAGGAAGATTGAAAGACCTCATTCGGAAAAGAATAAGGCATTTGATGTAGAATGGCTGCAGAATCCTATTCGGGCATTAACTAATGAAGTTGTAGGATTAAAAAAAACTAACTCTGAAGCTTCCTCCTCTAGAGGATATTTTAGAAATCAGTTAGACAGAATTCTAACACTAATAATAAAACAAGTACACCGCCTGATATAGAATTAAATGAAGAAATTTGTAATACTATTCGAGTTGTCTTATCTTTATGTGAAACTCCCTCAAATCAAGAAACTGTTGAAAATGAAGAGGAAGAGGAATCTGAAAATGAAGATGAATTGGAAGAACCTCAACAAGTTAATGGTCATTTCTAGGATAGTCTTGTAAAAGATTGTGAAGGTAAAAGTCCTCCTTCAGGACAACATGCCTATAATACTCGTAGTAGAACATTTGCAAATACTCCTGAAGCACCATCAAGTTCTACTCTGAGTAACGATAACAATAATTCACAACCCAATAAACAGACTCAATCTGCGAGGATTGCTTAGCCTATTCAAAATGCTCCAAAGTTGGATTTACAATATGACATAATTGAAGTTTTAAAGAAGACACGTGCAAACATTAGTATGTATGATATTCTTCAAATTTACCGAATGCCTAATAGTTCTATTATAAATCCTGCCATGAGTTCAATAATTCTTAATGCTAAACAAAGTGTACCTGCTAACAATTCTAATAATGATTTAACATCAACTGATAAAGGAAAGTCAGCAGCTGATAAAGCTTCACTAATAGGGAAAAATTCAAAATCAACAACTCCTCCATTCCTACTTACCTTCGAGATTTTTAATAGGAATGTTCACAATTGCATGGTTGATTCTGGAGCATCTTCCAATGTAATGCCTTTGTCTGTATGTAAAATGTTGAATGGAAAGTATGTTCCATCAAATTCACAGATTACTCAATTGGATAGGACAAATGTGAGGGTTGTAGGAGACATGAAAGATGTTCTAGTCAGGATTGCTTGTAACCCTTTAGTTTTTCAAATTATAGACTTGTGGTTGCAGACATTCTTGACGCGTATGGGCTGTTTTTGAGTAGGGATTGGTCTCAACAATTAAATAGATTCTTTGCTACAGACTAGTCAACTTTATGGTTACCTAAGAATGGAAATTCAAATAAATTAAGATAAGTAGAGAAAGATATATGAAACATACTGTAATAGAATTACATGATCCTAGTGAACCGATTTTATTTTCAGATTCCATTATGGGGAACTATATGTATGAACTTGGGTTTGGTAATTTTAAATCTGAAAATTCTGTTTTCTCTGATAATAAACAGCAATAAAAAATTCTTAATGTTACAACCATTTCCCATGATTCTTCATTTAAGGAGAATGCAAATGATGTAGATAGTCATAATATTGTAAATATTATCGAAAGTAAAGTAGTTGTTAATAGTTCTACTTGGACTTTATATTTTGATGGGTCAAAGTCTAAAGAAGGAGCAGGTGCTAGTTGCCTGTTAATTGACCCTAAAGGAAATAAAAAATGTATAGCTTATAAGCTGGAATTTAATTGTACAAACAATACTGTGGAATATGAAGCTTTAATACAGTGTTTGAAAAAAGCGATTGATTTGGATATCAAAGTGTTAATTGCATATGGTGATTCTAAAATCATCATTAGACATGTCCGTAATTCTATTCACTGCATTTCTGAACATTTGCAGAATTATCAACGAGAGGTATGGAATCTCATTTCACATTTTGATGCATTTAACATAATGTCAGTTCCAAGATTTCAAAATCAAGAGGCAGATTTATTAGCGAATATAGCATCAAAACTAATTCCATCAGAAAATTTTACACCGGATTTCTTTTCAGTTGAATTGATTTTTAGGCCTTCTATACCAGTTAATATCTTTAACTGGCATGTGTTTGATAATGATGTGCAGGTGCTGAATTTCCTAACAAATGATCATACCTTTAAAGATTCAGCCATTGATGAAGTTACACATGACAAAAATCTGCGGGATTTTTTGGTAATAAATGATTTTTGTTCAGTTGAAAAAGCTTTTGAGAAGGTAAAACTGATTCCTAACTCAATTTTGAGATTAGAAAAGTTTTTTGATATTCAAGATAAGTTTAGGTTTGTTCCTAATTGTAAAACCAATAGCTCACAAATGAAATATGAGACCATAAATTTAGGAACGGAACTGAATCCTCAAACTGTAAATCTAGGAATAGATTGCACTCCTACAGAGAAATAAGCATTCATAAAATTATTTAAATAATTTAAGGATGTCTTTGCATGGACATATGACGATTTGAAAACTTTCAATCCACAAGTCATACAACACATTATTCCAATAAAACAAGAGTAAAAACCTTTTCAACAGAAACTTAGGAAATATCATCCATCATTAGAACCAACAATTAAGAATGAACTAAATAAACTGTTAGCTGCTAGGATTATTTTTCCTATTCAGCATACTGAGTGGGTAGCCAACTTAGTTCCAGTTAGGAAGAAAAACGGTGATATTAGACTATGCGTTGATTTTAGAAATCTTAATAAGTCTTCTGAAAAGGATAATTACCCAGTTCCTCCCATGGTACAAATCCTTCAGAAAGTTTCTGGGTCTGAGATACTATCACTTCTTGATGGTTTCTCAGGATACAACCAAATTTTATTTTCCCCAGATGATCAACCGAAAACATATTTTAGAACTCCATGGGGAACATACGCTTACAGAAAGATGCCCTTTGGGTTAATCAATGTTGGGGCTACTTTTCAAAGAGCAATGGATATTACTTTTAGAGGCTTAATTAATCATTCAGTAGTTGTCTATTTAGATGATGTTACTGTATATTCTAAATGTCGACATGATCACATTAATCATCTTAGAAAGGTATTTGAACGTTGTAGGAAATTCGGAGTATCCTTAAATCCAAAAAAAACCAATATTTGTTGTTTCAGAAGGTATTTTATCAGGATGTGTGGTTTCGAAACACGAGATCATGATTGATCCTGAATGAATGCAAGCTATCTCAAAAATAACTTACCCTTCTAGTAAAAAAAGCAATGCAATCATTTCTTGGTAAAATAAACTTTGTTAGAAGATTCATCCCCAGTTTTTCTGAAATCATCTATCTTTTACAAAAAAATGATTAAGAAGGATGCTATTTTTAATTGGGGACAAACTGAAAACGAATCATTTAAGAGAATTTTAGAAGCCATTTTAGAATCTCCTAGTCTTTTGAGCCTAGATTTTAACAAAGATTTCATATTGTATACTTTCGCTTCTGACATATCATATGCAACAGTTTTAACTCAGCTAAATTAGCAAAATAATGAAGTGCCAATTTCTTTTATGAGCTCAAATTTTAAAGGTGCTAAACTTAATTATCACGAGGTTGTTAAGAAAGCTTTTGCTGTTTTCAAAGCTGTCAAGCACTTTCATCCATAATTGTTGAAATCTAGAACGAAAGTGATAGTTCCTTATCCTTTAGTCAGAAATTTGCTAGTGCAAAAAGATTTAGGTGAAAAAAGAGCACCATGGATGACAGCCCTTCAAGAGTATGACTTAGAAATTAAACCTTCAATGGTAGTCAAGGATCAAGCATTATGTAAACTCGTTGCTAAAGCAGCTCATTTTCCTAATAACAGTTTCAAAGCTGTCATTGATGAAGTCGTACTAACTAGGGAGATTTACTTTTATCCTCAACCACAGGATTCTTGGTACACAGATTTAAGAACACTTCTGGAAACAGGAACTGCTCCTGATTACCTTGAACCAAGGAAAATGAGAGCACTTAGACTGAAATCTGCTCCTTATTTATTAATTGATAACATTCTTTTTAGGAGAAACTTAGATGGTGTTTTACTTAGATGCCTAGATAAAGATGAAACATAAGTGATTTTGAAAGAATTACATTTTGGACCAACAGGTGGTCATTTTGATGGAGAAACTACCGCACATGATATTATTAGGGCTGGCTATTATTGGCCTACTTTATTTCGATATTCTTATGCTTTTGTCAGGAAATTCCAGGAATGTCAACTTGCTGCAGGTAGGGTTAAGAATCCTTCTTTTCCTTTACAACCTGTTTCAGTGGAAAGGCCTTTGCAACAATGGGGTATTGATATAGTAGGACCAATAAACCCTCCCTCTTCTATGCAACACAAATACATTATAACTGCAACTGATTATTTTACCCAATGGACAGAGGCTGCACCTTTAAGGGTTGTAAACACCAATAAGGTTATCTTATTTTTAGAATCTTTTATCATAACGAGATTTGGTGTTCCAGATTCCCTTGTTTTTGATAATGCCTCATATTTTTCATCAGTTGAGTTAACTCAATTTGCTTTAGAGAAAGGTATTAGGGTCAAGTATTCAGCTAACTATCATCCTCATGGAAATGGTTTGGCTGAATCAACAAACAAAAATTTGTTGAAAATTCTCAAAAGAACTATTTCAACTCACCATCGTGATTGGCATACAAAATTGTTTAATGCCCTTTGGGCAGACAAAGTAACTCCTAAAGTTGTAATAGGTAACTCACTTTTCTTTCTGGTTTATGGAACTGAGGCTATTTTACCGCCAAATTTATTTTTACCCTCATTACAGTTAGCTTAGTCTGTTCAAGATGAAGGTAGTTCAGCAATGGAGAAAAGGATTAACACTTTATTAAAACTTGAGGAGGAAAGAGACAAGTCAAAACAACATTTTACAAAACATCAACAAATTGTTAAGTCCTGGTTTGATCAATCCTCAAGTTCAAACTGAGAATTTCAGGTGGGGGACTTGGTATTAAAATGGGACAAAGTTCATGAAGAGAAAGGAGATCATACTAAGTTTCAAAAACTGTGGTTAGGCCCCTTTGTTATTGCTGAAAAGATAGGTCCAAGTACTTTTCGTTTGCAAACCCTAGAAGGTCAGTTCGAAACATTTCCGATAAATGGATTGATCTTAAAAAAATATTTTTGCTGATTTTTCAGACCCTAAAATTGTATATAATTATGTATATGAGCTTGTTTTATGTCTGTAAATAATTTTATTTAAAATTTTTCTGTATATATTTTATCATAAAATTGTCGATATTTTGTACAATCTTTTATCGAATAGAATTATGATAAATTCATGATTCTTATGTACATTCAAATATCATTCTACTCTTGAAACTGATTTTTTGATTTTCTTAATTAAGTATTAATATATCGATCATTTGATTATCGAATCTCTGTATATATGTTTCAAAATGATTAGTCATTAATGTACATATGTTGTTGAGAGGACAAGTGTAAATAAATAAGTCCTGTGGTTTAAACTTAGTTTGTTCATTAGTTTAAAATTATGGTATAGACTAAGTCTTTTAAAAATTGGTTCAGAATGATCAAAGTTTCTTAAGTCTATTAAGAGCCTATCATTATTTGTAAATATTTGTAAATGTTATTCAGATTATCCCTTATTCTCCTATTTTCTTTTGATAGTTGGGATGGTTGATTAATGTCTTTTTCAAAACTTGTACTTTGAAAAATATTTATGGATATCTACCATCAGTCATTTCTTTTAAAGTTATTTACAATCTGAAAACTTTTTTGAATCTGTTCCATTCAATAAAATTCTAAAAATTAAAATGAGAGACGGAAGGTCTTAGTAATAAGTCGATCCGATCAGGATCATAAATATCATTGGCATGACATTATTAGGAAACTAATAATGGCTCTTGGTCGTAAGGTCAAGAGATAGGGGGTCTCATCATGAGCTAGCTAATTCATTTTCTAGTGATATTAGTGACTGACATTACCATTTGGTCACCATGCTAGGTAATGATCTCTTATTTTATAAAATGCAAAATTTCAAACTCAATAAAGTGAAACATAACTTTGATTGAAGAATAGGAGGTCTCATCACGAGCAAGCCTAATCATGATCATCAGTGCTGTCTAGTATAACTTCATTTCTGAATCATCAGGGTGATGGCTCTTGGTTAAACGATCAAGAGACAAGAGGTCTCATCACAAGCTGCCTTGCTTATTCTAGGCAGTTCTCATGAATGATACTATCACATCGGGTTATCATGCTTAGATAGTAGTCTTCAGTCAAAATAATTGTTTTGATTTAATTTAAAACAAAAAAAGGGAAAATTATTATATTCATGGAACAGATTCTAGAAATTTTTCAGAGAAGTAGATTCCTATACCTTATACTGATGGTGCAGATTATCTTTACCATAAAGTACTTTGTTTTGATTAGGATATTATTGAGTTTATATTTAACAAAACTTTTATTTAAAGGGATGGGATATTTCTGAATTATACTTGCGAATATAAATAAGAATAATGGCTTTTACTTAGACTGGGAATTTTTTATTGTTTTGAATAGGTTTTAAGATTTCGTTTATACTATCATTTGAAAATTGTATGAGCAGAGATAACTGGTTCGCCCAGGTCGTCGCCATTTGTTGGCAGACAACAACCCTCTCAATTTGTCTACTATGTTGAATAAAAATGATCAGTTCTCTTCTATGATTTATTATAAAAATTATATAAGAGTGCCTTCAAATGTTTGATTCTGAAGGTACTCTCAATTTCGAAAGAGTTAAGAGTCATATTTGAAATTTATGAAACACTTTCATAAATTTAATAAATTAGCAGCTGTAATTTTATATATAATCAATTTTATTATTATCAATTTATCTAATTATATATTGATTCAAGAGATTTAAAGTATAGTCTACTAAATAGTTCTTTGGATTAAAAATGAAAATACATTTTGAACATGTTACAAATTTGGTTTTAATGATTTCTTTTGACAAGGTATTTAAAATTTTTATGATTAGGGTTGATTAATTAATTGAAATATTTTATGTTAACCCTAATAATATATTTTTACATTAAACTTGATCTTTTAATACCATGTCATTGTTCAAATTGTGGAAAGTGTATATATGTTTCCCAAAATAGCTAAAGTTTATTTTTATATATCATTTCGAAATCTTCATTGTGATATAATCATAAAAATTGAATTTTGATTTAGTGTTTAGTCTTTTATAAGTTGTCCATCTGATCATACTTTGCAAAAGGGTCGTATGATGATTTGGATCCTATGAGTTCATTCAAAACTATATTATTTTATCCTTGAAATCGATTACATGCGTAAATATGGTTTTGAGCATTTTAATTATTATCCAAAGATGAACTTGTTAATTGGTTGGGATCACGAAACCCTAGAAGACATCATTGCTTGTAATGATAAATTCACATCATCTGGTTCACTAGCACAAACGTCTTCCACGTATAATCCTTGCTTGTTAACGTTGACAGTTGTGTTTATGGTATGAAATACGAATTGTTGGTTTGAAGACATTTGTTCAAAAAGATTTTAATATGTGATGATTACCTTAGTTAGATGTGTTCGAATTAACTCCATCCTATTTGACAGTCGTTTACATCCATGAATTTATTTGATTTTGAATATCACATAATTATTTCAGATCACATCAAATTGTTTAGTGAATACTGGCGGTAGTTTGATGGTGAAGTTCTCATGCATAGGAACCAGTCTAGGGTTACTCACTAGCTCCTCCGGAATTGCGTGAAGGTTCATAACATGTCTGAGTATTCACGTATACCTATTCCTTCAGTCTTTACAACCCCTTTCAATCTTCTGTCATAGAAAGAACCGATAATTGAACAGATGGCTCCCTTCAGTAGTTTTGAGCTTTCTGGTCCAGAAATGTTAGAAGCCGACCCTGAAGTTCTTGCCCTATTTGAGAAAATTAATTGGAAACTCTTCTTTTGGGGTTTCAGTGGACACAACGAAGAAGTTAATAGACAATTTGTATTGTGTTTTGATGGAAATATTGCTCAGATAGGTAATTTGCAGTTAGTCATAGATGAAGAATTCATTGCAAAAGCTACGAAGCTACCTCGAACTGGTGAACGCTGGTTCAAAGGGTCACGAATTGATAAGAAGAAGTTCATGCAGTTCCTTCTCCCATTGTCAAAAGAGGATGCACACCTTAAATTCAGTTTTCCTGTGAAATATTTGAGGAATAAATGGCGTGCTCCTTTTGAGGTCATCTCCAGGTGTACATGGTGTTGACATGCTGTAAAGAATATAGGCTATTTTTTTTCATCGTTGGCATTCATTGGTGCTTCTGGAAGAATTGGATTCTAACGATGGCCACGTCATAGGTCAATTCATCTGAACATAAGATAATACAAGCTAGTCATTTAATTGACATATTTGTTTCATAGTATGAACGTATCTGCCAGGTGCCTTCTTGGAAGAGATTCGATGCAACTGAATAGGGATAGAATTTCTGCTATCTTTATTATAGTGATTATTAGAAACTGAAGTGATATTTTTAGCATGTCTGTTACATAGAAACTGAAAGGAGTTACTAGTCTCGTTATATAAGCTAGTAAGCTCGATGTATGGATGAGGGAGTATTGAAGAAATAGACTTATCTGAAATATTATTACATTTCTAGTTTTAGTCTCTTTGCTGGTGTTTTGCCTTTAGGGAAGGATTGTGACTTGAGTTCTCAAACTGGTATCACTATTCGTTACTATTTTTGAAAACTTAATATATATATATTTCAATATATCATTTTCTCATTACGCTTTTGTGCAATTATACTGTGTTATAATTGTATTTATTATCCAAATTAAACTCTGTTTACACAATATTAATGTTTGAATGAAAATATTATTGAATTTGATTACTTAATATTTGTATTGAGAATTGGAATTTGGTGATATAAACATTACATATTTATTTTTTTGATTTCATTTGTATTTTTATAATGTCTTCATGAATAAATATCATCCTTTTATTCAAATATTTGGTATTGATTATTAGTTATTAATTAATAGAACCTCACAGAAAAATTAAAAGTAGTTATCTATTTTGATTTTTTGTTGTTGTGCATATTCAACAGAATGATTTAATGATAATGATTTAACTATTTTCATTTAAATCATTATTCTCTATCACTTTGTTTATTTGAATCATTAATTGATAATTAATTTAGTTTTCAAGTTGCTCTCAGCTGAGATAGGATAGCTAGTTAATTTTAGGCTTAGTTTAGTCTATTTTTAAATTTTAGTTTATTTTAACAGTTGTCAAATAAGAATTAGATTAATTTCATATAATTAAAAAATAGTCCTTAAGTTAAACTATTTGGAACAAAACCCTAAAAACTGAAGACTTTCCTTAAGAAAGCATTTTAGGATAACTTAGGTCTTAGAAAACTAATTCTAGGGTTTATTTAGGTAGTAATAAGAATAGGATAAATTTTTACTGAATTTTAGATTCTCCTTAAGAGGAAAATTCAGTTGGTAGCAGGACCATAACCTGTGATATTTTGCCATTTCAAATAGACCGAAAGCTTCTCTAAGTGACTTGTGTGGGCATAATCTCGTTAAGTTGGCCAAGTCACAAATTTCGGCCAACACCACCCAGAATTTGATAGCCCCTGAGATGGTATTATTAACACTCTTCAGTTGTCGCACTAGTTGAGGCATCCAATCCCTAGGTTCAACGCCTTGATAATTTTTCTTCTGACATGCTAATATTGCCAACCATTCTTATAATATAATAGGTAATTCACTAAAGAAAATATCATGGATATCCAAATAAAAATAGTAAGCTTCCTAACCATTCTCCTGGATTCAGTCGCAACCCCCTGATTTCTTCTTGAGAAAATTCTTGAGCCTTTTGATCTACCCAATCTAGAATCTATGGCTTCATCAATTTCCAAAACATATCCCCTTCACAATGATCTCTGTCCCTAAAATAGAACCATTTGTTGGTTCAAATATTGACTAACCCAGGTTCAAACTCAACCAAACCAACAAAGACCCAAGGTACCATCCCAGTAGGGTTTAAACATGTCTAAAACACCTGTGATGAAATTTAGGTCTTCCCTGAGATACCCATAGGAGCTATAGGAACTAGGTTTCTACAATAAAGAATATGATATTCTTTTACCATACATCGACATGAAGGACATCAACATAATAAATACCATCAACTATATTATAGTCCATTCTTAAACATATTCATAAAACCAACTACAACTTTGTTAATTCAATTACTTATTCAGAAATTAATACATTGTCATCAATCACAACAATGCACAAAACAAAAAACACATTCATCATACAACATTTAACACAGAAATTAAACATGGAAACCCAATATAGGAAAAAACCACAAAAGCACTCGTTAACTAGAAAGAGTCATAATTCGAACGCTTTGGTATGCACACAGAACCTACAAAAGTTCCTCTACAATCCCCATTACATTAAGTTCTGTTAGATTTTTAACATTTAAGCTATATGATCTTAGGATATTATCTAAAAGAATAACAAGCATAGCAATCAATCACAAGAGACAATGAACACAAAGATTTTCCTCGGGGAAACAATAAAGGAGAAAACCCTGCAACTTCCTCAAGGATAGAATCAACACCAAAAGTAAAACCCAAAGACAGTAAGAAGATCTCCCGACAACAGTAGTCTCTCTCTCTCTCT
This sequence comes from Pseudotsuga menziesii, assembly GCA_001517045.1. Classification (NCBI taxonomy): domain Eukaryota; kingdom Viridiplantae; phylum Streptophyta; class Pinopsida; order Pinales; family Pinaceae; genus Pseudotsuga; species Pseudotsuga menziesii. The sequence goes on from LPNX010519530.1 coordinate 566,285, forward strand.
TGTCCCAGATTCTTCTCTCTCAGTTATGCACTACAATTGAGTGTGATTGAATGTGTATGAATGTGTGTTAAATAGAGAGGCTCCCTCTCTATTTATACTAATTCTCGATGTGACAATAAATCACTAGGGACGACTTCTCTAGGAGAGTCTAATGACCCTAGGGACCCACAACTGTGGGGACTTTAACCCTTGATCAATAATGAGGGTTATACTCTATGACTTTACATGACTTGTTTACATTATTGAATCTCCTGATTGGAACATTGGGGCATGACATGACTCAATTACATTATAGATACTTCCTGGAATAAACATCGGGGTACAATACATAGGATATACAAGTGAATACATTCCAAATTTACAAATACATCAACACTCCCTCTTAACTAGGAAGGTATTCTCCCAACACAATTTATCAGCACAAGTCTTCTTCTCTGTATCATCTGGATCATCATCAAGTCATATTCATATTCAATTCATCTTCATCTTCAATTCATCTTCATCGTCAAGTCATCTTCATCGTCAAGTCATCTTCATCAAATCTAGATTATCACTGGATCTAGATCATCACTGGATCATCACTTGATATGGAGCATCATTGGATCATCATCAAGTCTGGATCATCACTTGATTTGGAGCATCACTAGCTCATCATCAAGTCTGGATCATCGCTTGATATGGATCGTTACTGGATCATCATCAAGTCTCAATCATCACTGGGTCATCATCACTGGTGCTATCTCAATTCTACTCGTCATAGGAAGTTCTACAGAGCCAACCCTTTTTCATGCTGGTTGTAGGCCTAGCCTTCATGTAGGTCTTCATCATCTTCAACACTTATATCTGACCATGGAATGAACCATGTCAGAAAGGCCTGCCCAACACTTACATCTGACCATGGGAGGAACACATCCAAGAACCATGTCAGAAAGGCATGCCCAACACTCACATCTAACCATGGGAGGAACACATCCAAAACCCATGTCAGAAAGGCCCAATACTCACATCCGACCTCATCTTGTCAGAAAGGCTCTGCACTTACATCCGACCTCATCATGTCAGAAAGGATTTGCACTTACATCCAACCTCATCATGTCAGAAAGGATCTACACTTACATCCGAATTCATCATGTTAGAAAGGCTCTGCACTTACATTCGAACTCATCATGTAAGAAAGGTGTTGCACTTACATTCGACCTCATCATGTCAGAAAGGATTTGCACTTACATCCGACCTCATCATGTCATAAAGGTGCTGCAATTACATCTTATCATGTGGGAACACATACCTCAATCACATCAGAATGTCTCTACACTGATCATGTGAGAACACATCCCACAATCACATCAGAATATCTCTGCATCGATCATGTGGTAACACAACCCACAATCACATCAGAGCATCTTTGCACTTATATCTGATCATGTGGGAACATATCCCTCAATCACATCAGAATATCTCTGCACTAATCATGTGATAACACAACCCACAATCACATCAGAGCATCTCTGCACTTACATCTAACCATGTGAAGCTCAACCTTCCACCATGTCAAAAAGGCCAACGAACACATCAATTTACTTTGGAGGGAACCTCGATTTGGTTAACACCAAGTTTCTCCCTGAAGTACTCAAACTTTACTCTGGCTAATGGTTTGGTCAGTACATCAGCTATCTGCTCGTCCATCGCAACATACTGGAGCTTCACTGCTCCTCTCTGCACCATATCCCTGATATAGTGATACTTGATATCGATATGCTTTGACTTGTCATGGAACACTGGGTTCTCTAACAGCTTCATATAGCTTTGGTTGTCGCAATATATACAAGTAGAATCCAAATGGAGATCAAATAAATTAGACAGTAGATTTCTCAACCACACTGCCTCACAACTAGCCAAACAAGCTGCAACATACTTTGCTTCGGTTGTAATTAGTGCCACACAGGATTGCTTCCTGCTAAACCAGGAGATCACACCTGATCCCATACTGAAGCAACACCCTGAAGTGCTCTTTCTATCAATGGCACTGCCTACCCAATCTGAATCCACATAACCTTCCAGGTTAATCTTTTGATTCGCCTCATACTTGAGCCCATAATCAACTGTACCCTTTAGGTACCTCAAAATATGCTTTACAGCAATCAAGTGAACATGTCTTGGATCCACCGAGAACTGGCTCAATGTGTTCACAACAAAGCAAATATTTGGTCTCGTATTCGTCAGGTACATCAAGGACCCAATCATCTGACGATACATTGTAGCATCAACCGCTTATGATGAAGGATCACTCAATAGCTTCAGGTTCGATGCCATAGGTGTGGTCATGGCTTTACAGTCCATCATCCCAAACCTCTTCGGGATCTCTATTGCATACTTCCCTTGTCCCAGGGAAATTCCATCTGCATTCTGCCACACCCCCATGCCTAGAAAATAGTGCATCATACCCAAGTCCTTCATTTCGAACTCGACAGGAAGCTTCCTCTTTGTATCAACAATCAACCCATCCTCACCTGTTACAAATAGATCATCTACATACAGTAGGACTATCAATGGGTTCCCTTCTTCAACCTTGTAGTAAATGTTGGAATATGATTTACTCTTGGTAAATCCCAAACTGGATAGGAAGCTGTCAATTCTACCGTACCATGTCTTGGGTGCTTGTTTCAAACCATACAGGGCTTTATTTAACTTACACACATGAGTCTCTCTGTCATGTGTCTCAAAACCGAGTGGCTGCTCCACAGATACTTCCTCTTCTACTACACCATTCAAGAAAGCTGTCTTGACATCCATCTGGTGTACTTTCCACTTCATTACTGCAGCTAAAGCAAGTACTGATCTGATGGAAGTATATATGGGTATAAGAGCAAAAGTTTCTTCATAATCTATTCCTTATTTCTGGGAGAAACCACGAGCCACAAATCTTGCTTTATATTTCTCTATGCTACCATTTGCAGCATGCTTGATCTTATAGATCCATTTGGAAGTCACAACAGACTTCCCCTCTGGTCTTGGGACAACATCCCAAACATCATTATTCATGATCAATTGATACTCTTCGATCATAGCATCCTTCGATTCTTTCTTTTCTGCTGCTTCTTCATAGTTGGAAGGTTCTTTATCAATGAAGTCACATAATATGGCTACATAACCGGAGCATGACCTGGTTCTTTTCCTTTCTCTGTGTATCTCTTATGGAGCCCCATATATTTCTGCACCTTGGATAGCTTCTCGTACCCAAGAAGGTTTCCTCTTGTGAGTATTCTTCTCCTGAGGTGGATCTATAGGTTCTTCTATTTCTCGATCTTCTTATGGAATTGCTTCGTTCATGGTTGTGTCATGAATTTTGGGTACTTCTGTTTCTACAGGTTCTTCAGCAGGTCTCTTTCTGGATTTCTTGTAAGCTGAGTCTTCACCAAATGTTATGTCCCTGCTGATGTCGATCTTCTTGAATCTTGGGAAGTATATTCTATAAGCCTTCGAGCTTTCAGAGTATCCCACAAATATACCCTTACTTCTTGAAGGATCTAACTTTGTCCTCTTTTCTTTTGGAATGTGTATGTACAATGGACAACCAAATATTCTGAGATGACTGACTTCTGGTTTCTTGCCGAAAAATAATTCTTCAGGTGTCTTGTTCTTGAGTACTCAATGTGGAGTAAGGTTTTGTACATACACAACTGTTCTAGCCACTTCTGCCCATAAATGCATGGGAAGATCTTTATCATGAAGCATTACCCTTGCAACTTCCATGATCATTCTATTCTTTCTTTTTGCAACCTTCTTTCTTTCTGCAACCCCATTCTTTTGTGGATTATATGGAGTGGTAAACTCCCTATTAATCCCTGAATGTTTGCATAATTCCTTGAATTCATTTGATGTGAATTCTCTGCCATTATCTGATCGCAAAATCTAGATCTTCTTCTCTGTGTAGTTTTCGATCAAGGATTTGAATTCTTTGAACTTGCTGAATACTTCGTCTTTGTTCTTCATGAAGTATATCCATGTCTTCCTAGAAAAATCATCAATGAAAGAAACATAGTATACATACCCACTTAATGAACTGGATGACATTGAACCGCATACATCGGAGTGAATGATTTCCAAGATTCCTTTAGCCTTGCTTTCTCTACTTGGAAATGTCTTCTTTGTGTTCTTTCCTTTCGCACATCCCTTGCATACTCCTTCATGTTTTGCTTGTATTTCAGGACGACCTTCAACAACTTTGCTTGTAAGTGGTAGTGCCTTATAGTGTAAATGTGCAAGCCTTCTATGCCAAAGTTCATTGGGTTCTACTGAGTTATGAACCAAAGCTTCTTCTGGTTGGCCCTTTAATCTGTATAGTCCTCCCTCTTGTTCTCCAATTACTACTACATTGTCAATAGTCTTTCCTTTTGGCCACATGATCACTTGGCCATCTATAAATGCAACTCTTATACCTTTTGCATCTAATGCAGAGATGGAGAGAAGGTTCTTCTTTAGTCCAGGTACAAATAGGACATCCTTCATTTGGATAGACTTTCCAGAGTCTGATTTGTAGGAGGATTCTCCAATACCTTTGATTGGATATTGGTAGTCATCCCCAAGTTTCACCTTGTGGGGTGATTCATGTTCTGATTGTTTCACAAATGATTCTTTGAATCCCATCATGTGTTTGGAAGCCTGTTTGTCTATAAGCCAATCATTGCTTCCATGTGTGATGTTTCCCGTGAGAGCGGAAATCAAAACATATTTTTCATCACTTTCTTGTTTGATTCTCTTCTTGGAAGGCTCATCATCTTCTGTAGCATGAGCATGATGTCTTTTCTTGTTTCCCTTCCTCTTGTGAGATCTATATTTGTTTCTAGGACAATATCTCGCAAGGTGTCCTCTCTGTGATGGTCTGTTCTGCTTTTATTGGATTGTATTGTGAGATCTTGATCTTCACTTCCCATATTTTTTTCTCGAGCTAATATTTGAGCTTCTTCTTGTGAGCATTCCTCCCATAGTCCGCTAAACTTGACTAGCTTCTTTCTAGCACAGATCTCTTGAATGAAAGAGTCCCATGCCCTAGGGAGACCATTCAAGGTGGTCATCACAATTTATGAATTCTCTACTTCTTCATCTACTGCTTCCAACTATTCCTTGATCTGATAGACCCTTTTAAAGTAAGACTGGATGGTCTCCGCAGTCTGGATCTTTACATTCTTCAATTGGTTTCTCAGAGTCATCTTTTGGTTTATGTTCTTCCCTTCAAATAACTTGGTCAAGGCATCAAACATCTCTTTAGGTGTCTTTAGGGAGGACACCTATGGTATGAGGTGATCCTTGATTGAATTACCAATAATCTTCTTAGCCATGACCAATTTATTCTTGTGTAAGGCCTTATCCTCATATTTCTCTGGAACTGGAACCTCTTCATTGATGTAAGAGTCCAACTCATTTTCTTCCAAGACTAGGGAGATCCTACACTTCCAAGCTCGGAAGTTATCAGCTCCCTCAAGCTTTTCATCAAGCTTGGTATGATGAGACATCTTAATAGAGAACCTCAAATGGAAATGCAAAATATTTAGATATTACCAGGTTAAGATGTCAGAACTGGATTTGGAGCTAAATTTCTGCAGAGCTAGTTTTTTGGTTCAGGAGTAGATTAGGGTTTGAATTCCTTGGAGTTCTACCCAACCAAAAAATTTGATCTTGATCTCTAAACTTCGATTTTGGGGAGGATTTCAATCCAGGCCTGGGCTCACTCAAAAATTCCACTTATGTGGAAAGCCCTAATTTTTGGCAACAATGTCGGGTCAAAAACTGAAAATGCCCAGAATTAGTTTCTGCTTCGACAAAAAGATGCACCCTAGAGAGGAGAGTAAGCCCAAATTCCTTTTGCTGAAAATCTATGGAGAGAGAGCCAAAAAGTAGGAATCTCTAGCTTCAGCAGTTGCACAGTGTCTTGTTCTCAGGTTAGCTTTGATACCATGTTAGATTTTTAACATTTAAGCTATATGACCTTAGGATCTTATCTGAGAGAATAACAAGCACAACAATCAATCACAAGAGACAATGAACACAAAGATTTTCCTCGGGGAAACCATAAAGGAGAAAACCCCGCAACTTCCTCAGAGATAGAATCATCACCAAAATTAAAACCCAAAGACAGTAAGATGATCTCTCGACAGCAATAGTCTCTCTCTCTCTTATCCCAACTTCTTCTCTCTCTCTCAGTTATGCGCTACAACTGAGTGTGAGTGAATGTGTATGAATGTGTTTTAAATAGAGAGGCTCCATCTCTATTTATACTAATTCCTGACTTGACAATAACTCACTAGGGTCGACTTCTCTAGGAGAGTCTAATAACCCTAGGGCCCCACAACTGCGGGGACTTTAACCCTTGATCAATAAGGAGGGTTATACTCTATGACTTTACATGACTTGTTTACATTATTGAATCTCCCGATCGGAACATCGGGGCATGACATGACTCAATTACATTACAAATACTTCCTGGAATAAACATCGGGGTACAATACATAAGATATACAAGTGAATACATTCCGAAGTTAGAAATACATCAACAAGTTCATGCATATAGCTTTCGGATCGACATTATACTTATGAATCTTATTCATGTTCGACGTAACAATACAAAATCACTCTATTGACATTATGAAACTTGCATCTTCAAAACTTGATTTCAACCAACCCAATACATTTTTATAGGCTCTGCTGGCCAACTTTACATCATGTGCTTATTACCTTGAAAGTGGACAAACATTCTAACTAACTCACTGATTTTTCTATCGGAATTTTTCAAAACAATTACTTTTCCCCAAAATTATGCCCAAAATTTCGGAGCTGACCAATTCAACACCCGTTCTGTCGCAACCCCATTCACACCTGAACTATGTTCCAAAACTTAAAGACCAAAAATTAACCAAACTTACCTAGGGTCAACAGTGTTGAAAGGGGATTAAGTAATAATCCCTTTAGGCATATTTTAATCATCATAACTTGGTTTGCATGTGATATTGGATGCATTTATGTGAATATTATTCCACCGAGTATGGTGAGGTATGGGGTAGTAAGGGAAGTGAGGCTTATATCATCTAATTATTTAGAATTTCGAATGCATTCACAGGAAATAATATCATGCCATGCATGTATGTTGGTTATGGGTTTAATAACCAAATTAAGTGAGGAATTATGTGTAGTGCCCCTCTTATACCTAGGTGCCAATGTGTGCAGAAAATTTTGAATGCATTCACATGAAATAATATCATGCCATGCATGTATGTTGGTTATGGGTTTAATAACCAATTTAAGTGAGGAATTATGTGTAGTGCCCCTCTTATACCTAGGTGCCAATGTGTGCAGAAAATTTATTTATTTATATATATATATTTTTTACTATTAACTACAGAGGAGTCGAATCTGTTAGCAGCAACCTTGATAAGAAAACTCATGCACATTGTAAAACAATCATTTGAGAATTATCTTTAACATAATTCACAACATGCCATCATCGTAGTGCCCTGAAGATGGCTTACTGTGCATACCATAAATTAGTAAGATAACCGTAACATTTTTCCAATTATCTTTTTACAGTATTACCTTCCTATACACAATTTAGGATTTAGGAGCAATCTTCCTAAAGAGTCATTCATAGATTCAATTCATACATAAAAAGACTTTCTACAACTTCCTCACCATGAGAACAAATAAAAGGTAATATACCAAAGGCGCCTAAGATAACAATTGTTAAGGACACTCAACTTGTGACATCCCGAATGAACTGAAATTTATCCTTAGAAGGAATATGAAACTGTCTTTCTCTACTTCATGAAGACTTAGTTACACCCATTGTATTAAGCTCATTCTTACATTGTTTGACCATAAATACATCCTTAAGGAATACCAAATGATAACATGCATATTCTTTATTTTTCCATGTGATTCTTATGCTACTTTGCAAAAACTCCTAAACCAACTTAAGTCATAAGAGCATTTCATACTACAAGCAAGGAATACTAGGAGGTTATTTTCACTACCTCTATTTTGCCACTTACTTTATAACCACACTATATGGGATACACAAGTACATGTAGGTTATGTTCATTTATATTTTCCTTTAGTTCATTTATATTTACCTTGGGTTGTTGTCATTGCAGGACGATTCGGCTACTCATTCTGCAAGTACTTCAATAATTCTATACACCCATAATTAGGAGACCTTTCTGAATTCATAGACTGTTCAATAGACATAGTTAACATAGGCACGAAAAATGCAATGTTTTGCTCACATAATAGTCCTTCAGATGTTATAGATCTACATCAACAATTTTAATTATGCATGAATAAAAACATATCACCAATCTTATAGCAAGCGTTACTCTTCCAAGCACAAGCAACAGGAAAAGGGACAAGAATCCCCAAGGTAGCTGTTAAAATACAACAGGGTTAGATAGTTATAGTTTGATGAATAAAATAATCTATTGCATAATCGAATGCATATATATACTGTATGGTGCCCTACCATACTTTCATCATTTGCATCCTCATTACGACTCCTTCCCTGCGCTTCACAACTTAGCATTAAAATATTCAACTATTCAAGAGGAAAATATAAACTCATTTTATAAATGCAACTAGCCACCTTAACTAGAAATTAAAACCAAATTAAAACTTCATTTTCTAAGTTAAAAGAATGATCTGACTGAAAGCTCGACTTCGACTTTCAACTAAATTAAACTTCATTTTCTAAGTTAAAAGACTGGACCGATTGAAAGCTCGACTTCGACTTTCCACCCAACCAACTGACTCTATCTGGCGTGCATTAATCCGCCTAGAGTCACCCCCGAGCTTGGGCGACGAACCCACTAAGGTTAGGGAGACAATTTACACCTTTACAAAGCTTAAAGTGACAGGTTTAGAATTTAAGATAAGGTATTACCAAAAGTTGCCGGCAAAACATACATTACTCGAGGCCTTACACCACATATTCATATTTATTTTTCTTAAGTTAAAGTTCCATGCATCAATTTATTCATGGGAGTGCTTCCATATATAGTCACTTAGTTATGGTCATGCTTTTATAAATATACTTTAAACCCACAACAATATTTGTCATACCCTTAAGTTTATATTTATATCCCAAAGTTTCCACTGTACGCATATATATATTTATTGAGGAAATTCCAATAGAAAAGTGTTCCACTTTATAAAATCTATCTGCCTTTATAATAAGGCTTTACCAAAATCTTTAAGTATATATGGTGCTATCTCCCTTTAACATGTTTAAGTTCATAATAAGTTTTGATATGAACATATATGTATAAGGGAATTACTATTTTACTTTATTAATTCTATTGGCCTTAATCATAAGGTTATTGAATCACTTTATGAGACTTTGCATCAAACCAAAATAACCATCGCCCATGAGTTCTTGCTTCACACTTACAAATCCATAATTCATAGTAATATTATGAACATATTTGTAAATACTTTGCAGATATAACCTAACATAAAAATAAAGTATACGTGCTAAAATCGTGTATGTACATATTCTTTTTAGGACGCAGCAAAATATCAAGGCATATATTCTAAACATGTAAGAACATGTATGCACGTACTTTTGAGGACGTAGCTATAACCTAACAGAAATATTAAAGCATAAATTCTGGAACATGTATGAACATGTCTGTAAATACTTTCGAGAGGGCAGCGATAATATAAACAGAAATACTAAAGCATATATTCTAAGACATGAATGAACAGGTATGTAAATACTTGTTAAGAATGCGGTCATAATAAAACAGGGATGTTATAGATCGCATGCATGTGCTTTAAAATGCACCCTTAGCCTATCATGACAATAGCACTCGCAACCCCTTTAGATCATTACACACATATCAAATTTATTTAAAAAAACAAAACGCCCTTAAAATCGAATCTGTACTATGCTCGATTGCTGGAAGTGAGCTAAAGTTACCCGATATAGCCCAAAATACCACACATACAGGGAAAACAAAAAATTACATCAGAGTAGATGTGAACGACATGGTTGGAAACTGTAACGTGCACCCCGAAACCCTATAATAAGACAGTGAAGAAAAACCATGCAAGAAAAAGGGCTCAACTAAAATCCATAGCGAGATGAGCTCTAGCTAGAAACAAATGGCAAATAAGATGGGAATCCCATTTAAAATATCACATCCCGGCCCATTAAGCAATCTATGCTTTTACCTTCAGCGAAACCACCCTATACAAATAACCAGCATACCAGGACAGGTGTATCCAAAACTGCATTTTCACATGCAGCTTATAAAATGATGATATATTACACACAGAAGTTGCCGGACCTGGGATACCACCTTCAGCATAAACGTATATGCAAGGAGTAGTGCATAAGGTGGCTACCTTAATCACGATTTCATTCCGCTTCAAAACAAATAGCATGCAATGGACAAAACAAAAAGGCAAACCGTGGTTATTTTCTTTAACAAGGACTCGGCCTCCTTAACCACGATTCCATTTTGCTTTAAAAAAATATAAAAATAACATGCAATGTACAGGACAGAAAAAGCAACCGGTCGTTATCTCCTTAATAGAGAATCGGCCTCCTTAATCGAGATTTCATTCTGCTTATAAAAACAAAATAACATGCAATGTACAGAACAGAAAAAGCAACCGGTTGTTATCTCCTTAACAGAGAATCGGCCTCCTTAATCACGATGGGCAGAAATGTTATCAATACAACCACGAGGAAATAAAATGCGGCCAAGCATTCAAAAGAAAACCTTCAACAAGCAAAACGCAGGTCTTACCATTGGCATTCTTGCAGAGCAACAGCTAGCAAGCCACGCCCTCTCCGGAATTGGACATTGCTCTTTCCCAGCCCTCGCTATCCCTCTGCAAGCTTCGCAAGTTTCCCCGAGTCCGTCCCTTCACTTGCATTTCTATCTCCTTAATAAAGTTGTAGCGTTCTCCAATTCTTCTCTCCCGATGCGTGTGGGATTAGTATAAGTTAACCTTTTTGTTCAAAACCGATTTCCCCTGTATTATATTTACACCCAAAAGGATATGTATTACCTTGATGCTAAAAGACAATCGTTTCCCAAATTATCGCTTATCTTTTTTTTTTCTTTAATTCAAGATAGCCCTTAACCTGTTTAATTCTTGATTACGCTTGGGTTTTAGTGGGATATTCCCATTTTGATAATATAAAACTCTCATATTAAAACACTATCACATTATTCACACAAAAATAATGTCAAATAATGTCCCATTTATACAAGTGGCAAAATATGATGCTCCACATCATATGAAGGGAAAATATTACGACTTCTAAAGGTTTTTCTCCTTAATAATGGTTGTGCATACATATGCTTCTCTTACAAATGTATCCCAATGTGCTATCTCTCTTTTTTTTTCTTTTTAATATATATAAATATATATCTGTTAAAGAGTAATTGTCATAAGAGCCTTGAATTAATTTCAGCATATATAATGTGGTATAAAAGAGCTTTTCAACTTTACATAAGGCATTATGTAAATTAATATAAGAGTTAGCTCTCCATAATTCAACCGTTGCATGGTTCCCTTGTTTTAATAATTAAAGCATTGTTTTTCTTAATCGACTCCACTTTATAAACCAAGGACTGTCATGATAGTGATTAAACATTACCCCTTATTCTCTTAGTATTTACAAGTACACAGCAATTTATTCATTGAGTTTCTCAGTTCCCCTTTTCCGAGAAGCCCTTTCCCCCTAGTGGGTTCGTCGCCAAATGTTGTTTCAATCGTTCGAAGCTTTCAGTCGTTAACCTTATCATTTATAACCATAACTTGGTAGAGGTTTATAGTTGATACTTACAGTGATATTTACTTACACTGTGAGCTCTAGGTCGAGGTGGCGAGGGATGCTACATTATGTTCCTTTTGTGGTCTTGCATGCCATATGAGATAGTCATGGGTAAGGCCATAATGTGGTTGGATATGGTAATGATATAGTGCTATGCAAGTATTTTCTGAACTCCCTATTGGTGCTAATCTGTGATGAAACCTCTTTTCCAACAAGAAGGAAGTGAGTGAACTCCTAATGTTGTGTTCGAGTGAAGAAGGAAGGAACCTAGGTAGTTAGCCAAGTGATTGGGGGAATGGTTGGGTGATTTGTTGAGGCATTATCTAGACATTCCAAAACATGATGGTGGAATGCATGACATGGCATTATGGTATTCATGAATCAATAAAAGGGTGCATTGGGTGAATGTGCATTAAAATATTATGTAAATATTTTTAATTATGTATGCATATGGGTAGGTACATATATTAAGATGCATAGTGTGAATGCATGGTTGTGATATATATTTCATTGCAGTTCATTAATAGCTGAAATGATAGAATTATTGGCAATTATGAGCTGCTATGGACGAGGAAAAGGAATTGAATGAAGGAGTTAGTCATGTTAGATTGACTACCATAATGAACTATTGGGAGAATAAAGTTGCATGAAATGAGAATGATTGTGTAATCACGAGTATTGAAATTTTTATTTAATTGCATAGATAATGTGACTATGTGTTGCAATTTCACTATGATGATCATGCATATAAAATTGTAGGTAGAATTGTCTTGGGTATGGAAATGTGTGTAAGTCCATAGTAAAGACTAGAGGCTACCATGTGAAAAATCCAAATATTATGAGAAGGATATCATGGTTGTGAAATCTGATTTTTGCACATAACATATTTGTAAATTTCAGATTTGAAATTTTGCCAATAATGAGTAATGACTGTTTGGATGATCTAGAAATGTGTCAAGAAGTCATTTTGTCTGTGGATGTCCAGGTTATGGAAGTAGCTATAAAACCATAAAGTACAACATGCTTCCATTTGTAAGGACCACACATTATGAGGATGGCCTCATGGATAAGTAACTCTAATTCCTGTAGGAGACATAATTGGAATTTCATATTTGAATTTGATTAGTAATATTATTGATTATTGGATGTTTGTGAGTTGTGTCAAGAGGACACATTGCAAGAATACCACGTGCTATGGTATGCAAGAGACAAACATGTTGAGAAGGATCTCATGTTTTGGAAATTTGGTGTCTATGTGAAACAAATTTAAAAATTTCTAATTGAAATTATTACAATAAATATCTCATGGCAATGAGGTGGAACACGTATTGCCTCAACTATAAATTTGGTTTAAAATTTTGATGATATATCATGTGAACTACATGTTTCTATGTAATGAAGGTGAGATGGAAAAGATATGCTAGTTGGGGATATGTTGGATGGTAAAGCTAAAAATGAAAAATAAATTCCAAGAGTGGCTTGGGTTTGAGAAACCATGTAAAAATTCCTCACATATGCTTATCTCTCCATAGTACTGTAAAACCCAGTAAGAGCATGAGTGCTCAAGATGCTTACATGGGTATTGGTAACCTTTCTACACTCACATCAGAGAGCACTGGAAGGGATGGGTATACCCGAGGGATTGTGTAGCAGAGAAGGGGTACCATCCTTGTGTTGTATGAGTGGGTATTGTGGGGCCATACTAGTCTACAGTTGGGTGAGATTCCTATGCAGTTCCCAGAGGGAACCACTCATTTGCATAGGGTAAGGGGCCATGTAGCTGTATTTCTTTCTATTTCCTAATAAAACCAATAGATGTGTTGGCTTGGCAATGGTTTTGGTATGCTTGATAAAACCAATAGAAGAGCTAGCTTAGTATACTAGTTAATGGAATGTTTGATAAACCCAATTGACGTATTTCCTTGGAATTGGTTATTTAAATGTAGTGGCATAACTAGTGTGCTAGCTTAACATTTGTTATCTATATATCTATATATCTATATATGTATATATATGTATATATGTTTATATGTGTATATGTGTATATATGTATATACACACACACACACACACACACACACATATATATATACATAGATATTTTTTTTTCCTGGAAAAAAAAGCGTAATTTTATTTCATCTGAGGTGAATCAAAATTACATTTTGTAGATGCAAATGCATTACGAGCAATCAGCTCTAGTGCCGTAGCAAGCGGTCAAAAAACATACCAAAGGTTTGTGGAAAAAAAAAGAAAAAACTATATTACATCATAGGATATAGTAATCAAGGATGAAAATATGTCTCTATTTTCCCTTTTTTCCCCATCTCTTTCTTTTCACTTCAGTCCAACCATCTTGCGAAGTGACAACTACGATCAATTGTTTACTTGCCATCTCCCCTGGTTGCTGAACAATAACTTGATCCTTATCAGAATCTGAACTTTCTGTTTCATGTGCATGCTTTAGTCCACTAAAAGAAGCATCCACAGGATTCACATCATTTGATAGTGTTTCCGCACCATAGTTCTTTTTTTCTAATGTTTGTGCATCCACTGATTCATATTTCATCATATTTTCCTCATTTTTCTGTAATTTTGGTTGATCTTCATCTTCACTCTCCTCATCCCCATCTAGAGACGGAGTGTAATTTGTTTGCCAATTTTTACGGTTAGAAGTCTGCCCCTTTTTTTCTTTGTAAACTTTTTAGGAAGAGGGAATGTGTTTTGGAGGCAACCCGTCAAATGACAGAATCTACATCTAAAAGTAGTATTTTCATAGTCCAACCTCTAAATCCAATTGAAAGATTCATGTTTCGGCTGTAATCTATCAGGGAGTCCTTTGCTGAGGTCTATCTCCACACAAATTCTTGCATAAGTAAATAATCCTTGTTCTTTCCTGTCGCTATCACTTTTGATAAACCTGCCAAGAAGATTGCCAATGTCTTCCAATACTAAATGGTGCCAGAATGGTAGAGGTAAATTTGGCAACCTCACCCACACTAGCATCTTGGTTACCACCATGAAGTTTGAATCAAACTCTGGAAACTAGGGTGTTATGAAGAGCCCAGCTCTCCCCCAAAACCAAGGTCCCTGTGTTAGCATCTTCTGGTAATCTTCCTATGATTGAAACTGAGCTTCAAAGAAACCCTTGGAACATAAGAGGATTTGACAATTGGTTGTCCAATTTGTGTAAACCCATTGATGGAGATCAAAATATCTGGGCCAAAACCCATTAAAACGACAAATGAAAGCTACAGATTGTAACATATTGAAAAGTTTTGTTACCTGAGGATTCTTGATCTCTAGTGTTGGTGTAGATTCCATATTTTCCACAAAATACAGACTGTTCTGGGGAGAAGAAGAGGTTGTTGTCGGTGGTCCCTTAGTTCGAGCTTCTTCTTTATAAGATGAAGGACTAGAGGGTCCTCTATTTCCTTCTGCTCCCCCCCTCAGGTGATGCATCAAAAAAATGGTTGAGTTCTTGGAGATATGATAATCTATCAGCCTAGAATCTTCCTGCAATGTTTTTCCTTCATGGAGAAATAAGAAAGAGGTTCGAGGTATACCCTCTCTTCGCTCGAGGTATGATTTTAGTGTCTCCACTAATTCAGATCCATGAACCCATACCTGAATCATCTTCCCAAAGGTCAATTTTATAAAGATCTGAAACCTGTCTATGTCTGCCCCGACTCCTGATTTCGAGGAGAAATTGGAAAAAACAGAGGGCACCACCACCCATATGGGAAAAGTAAGAAAAAATACCAGATCTTTCATAAATTGTGCCTCGAGGTAGCTATTCTGGACCATCTGAACCGCATCCATTCCTATTCTCATCACATTCTTCAGATCTGATGTTTCCTATGTAGTTTGATCTAGAACAATATAAGGAGATGTTGGGCTCGTTGTGTTCTACAGGCCAAGAGGAATAGGTAGCGGCATGGTCCTGTGTGAGCAGATGTTTAACCACTTGTATTTTCGATCTTCCAACATCAACCTGGACAAATGCACCAGCGCCCATGAGCGGGCTGATTTCCCTCCCTGTGCCCACAAAACGCCCATGCGCCCTTGCTGTAGCATCAGATCTGGGTGAGCCGCCGCCATTGCTAGGGTTCCAGGTCTGTTCCCCTTTTCATTCAACATATTACACTCTTCTTAAGAAATTACTATATTGTTTTATTTCAATTTCCTGCTTGACAACATCCTAAGATTTTTCATATACATAGATATGTATATACACATATACACATATCTACATATATACACATATACACATATACATATACATACATACATACATACATACATACATACATACATACATACATACATACATACATACATACATACATACATATATATATATATATATAT